>JAGDYQ010000017.1:8238160-8243546 GCA_021962125.1 Bulinus truncatus | reverse complement strand
GATTAAGATTAAAAAAAAGTAAATGTATACAATAGGATCTGGGCCCGTAGCGTGCGCGGGGCAGCCCCCTGCGTTTTGTCTGGCCCCCTCTGCTTATTTGTTCTACTTTTTTAAAATGTATTACCTGCCCCCCACCCCCGCTATTGCCTGGCTCCCTGCTGGGGTAGAATGTCTGGCCACGGCATGTAGAATGTCTGGCCACTGCCATAGAAATGTCTGGCCCCTGTTGTAGAATGCCCGGCCCCGTGCTGTAGAATGCTTGGCCCCTGGTGTAGAAATGCCTGGCCCCTGCTGTAGAATGCCTGGCTCCTGCTGTAGAATGCCTGGACTCTGCTGTAGAATGCCTGGCCCCTGCTGTAGAATTTTCACGCTACGGGGCTGAATAGGATCCTGTTCTCATGTCATGTAGACACTAAATGCTGTACAGATAATAAATACATAACGGTCATAATTTGCGATTTTTTTTTTCGACGGCCTGAATTGATATCACATATTGTGCGCGGCCCAAATCGCTACACCCCCCCCTTACTTCCCCCCACAATTCTCGTCACTAGACATTGTCCGTTTACTTTGAAGTGTCTGATTACGTCAATGTTAAAAAAGAAGAAGACGTTCATATCGTTATGCCTTGTGAGTGAGCACAGTGCGCTGTTTTATTTAATTGACTGGTCATCTTGTGCCCCCGGGCGCGAGTTAAGCTTGCTACGGCACTGCGATCCTTCCCCTCCCCACAAACACACACCCACTTCTTTAACTTCAACTACCCGAAACCCTCTGTGACGCCTCACACCATCACCCCCCCAGAGCTCACTTGTCAGTAAAGAACAGAGGTGCAGGCAAAACTACAGCCCGCGGACCGAAGTACTGCCCCGTTCGACTTATTGATCAGGTCTGCGCATTTATTTTTACATTGTTTCATTGAAACACTCAACCCGTCTGCTCCTGGTCCTCTACATCTTTGTTGAATTTCTCTTCTTTGATCTTGCATCCGTCCTTCAAATTTAAGGCCTCCATTGTGTTCCGCATGTCAAAACGTTTGCCCACCATTAGTCTGGGCAGGTACGCCGAGAGGGCGGCAGGGGGGTCATTGCCAGGGGGCCCGCATCCTTAAGGCCATGTCAATTTTTTCACGACTCATTGTTTATTAAGAGGCCCGCAATGATGTCCTGCCCTTGGGCCCTTGTTGGCTCTAGACGCCCCTGGTCTGGGGTTCGAGAAATAGAGCTTAAAAAAAAACTAGTAGTAACCAACACGGTGCAATGGATAAACATCCCATTTTTTTGACATTATATGATCCTTTACTGTAAAACTGACATTATAGGATCCCTTACTGTAAAACTGACATTATAGGATCCCTTACAGTAAAACTGACATTATAGGATCCCTTACTGTAAAGCTGACATTATAGGATCCTTACTGTAAAACTAACAGGATCTCAATTAACTTAAAAGAACATTCAATCAGATATGACATATAAAATACAAACTATAGAGACAACAAAATCAAACTAATATAAGATCGTTATTTAGCTCGCTGATACGGAAACTGGTGCCCCAAATTACGCTACGCACTATTATAAGCCAACAATAAAAAGTACTTCCGAAATAAAAATAGAACAAACAAACAATAAATGAAACAAATATTGCAATGCAATGGGGGAAATGACACGTTAGTTCGGCTTCGGTCGTTCGGCATGGGAGACAGATTAGGTAAACACAAGGGGGAAAAAAAGTAACTTTATTTATTTTTTTGTTGTGCATGTGTGTGGGGTGAGGGATGGGAGGGGTGGTGAAAAGGACGGGAAGGGGGGTGGTGGTTGTGTGTGTGGGGGGGGGGGGAATAAACATTACTAAAGTGCTGCTCTCATGTAGTGATAGTAACAGTTGCAAGGCGACGGGTCAACAAGGGAAGGCGAGAATTTAATCGTACTTGACTCTACATCGCTTACCTGGCCACAAACGGGAAGTGGGTGAAACTTAATTCGGCACAGTGACTTGTGTGCGGTAGTCATGGAAACACGATGGTATCCACAAGGTGAGGTTTTATTTTTTGTTTAAAGATTATGTTGTCGGGTTTTTTTTTTTATTCCATAGGTACTGCAGCATTTTATGTGCATGAAGAAACAAATAATTTACAGCAAGTAAAGCTGACTTTAGGAAAACTGGGCTTACCCGGGGCTTACCCAGTTCGACGTAATAGACTGCAAGTATATCTTAAGCTTTACGCTGCATACAAAATTTACCTCTTGTCGTCTTGTAAGTTAGGACAAAATGACTGTAGAGATTTCGTATTCAAACTTTTCATTTTTTTAAATTAAAGATGCATCTGTATTTCTTGAGTCTGTAAAGTGTACACAGTCTTTTATTACACATCTCCATCACAGACATGTGATGCAAATTACATGTACACTAAAAGGTTGACGAAATCTCCAACTGTTAAATAGACTGAGCTAATGAATGTAGTTAATTTATATTTAGCTCATAACCAGGAGGGTACGGGTGATGGTGTGGTATAGAGGGGTTCCGGGTTCGAACCTCAGTGAGACCCTCGGAATTTTTTTCAGGTGATAGCCCCCCCCCCCCTCAAAGTCAACACAGCTTTTTAAAATGGGTAACTGTAGCATGCCTAATTGATATTCCATTGATATTAAAGAAATAGGATGACTCGGATACATGTGTGTCGTCATCAGCATTAGTGTAGAGAGCTTTTGAGGCCTACAAGTTAGGTTGAGATAGTGCGGGGGTTGACAATCATAGTAGTTAGATATGATAGACTTATTGATAAATTTGGAAAAAATCTCTTGTCTTTGCATAAATTAATTTCCTTAAATTGTTATTTTTTTTTTTGTGAGCTGCACTGAATTTGTTATTTCATATAAATGTTAAAGTGAAGTTGAATTATAAAGTAACATTTGACCAGCATGAAAAACTAAACGTAGCATTTGATCACCCTGAAAAACTAACGTAACACCGACTGACTTTAAGTTTGGAAGTAAAGGTGGCTGGGCGTTGTGCTAACCACACAAGCCCTTTAAATGCCGATGTTACTGAAATATATACATTCTACACTTCAACTGCCCCGATGAGCCCCTTAGGGGCTTAAAGGGAACTTTAACTCCATAACCAGAGGGAAGCTACCACCTTGGTGCATCCGAGTTAACGTTCTTTTAGACTTTTTTAATTACTCTTGATTTCTCTGTCCAGTGTTATTGCAGTATTGTGTGATAGGACAATAATTTTTTAAGAGTTTCACTCCGGCCTATAGGGCGCAAGTAATTGTGTTTTTTTTATAGTTGATTGTAATCGACTACAGTCATCTTTGATTAGGCATTAGACATCTATTGTATTTAAATTTAATGTAGTATGTAGTACAGGGCCGAATTGTACTAATTGCTAGAGTTGAGACACAGGGGAGGGGGACGGGTAGAAAAGTTCAGGAGTCAACTGGAGCGGCCGTCGAGGATCGACCCGTGTGTGGGGGCTAAGGAGAGTCCAACACGCACTAACTGTTCAGTTTTTGAATATGACATTGTCCTATTGGTGCGTACTTTGGGAGGTTGAGAATCCGAAAGTCGATTATCTGGGCCGGAACTACAGGGAGGTTGAGAATCCGAAAGTCGATTATCTGGGCCGGAACTACAGGGAGGTTGAGGAGAAAGTGGAACATGTGTTATTTGAGTGTCCGGGGCTGGCTGACTGACCACAGGTTGGACCAGTCGTGTAGCTTGCTGGACATTGGCCTAAAGGGCAGTTCCCTTATGCTGAGTTTGATCTCACGGGCTCTAAGAGTCCAAGCCTCAGCTCGCAGATAAACTGAGAGGGTGAGTTCAAAGAGAGAGAGAGAGAGAGAGAGAGAGAGAGCGAGAACCCACAGCTGCTAGAGACTACGTCATCCGAAAAAGTCAAACGGCGATCCTGAATAAATCACGCAGCCGCCCACTTTGTGAGAACCGCACCACTGTCCTGCAGCTGCCAGAGCTGGACGACATCAGGCATCTTTAGCTTATGCCTCGACGACTACCATGTAATAATTGTGGTAGCCTATTCTGGTTTGGGGCTTTGCAGTCATATTATCCTCTACAAATACCATGAGCCAGTGCCGTAGCGAGCTTAACTCGCGCCCGGGGCACAATACCTTTTTAATACCTTTTTAGCACCCCCACCCCCCATTCGAAAAACTTATAATATTATAAGTAAAATATACCATTTGGCGCTCCTTTATGAGTAGCGCCCGGGGGCATGATGCCTCACCTTGCCCACCCCTCACTACGGCTCTGCCCTGAGCCAATCTGCGCCCGGCGCGGCAGCATAACCTGCAGTACCCTCCCTACGCCACTGATAGCATGTACAACATTCGTCATTCTCGACGCAAGAGAATATCAGCCAAATAGATTGTTTCTAGAAAAAAAAAACGATGGCGGCTGGATAGCGAAGTCGACGCACATTCAAAGGGTACAGAGTTCAATCCCCGGTAAAGCCAAAAAAAAAAAAATTCGCCGCTCACTCGGAGAGAAGATGTGCGCCGCTAAGTCTATGAACCCACATAAAGGGACATTTGAAAGCAACATCCGTTGATGAGACAATACTGGTTAATGAAATTCATGAAACTATATTGTAAGAAGAAAGGTTTATCAGTCTGCTAAGCAGAATTATCTCGGCATGAAATAAATGTTGGGTTAATTACTCCGTTTTTTTTCCACATTGTAAAAAAAATACTATGAAGAGGCACAATATAATCACTTAAAAATATTTAGAGAACACACACACACACACACACATATATATATATATATATATATATATACATATATATATATATATATATATATATATATATACATCAGTAAAACATATGTTATTAGAAATGTACTTCATATTTAAATGTATAAATACTGAAACAATCTATATTCTATTTAGGACATACTAGTGTGTTTGAGGGGGGGGGGGAGAAGAAGTTGTTTAAAGAAGACATTGGTTGGGAGGGAAAAGGACGGGGGGGGGGGGAGTAAATCGCAGGTGCGCCAGTTTTTTTAGATTATATCGAGGGTAAATAACTTTCTAGCAGTGGATTGGGGACTCATGCGTTGTGTTAGAGACTTTAAACTGTTGTATAAAATAACGTATGCATACTAATACTTATAGGCGCTCACACTGGATATCGACAAAATAACAATAGAACACACACTAGCTTCTGCGTGCTTCGATATACATATACAAGACACATACATATGAAATGAACATTTATGAGACACACATGTAGCCGTCTCAAATAAACAAACTCTTTACATTCTTTCTTTATTATTTATTCTTTAAATAATTTTAAAATCCATCCGTTAGACTGTTATGTACTGGTAGATGTGTCGATTCGGTGATTGCCACATCAGGGA
>JAGDYQ010000017.1:8228160-8233160 GCA_021962125.1 Bulinus truncatus | reverse complement strand
CAACCAGTTATAGTCAGTGCCGTAGCGAGCTTAACTCGCGCCCGGGGCATAATACATTGTTAATAACTGTTTAGCCGCCCTTCTCGTGGCTGTATCGTCTGCTGTAATTAGTAAAAATCGTTCACACCAACCAGTTATAGTCAGTGCCGTAGCGAGCTTAACTCGCGCCCGGGGCACAATACATTGTTAATAACTGTTTAGCCGCCCTTCTCGTGGCTGTATCGTCTGCTGTAATTAGTAAAAATCGTTCACACCAACCAGTTATAGTCAGTGCCGTAGCGAGCTTAACTCGCGCCCGGGGCCTAATACATTGTTAATAACTGTTTAGCCGCCCTTCTCGTGGCTGTATCGTCTGCTGTAATTAGTAAAAATCGTTCACACCAACCAGTTATAGTCAGTGCCGTAGCGAGCTTAACTCGCGCCCGGGGCACAATACATTGTTAATAACTGTTTAGCCGCCCTTCTCGTGGCTGTATCGTCTGCTGTAATTAGTAAAAATCGTTCACACCAACCAGTTATAGTCAGTGCCGTAGCGAGCTTAACTCGCGCCCGGGGCACAATACATTGTTAATAACTGTTTAGCCGCCCTTCTCGTGGCTGTATCGTCTGCTGTAATTAGTAAAAATCGTTCACACCAACCAGTTATAGTCAGTGCCGTAGCGAGCTTAACTCGCGCCCGGGGCACAATACATTGTTAATAACTGTTTAGCCGCCCCCCCACCCCCCCCCACATTTGAAAACCATATAATATTATATTTAAATTATACCATTTGGCGCCCTTTTATAAGTAGCGCATGATGCACTCCCTTGCACACCCCTCGCTAAGCCTCTGGTTAAAGTGAGATATGACGCTTATATTTATTTTACAACAATAAGGAACGTTAGTTCAAAAGTGCAGCTCTACATCTTTGTCTTAGTTTTACAATTAAAAAGAGAAGGTCAATATAAAACAATGATACTTTTTAAAATATGAACACTCCAATTATCCATTAAACGAAACAAATATTTGGGCTCCATTCATGGGCGTATTCATGGAAGGGCAAGGGGGGCATTGGCCCCCCCCCTACATTAAAAAAAATGTCATAAAGTTGTTATTTGTCCCCCCCCTGGAAAATTTTTGCCCCCCCCCCGGAAAAATTCCTAGCGACGCCCATGGCTCCATTTACATTTTTTTTGGTCAATCATTTCCCTAACGCACGCATTAACATTAGCTTTATTTTTAATGTTTGAATATTTTCTTGAACTTTTCGCTCGCTCCATATTGTTAATGTAACAACAATTTACTGCATCGGACGGATTAATACTATACACCAAAACGGGCTGAGGAGGTTATGCTAGTGTGAATTAAGGAGGGAAACTGCGATAATAGCATTTTTTTGTATACGTTGTGTATCATATAGCTACTTTCATAGGCCTCGCATTGGACGTTCGCCCTTCGCGCGTTTAACCATAATGCTTATGTGGTTGCGTCTATGGGGACGGGTGGTCGTGCAGTGCAGAGCGCTCGACTGTCCACCGGAGGGTCCCGGGTTGGAATGTCGGTGAGAACCTTGTGGATTTTTTTCAAGTCCTGGTGAAAGTTCCCATGTCCACCTAGCTTTAAATGGGGACCTGTCTTTAAGCTGGAGGAGTAAAGGCGGCTGGGCGTTGTGCTAACCACACAACCCCTTTATATGCAGAGGTTACTGTAACAGATTGGTTCTACACTTCATCTGCCCCATGAGCCCTTTGGGGCTTGAGGGAACTTTACTTTTAGGTTGCGTCTACCGCGCCTTAAAATCGAGAGAATTTATTAGCGGAAAAAAATATTGTAAAAATAGTTTACTAAATTTCTATTTTATGTTTATTATAAAAAAGCAAAAACAAAACCAACTCACTCGGATCTTAAACAGTTGAATATTTGAACAAATTGTTGTTATAAACAGTTCGATATTTGAACAAATTGTTGTTATAAATAGTTGGATATTTGGACAAATTGTTGTTATAAACAGTTGGATATTTGAACAAATTGTTGTTATTAACAGTTGGATATTTGAACGAATTGTTGTTAAAATACAGTTCGAACTCTTGGAAATTTCTCCATTATTCATTTATTAATTGTATTTGGCAGATAAATAAAAAGATAAGTCAAAATATGAGTCTTACCAGTGTGTTAAAGTGGACAGCAGAATCACAGCTGCTGGAATCAGGCAAAAAGTTAATTTGAAATTCATGGCGAAGACTTTAAATATAGCTGTGGAGGTATAGTGAAGTGTAGGTAAGAATTATATTAAATTCCATAAATTCACTCTATCTATCTATCTATCTATCTATCTATCTATCTATCTATCTATCTATCTATCTATCTATCTATCTATCTATCTATCTATCTATCTATCTATCTATCTATCTATCTATCTATCTATCTATCTATCTATCTATCTATCTATCTATCTATCTATCTATCTATCTATCTATCTATCTATCTATATATATATCTATCTATCTATCTATCTATCTATCTTCTATCTATAGCTATATCTAAAAATCTATCTATCTATACATCTATCTTGTAACTATATATATCTAAATATCTATCTACCTATCTATCTATATCTATCTATCTACCTCTCTATCTACCTATCTATCTATCTATTTATCTTCTATCTATACCTAAATATCTACCTATCTATCTATCCATTTATCTATCTATCTATCTATCTATCTTGTAACTATATATATCTAAATATCTATCTACCTATCTATCTATATCTATCTATCTACCTCTCTATCTACCTTTCTATCTATCTATCTTCTATCTATACCTAAATATCTACCTATCTATCTATCCATTTATCTATCTATCTATCTATCTTATCTATCTATCTATCTATCTGTCTATATCTATGTATAATGTAAAACAACTAAACTATGACATCGACTATCTATAAAATTCTATTTATCTGGCTGTCTATACAGCAATATACATATATCTTCCTATATCTCACTATCTGCCCCAGATATTTCTTTCCATCTATCTTCTCTATCTGATTGTCTATCTATCTGCATGTGTATGTGTATATCTGTCTTAAACTCTCTGCTTTATTTTTTTTTCCCATGTATCCCTTTGTCTATCTATCTATCTACGAGCCTAGCTATTTGTCTTCATCCAACTAATTATCCAACTATCTCTTCAGATAGACAAATACGTACCCAAAATAACGGTGAAAGCAGTTATCCAACAACGCGTATCTCGGGCTGCGTTCTTATATGCTCAGTTTTCGACAAACCCAACAACTGCAACAGGCCGGTCCAGATTGTTGCGGGTGATATCCAGTCAACCGTGAGAACCCGTTGACGTCTGAGGAAATGAAACAAACAAGCGAGCCTTCCCAACAGAATGCGCAATTTTACCCTATGGGGGGGGGAAGGAGGGGAGGGGCGTATCATCAAGGAGGGTGTCGCTGTAACCAAATGGAGAGACAATCTGATGACCAGGTATACTAATGTTCACCAACGACGTATGACGTCGAAAAAAAAGATGGGGTGATAAAAACTGTGACAATTTGTGTTGAGTTGGCAGGATCGGTTTTGAATATTTGACACCAATGGTTTATATATATATATATATTTGGGAATTTTGTGTGTACAATATTTTGATTATTTACGTCCGGCCCACCCAACTTTTTTTTTTTTACAAACACTAGTAAGTAAAATGAATTTTTGCTGCAAAGTAAAACGGAAATAATCAGAGTATGGTGGCTACCAGAGTAAAACGGAAGTAGAGTATTGTAGCTACCAGAGTAAAATGCAAGTTATCAGAGGATGGTGACTACCAGAGTAAAATGCAAGTTATCAGAGCATGGTGGCTACCAGAGTAAAATGCAAGTTATCAGAGCATGGTGGCTACCAGAGTAAAATGCAAGTTATCAGATTATGGTGGCTACCAGAGTAAAATGCAAGTTATCAGATTATGGTGGCTACCAGAGTAAAATGCAAGTTATCAGATTATGGTGGCTACTAGAGTAAAATGCAAGTTATCAGATTATGGTGGCTACCAGAGCACATTATTATGAGTTTCGACTAACGACGCTGAAAATGAAAAATTGTCCAAATGGAACAGAAATCTAATACATAATCGGCTAGCCTAGCGTACGCACGTGTGTATAACTTTCGCGGCTAAAAATAGACTGGGGAATTTGTAAAGATGGTCAAAGGGATACAACTCAATTATAAGGAGTCACTCGCCGGTCCGGGTACCGGGCCTTTGATCTAGTTTGTAAATAAAAATTTAGCTTGATCGTCATGCCCATTGTCCGTGTATTGGACTGTCCAGGTGACACAATTTCTTAACTGGCTGTCACAAATGTCATCTAGTTGTAATGTTAATGTATGATTTGATAGCCACAGAGACATGTTCGTTTTTTACTTTTTTTTTTTAATTTTATTTTGCTTAAGAGATTCCATTCAACTAGACATGAACACTATTTCTTAACTTACATTTTTTGTTTATCTTACATAATTTTTTTTTAAATTTTCCTACACGGTAAAGATCAAATAAATGTTGAATTACCTAATTTTTTGTTAACTTAAGATTGTTATCATTAATAATTTTTTTTTTAAAAAGATGGGACATAACCTTTGCATATCCTTATAAATAATCTATGTGCGCCATTTCCGGTTTACGTTCTATTTATAGTGGATTTATAGTCACTAGCGACTGTCAGACTGAGAAAATCAAGTCAGATACCAAAGGTGTTTTTTTTTTAAATTACTTTTCACGACGGGGTTGATGACCGAACACTAATTGGAGGGTAGAGGTAGGTGACCAGCGATCCCGTCGGGTTCAATAATTTTGACCCTTTCATTGTTTTGTAAATGGTCGGTAGGGTTTATCAGAAGGCTCAAGTTTGTATGATTATCTGGCGGCCGGCCGGATGAGCGATTGCATGGCCGTCTTCAGTTATTCGGGCTTGAAAACTGTGTGTGTGTGTGTGTGTGTGTGTGATGTCCACTGTAAG
>JAGDYQ010000017.1:8220660-8223160 GCA_021962125.1 Bulinus truncatus | reverse complement strand
AGCTTATGGGAATATTAGGAGCTTATGGGAATATGTAGGAGCTTATGGAAATATGTAGGAGCTTATGGGAATATGTGGGAGCTTATGGGAATATGTGGGAGCTTATGGGTTTTTTTGGGAGCTTATGTGAATATGTAGTAGCTTATTTGAATATGTGAGAACTTATTAGAATATGTAGGAGCTTATGGGAATATAAAGAGCTTATGGGAATATGTAGGAGCTTATGGGAATATGTAGGAGCTTATGGCAATATGTAGGAGCTTATGGAAATATGTGTCAATTGATTCTACTCATGTTTAGTATTTGGCGAAATGGACTATAGGCTTTGTGTTTATTTTCAACCACGTAAGGTCATTTTTTTATTATTTTGAAACGGACTATAAGCTTCGTTTCAATTTTCTGCTATATAATGATCAATTGCCATGCATAAGTAGATTCAAATCTATGTCAATTATTGAAAAAGAGAGATAAGGAAAGAGAGAGAGAGAGAGAGAGAGGGAGAGAGGGAGAGAAGGAGAGAGAGAGCGAAATAAGGAAAAGAGAGAGAGAATGGGATTATTTGGAAGCTTATGGGAATATGTAGGAGCTTATGGAAATATGTAGGAGCTTATGGGAATATTAGGTGCTTATAGCAATATGTTGGAGCTTATGGGAATATGTAGGAGCTAATGAGAATATTAGGATCTTATGGGAATATGTAGGAGCTTAAGGAAATATGTAGGAGCTTATGGGAACATTAAGAGCTTATGGGAAAATGTGGGAGCTTATGGGAATATCTGGGAGCTTATGTGAATATGTAGGAGGTTATGGGAGTATGTAGGAGCTTATGTGAATATGTAGGATCTTATAGAAATATTAGGTGCTTATGGAAATATGTGGGAGCTTATGGGAATATGTGGGAGCTTATTGGAATATGTGGGAGCTTATGGGTTTTTTTGTGAGCTTATGGGAATATGTAGTAGCTTATGTGAATATGTGAGAGCTTATGGGAATATGTAGAAGCTTTTGGGAATATGTAGGAGCTTATGGAAATATGTGCCAATTGATTGTACTCATGTTTCGTATTTGGCGAATTGGACTATAGGCTTTGTATTTTTTTTCAACCACGTAAGGTCAATTTTTTTTAAATTTTTGAAACGGACTATAAGCTTCGTTTCAATTTTCTGCTATATAATGATCAATCGCCATGCATAAGTAGATTCAAATCTATGTCAATTATCGAAAAAGAGAGATAAAGAAAGAGAGAGAGAGAGAGAGAGAGAGAGAGAGAGGGAGGGAGAGAAGGAGAGAAGGAGAGAGAGCGAAATAAGGAGAAAGAGAGAGAGAATGGGAATATTTGGAAGCTTATGGGAATATCTGAGAGCTTATTAGAATATGCCGGAGCTTATGGGAATATGTCGGAGCTTATGGGAATATTTAGAAGCTTATGGAAATATGTAGGAGCTTATGGGAATATTAGGTGCTTATGGCAATATGTTGGAGCTTATGGGAATATGTAGGAGCTTATGGGAATATTAGGAGCTTATGGGAATATGTAGGAGCTTATGGAAATATTTAGGAGCTTATGGGAATATTAGGTGCTTATGGCAATATGTAGGAGCTTATGGGAATATTAAGAGCTTATGGGAATATGTGGGAGCTTATGGGAAAATGTAGGAGCTTATGGGAATATGTAGGAGCCTTTGGGAATATTTAGCATTTTATGGGAATATTAGGAGCTTATGGGAATATTAGGAGCTTACGGGAATATTTGGGAGCTTAAGGGAATATGTAGGAGCTTATGGGAATATTAGGAGCTTATGAGAATATTTGGGAGCTTAAGGGAATATGTAGGAGCTTATGGAAATATTAGGAGCTTATGTGAATATGTGGGAGCTTATGGGAAAATGTAGGAGCTTATGGGAATATGTAGGAGCCTATGTGAATAATTAGTATTTAATGGGAATATTACGAGCTTATGGGAATATGTGAGAGCTTATGGAAAAATGTAGGAGCTTATGGGAATATGTAGGAGCTTATGGGAATATTAGGAGCTTATGGGAAAATGTGGGAGCTTATGGGAATTTCTCGGAGCTTATGGAAATATGTAGGAGGTTATGGGAATATGTCGGAGCTTATGGGAATATGTGGGAGTTTATGGGAATATGTAGGAGCTTATGGGAATACGTGCCAATTGATTCTACTCCTGTTAAGTATTTGGCGAATGGGACTATAGGCTTTGTATTTATTTTCAACCACGTAAGGTCAGGTTTTTACGCATCAGTAAATTCTACTCCTGTTTTTCAATTTTTGAAACGGACTATAAACTTCGTTTAAATTTTCTGCTATACAATGATCAATCGCCATGCATAAGTAGATTCAAATCTATGTCAATTATCTGAAAAGAGAGATAAGGAAAGAGAGAGAGAGAGGGAGAGAATGGGAATATTTGGGAACGTATGGGAATATGCGGGAGCTTATGGGAACATGCGGGAGCTTATGGGAATATGCGGGAGCTTTT
>JAGDYQ010000017.1:8200682-8220160 GCA_021962125.1 Bulinus truncatus | reverse complement strand
ATGTGTGTTGTACATATGTACGTATGTGTATGTGTGTGTGTGTGTATTTGTGTGTATGTATGTATGTATGTATGTATGTATGTATGTATGTATGTATGTATGTATGTATGTATGTATGTATGTATGTATGTATGTGTATGTATGTATGTATGTATGTATGTGTGTATGTATGTATGTATGTATGTATGTATGATTTATGTATACCTGTATTTTTGTATGTATGTATGTATGTATGTATGTATGAATGTATGTATGCTTGTATGTTTGTATGTTTGTTAAAATATACAAACACTGTCCCTCGCTTACATTAGATGAGAGACATCATAACGAAGATAAACATAAGACACACAGTGTGGGTGATGCTGTTACAGATACAGGATGGTTTAATGTTATGATACACAATAATGTTAACATGTAGAAAGAGAGAGAGAGATAATCTGGTATTATTACATTCAGCAAAATGTAATGATTGTCCGTGAATGTAATTGACGCTCTCCGATTGTCTCCTCTTGTTCCTTTTTTTCTCTTTCTTTTTTTTTCTAGCCTTCTATTTGTTTGTTCGCGTTTATTGTTTGTGCGAGAGATGGAGAGAAAAAAAGAGAGAAACAGAGCGAGAGAGAGAGAGAGAGAGAGTGAGAGAGATAGAAAGAGACAGACGGGGGGGGGGAGGGAGAGAGAGATATTGGGAATGCATTCAGATGTCCATCTCCGACACAAATACACTCTCACGACACCGACACATAAGGAAATGTATTCGCTCACACTGGCAAACACAACAATTGCAATGATATTGGATCTCACCTCTTGTTTGAACACTTACAGTTACCCCCAACCACCCCTTGATTCCTTTAGCCTACCCCCTCCACCTCCCCTTCTTTCGTTCTATGTGTGTCTGTCTGTCTGTCAGTCTGTCTCCCTGCGTTCTATGTCTGTCTGTCTGTTTGTCAGTCTGTCTCCCTGCGTTCTATGTCTGTCTGTCTGTTTGTCAGTCTGTCTCCCTGCGTTCTATGTCTGTCTGTCTGTCTGTCTGTCTATCAGTCTGTCTTCCTGCCGGTTTGTCTGTGTTTATAGTCAAACCTTCAGCGTCCACTTTACGATGACTCCCTTGGTCAGTGGTTCCCAGACATGTGCGATTTGCGGACCCACTAACAAAAACCTGTTCGTTTTTTTCTCGTCCCACCACTAGAGAAAGAAAATAATTGTGAAAGAAAGAAGGCTAAAGCTATGCGTATGTATGCAGGCCCGCCGACAGAAATTTCGGGCCCCCTGGGCAGGGCTGTAGCGGGCCCCCCTCCCCCGAGCTGATAATAATATTTTCAAAAGTTGATTGGCCAGCTCAGTCCGGGCCACTAACAAACTCGCCGGGCCCCTGGAAATTTGCCCCCTCCTGCTCCCCCTCTTGGCGGTACTGTGTGTATGTACTTTATATTAAGAAAGAAAGCTGAAACGAAGTACATACATTCTTCATTAATTAGCGGGAAAAAAATTAATTGTATACACTCTCAAAGTACAAATCAAATCCAGACCAGCCAGTACATAGCAATCCAACAATTTGAGAACGCGCCGTGCTGAGGTATAAATGAAATCAGAAAATAACCGAAACGAAAAATAAAAAAAAAATCAAGACGAGATACAGAGAAAAGAAGACAATAACAAATAGCAACAATTTCAATTCGTTATTTTTGTTATTTTGGTTTTAACGTATAATGAATAACATGGGAGGTGGTGCTTCGGGCATCCATTTGTTATTAGGGCCGTGTGCAGTGTTTTCTATGGAAACTTTCCTGGGTTGTTTTTTTTTTTGTGTTTTGAAATGAGAGAGATGCACGCTAATTAAAAATTTCAATCGAAATGATTCCGTTAGATGGCCGTGTGATTACGTCTGTGCGACTGTGTGCTAGTTTGTGTAAGAGTGTGCTAGTTTGAGCGACTGTGTGCCCATTTGTGTAAGTGTGTGCTAGTTTGTGCGACTATGTTCTAGTTTGTGTGATTGTTGGCTGAGACGAAGCAATAAAATATATAAATGCAAATGTTTGTTTTTTTAATTAGTGACCCACTTCGCTCTAAATATCTCTCTCTATCTATTTAGAAGCTGCACAGATATATAGAAAGTTAGATAGATACCGCTGATAGATAGAGACCGCTGATACATATATCAACAGACAGGCAGCAACATAGACGGATATATAGATAGATTAGATAGATAGATAGATAGATAGATAGATAGATAGATAGATAGATAAATAGATAGATAGATAAATAGATAGATAGATAGATAGATAGATAGATAGATAGATAGATAGATAGATAGATAGATAGATAGATAGATAGATAGATAGATAGATAGATAGATAGATAGATAGATAGATAGATAGATAGATAGATAGATAGATTAGAAAGAAGAGGTCATTTAAACTGACATTACACCAACAAACGACATCGAATGAATGAAAGTAAACTGATGGGTGTGTGGTTACGATCGGTTAATATGCAGAGAAAGAGGTAGAGATGTTATTATATATGAGCCACAGTTAATACTGGCCTGGGTCACTACAAAAGTACACTCTTAAAAAGCTCTGCTCCTGATGATGAGTAGTCTGTGTATATAGCTGTGCTTATCGTTTGGGGGGGGGCTAGATTAATATCAGGATATTTTGGGGCCCCTAAGCAAATTATCCGTTTTGGGCCCCTTAAGGCTTAACTTTATTTGGAATCCTTTGGTATGGGGTCATATAAATTCTTTTTTGGTTGCGCTAGGCAAATACTATAAGATAGATTAGGGGGCCTCCAAACTAGTCGGGGTGACCCATATTTTCTTTTACTGGCAGCGGCACATTGGAAAATTGAAAAAAAGGCACCGTAAACTGCCCCCCACCCGCCCAGTTGGCCCATCCATAAGAAATGGCCCCGTCTGCCTGTTAAAGCGAACAAATAAATAACAAACAAGAAAGAAAAAAAGAAAGACAAAAAGAAAGAAAAATCTTCCTTTTGTAAAACAAAAACAACAAACCGTCCTAAATCTGCCACCGTATCGCATAAACTACAAAGTCACTGAAATGGATACAGACCGCAATTGCATACGACATACATACGTGATTGGTTGAACCAGATAACACCCCCTCCCCCACCACACCCCTTCCCCCCTCCTTCAACAATTGCGTTTTGAGCCGCATGGGAGGAATATAAATCTCCTGTATTATTTTTTTCTTCTTCTTTTCTTTAGAGGAATAGATGGGTGGGAGAGATAAGAGAAAACACAAAACCTAAAAAAAAAAGAGGAGACACGTAGACAGGGATCGTGAACGGAAGTGAGCAGAGATATATTTTATGATCAGGTAAGACAATTCGTGTACATGACGGGTACAACTTTGCAGGAAGGAAAGACACAACAGATATATAGAGAGAGGAAATAAAGATGAACTTAAAAGATATTACATTGTATATAGTAATAATATCTGTATGTCGGTGAAGAGGTCTTGGGGACTTGCTCTTGGGTAATATATATATATATATATATATATATATATATATACATGTCGGTGAAGAGGTCTTGGGGACTTGCTCTTGGGGAAGGGGAAACAGACTTTGCAACAACTTATACAACAACTGAACAAAAGATAAATTCTAAAATGTATTAGGTTATAAAATGAATGAGTTTGTGTGCTGTGACTGGTTGGGGGGGGGGGTCGTCAGAGATACGGTTTACATATAGACTTAAGAACGGGATAATGCTACATTAGATCGGGCTGTTTCAATTAGTTGAACGGACAACAGTTCATAGTGACTAGATGCATTGGACAGGTAGCACTACTTGAACATTAGCACATGCCAACTAAATAAAAGGTAGCCGTACTTGAGTAGCAGCAGATAGTAGCTAAATAAAAGGTAGCAGTACTTGAGCAACAGCAGATTTGAAGTAAATAAAAAGGTAGGTTTACTTAAACAGCAGAAGATAGTAGCTAAATAAAAGGTAGCAGTACTTGAGTAGCAGCAGATAGTAACTAAATAAACTGGACATTTCGCAGTACTTGAACAACACATACACATCAAATGTACTTACAGAGACATCAATGTATTCCAATGTACTAAGAACTGGATGCTTAATGCTAGATTCATCTAATAACTCATTCAACGCATCCACCCCCCCCCCATCGTCCCCCACCCCCCATGGCTATTAAAATGACCACAAGTTCCGAGGACTCGTCGGTTGAGTACAAATGTTACATGACCATGATGAGGGAGTTCATGTTATGTAATCATTTCCAATTTTAGTTTACCACTGTCCGCGTGTGTTTGTGTGTATAACGTGGGAGTAAATTTAGCCTCAGGAAATTACCCGGTCTTAATCTTGGACAATCTATCTATAATTTAGTTTTAATCTTGATAATGTACAAAGTTCTGTCAAACTGAAATTGATCTCTAGGTTTTAATCTTGATAATGTACAAAGTTCTGTCAAACTGATATTGGTCTCTAAGTTTTAATCTTGATAATGTACAAAGTTCTGTCAAACTGAAATTGGTCTCTAAGTTTTAATCTTGATAATGTACAAAGTTCTGTCAAACTGAAATTGGTCTCTAAGTTTTAATCTTGATAATGTACAAAGTTCTGTTAAACTGATATTGGTCTCTAAGTTTTAATCTTGATAATGTACAAAGTTCTGTCAAACTGAAATTGCTCTCTAACGAGAGTTCCCAAGTTTTTGAATGAAGACAAAAGTAATTTCTCACAAGTACTTTACTTTTAAATTTGATCCTTTGAAAACATAATAACATGAAATATCGGGAATGATGTAGAGCGTATGAATGTCAGCCTCCGAGTCTTGGGTTCGAACCTCGGTGAGAGTTGGTTAAAACTCAAGTCCATCAAGTCCACCCAGCTTTAAATGAGCTCCTGAATGTATTTGGGGAAATAAAGGCGACTGGGCTTTTGTGCTAACCAGGCCCGTAGCCAAGGGGGAGGAAATGGGGGGTGGCCGTGCCCCCCCCCGCTATGTTTGGAGTGCCCCCCTCCCCGCTTAAAAAAAGAAGAAAAGAGGGAAAAATAAAGAAAACGTAAAGGTGCCCCCTTGCTGGGTATTGGTGCCCCCCCCTGCTTACTTTGACCTGGCTACGGGCTTGGTGCTAACCAGAGATGAGCGGACAGCGGACGCGTCCGCTTGCGGACGCAGATCCGCAGACTTTTCCGAATCCGCGGACTGACAGCGGACGCTTTGTATGGTTAAGTTGCGGACTCGCGCCGAAAGAGCGTTACATATGTTGTTTATTATTTGGACTTTCCAAATTTGGAGGCTAACGCCAAAACATGCAACTCTCAAAATGTGCCACCATCGCTAGCTACACCTCTGCCTAAATACAAGTTTGATAGCATGTGAAGTCCATCTGCTTGCCGACGGGAGAGCTAATGAGTCATTTGTACATGTTGTAGCCGCTAGTCAATGAAACTAAATTTTGACCGTGAGGGGAGGGGGGAGGGGTGTGAAATAGAGATGACTATTTAAAGTTATCTTTTCCAATTTTTTTTTTTCGGTCAGCCAGTGCATTATCCGCCAGCAAAAAACCCACACTGGGGCTGGTTCGATTCCTGGTACTCGATGTCTATAGTGGGGGGGGGGGGGCTATTAAATGTGGTCAGGCTGTTAGGGTTTGAAATCCTAGCGTTGAATGATAACTGTAATGTATTAAGTTACCTGATCGGTTACGCCACGACCTCAATAATACAACAACACCACCCCCTTTTCCCGTCTTGCCTATTAAGAATTAGCACCACAGCTTTTCACCCTAAAAAAAAGTAGAATCGTTCCTCAAAAGTATGTACAAGAATAAGTGCTCATGCAAGAAGCATCTTTGAACAAGGCCACCGCTTTGTTCTCAAATTTTTGATTAATATAGAAAAAAAGGGGGAAAAAAAGGAAATTTAGAGATAATACAACATCTGCGACAAAAAAAAAGGTGTTCTTAAGGTGTGCGTGTGTATATGTGTGTGTGTGTGTATGTGTGAGTGTTGGTAGCTGGGCGGGAGGAGATACTAATATCTCTGATAGGAAATAATTAAAAAGGGGGGGGGGGGCCGGTGAAAGTCATGTGTGAGTTAGCTTTACGGTTTTTGAACATTTTTTTTTTCCTTTCTAGCTGCCGCCAGCCAATGACGTTTTTTTTTGGAAGATCTGAGATTTTTAAAAACCTTCCACAGATCAAAGTTTTTAAATTATTAATCACGCTGATAGCTTTGTGGGTCGACATCCTAGCTCTTCCTTTCACCCCCCTCCTCCTCCCCCTCCCACACACCATCAACCCCCCCCCCGATTGTTGATTATGTTTTTTTTTCTATTTTTAAAGATATTAAAATTGCCCTTAAAGGAAATGTAATCCGATTAAGATTGTAGTTTTCTTTTTAGCTTTGAATAATTCATAGTTGTATTTTAAAACCGTTAACCCATTTATATATATATATATATATATATATATATATATATATATATATAATACATATACAGTGGATTCCGCTTAATCGGGACACATCGGGACCGAGGCTTTTTGTCCCAATTAAGCGGCTGTCCCAATTAAAAATACAAATTTACTATTGGCTTCTTGGTTTGGTTTCTTTGAAATTTGTCCCAAATAAGCGGCTGTCCCAACTAAGCGGTGTCCCAATTAAGCGGAATTCACTGTATATATATATATACAACAACTTTAAAAACATATTTGAAAATCGGTGATTTTATTTAGGAAAGGTCAAACCGATGAGACCTATGTTAAGTTTCTATGAGCACACAATACAATCGTTGAGTGGATAGGCGGGTCCAGGGTCGTGGCAAGTGGTGCGGGTTCGAGTCCTGCGGCATTTGTTTTGCTCTCCGTTGCTATTGAAGTTTCTGCTACGGCGGGGATGTGGATAATTCACAGGAAAATAAAAACAACAACTGACCAAGCAGTGTATTATATGTTGAGAGATAACTTTAACATTTAAACAGGGACGGATATTCCAGCAATGTAGAGCGCTGGACTCTTGACCTGAAAGTTCAGAGGTTCGATCGCTATGTTGAGAACGAAAGAAAATTTTCGGTGTCATAAAGAAAGGTGGTTAGAAAGACCCTGAAGTTCACCCAGCTTAAGGGCTAAGGGAACTTTATACTTTTGAATGTGACAGAATAGAATCATAGTTTTGGCCGTATAGTACAAACATGGGGTGAACTGACCTTCGTGGGTCAAGTCGGGGTTTGAATGTGGCAGAATGGAAACATAGTTTTGGCCGTATAGTGCAAACATGGGGCGAACTGACCTTCGTGGGTCAAGTCGGCCCTCCAGGCTATTTCACCCTGCAAGCGCTCTGCTCATATCCGCCCACTGTCACCAATGACGTTAAAGTTAATTTGATTTTATTTCATATTTTTATTACAAACTCCACCCATTATTTTTTTTCCTGCCAAAATAAGAACCCATTGCGGCCCCGTCGTTCGTATAAAGATTGCCCACCCATTGTCTGGTAATTTAACTATCATCGGGCTAGAGTGTCGGTCAACATGATTTTAGAACTCCAGCAATGAAGAGATGTGCATGTGTGTATAATGTTGAAATTGAGAATAAATCAAACTATACAAAAACACACAGCCAGAGAGAGAGAGAGAGAGAAGAGGGGTAGAGGAAAGAGAGAGAGACAGTGTGTCTGTTTGTGAGTGAGAAAGACAGAGACAGAGACAGAAAGAGAGATAGAGAGTGTGAGACAGAAAAAAGATTGATAGAGAGAGAAAGAGACATGTATACAGGAAATCTATACAGAGATTTCTAAAAATAGACTTCTCATTTCACACTTCCACACTTAAACCCCTACCCTCTGTCCCTACCCCCACCCCCGCACCCCCCTTATTGAATGAGAAAGATGGACACGGTGGACATTGGGTAGCTCAATGAGGTCACACTTCATGGCTCTTCTTAACCTCGAGATTGTTTTTTTTTTTAAACCAGTGTCTTCCGAACACAATATTGATCTATCAGTACATAGTATGTACCAACACAGTAGGAATGGCCGTATATGGTATACCATAATGTTCCAGCAAACACTGTAATTTGTACTTTATATATATATATATGTATATATATATATATATATATATATATATATATATATATATATATATATATACTAGATTGTATAATTACGTCATTTTTCATGCAGTTGGGTTTGAAACGTCCCTCAGACCTGTGAGTACTGAGAGGAGAAAGATAATATTATCACTGAAAATAAAATAAAATGTCGGTGTAGAAATGAGTTATCCTAAAACATCTAAAATATCTAGATCCACATTTCTATATCCACATTTCTATATCCACATTTCTAGATCCACATTCCTATATCCACATTCCTAGATCCACATTCCTAGATCCACATTCCTAGATCCACATTCCTAGATCCACATTCCTAGATCCACATTCCTAGATCCACATTCCTAGATCCAACACTTTTAATGTCCGTTGCCCTTGGTAGGTATTGATCTAAACCCAATTTCCCCCCCCCTCTTCCTATCCCCCCCCACTCCTCCATCCACTGCCCCCCCCCCCCCCCCCCACAAATACAGTACGTACTCCCCCCACGAGAGTACAGGCCAACACTTCAGTCACAACATGTTTTGATTATTCTACCGAGACCATATAATTATGTTTGAGGACAGAGGGAGGCTGACAGCCAAGCGCAGTAACTCTCCTTTAATTTCGCCTTCCCCTAAACCCCCCCCCCCCACCTCGGTGGGGAATTCGTTAGGTGACCCATAGATTAATTTTAGCAATAACCGGAGCAACACACACACGCACACAAACACACAAACGCACACAATTACTACCAGCAATATAAAAAAATCGCATTAAAATGTTTATAAATATGATTTATTAGTCAATACAAAAATTTTTTATCATAAAAATGAGACTATTTAAAGATCTTTGCTTGTATATGTATTTAAAAAAAAATTAATATAAATAATAGCGATTCGGGTTCTGAGTTAAATCGAAAGTAAAGAATTAATGCAACAGTATTCCAGTTTAAAATACAATCATGATAAAATCGGATCTGCCCGAAACCAAAGATAACCTAGCCTACCGATCAAGCCTAAGGGGATATAAGTCTATGCAAAAGTTTTTCAGGGTACAGCTAGTATATATATATATATATATATATATATATATATATATATATATATATATATATATATATATATATATATATATATAATATATATGTCCCCAAATCAGATATTTTAATGTTGAAAAAGAAATCAAACAGGTCTTCTAGATTCATGTAAACGTAAAGCGTGCATAACCGACGGTGGTTCCTGGCGTGTTCGGGGCAGACGTGATCCGGTAGGTACAGATGTAGCCTTTTGCATTTGTTCACCAAGAAATGGCAGCGTTGAGATTTGAACCCGGGACGATCCTTTGAGGCAGAAAGCAGCCAACCCCTTGTGATCACCTGCGGATAGACTTTTGGGGTCTGATGATGAACAATGAATCTTTCAAGATTTTCTAGCCATGTTAGCAAAAGCTCACAGACAAATTGCATATTGCAGGCGAAGAATAAAAATTCCACAAGGGAGGAAATATCGGCTGAACGAACGGGGCGATCGGGCGTACATCAGGGTGCGCGGAATGCCCTCAGGGTCACCTTCGAGTTGAAAACTTTACTAATGCTAAGTCTACTCGTATATGTCTCTTACTGCCCACCCACCCCCACCCCCGGGGGGAATCAGGACATGCGGGTCGTTGTAAAAGATCGAGTGTCCTCCTAGACTTCGAGACACCCCCTGACAGTCTAGCCTTAGAGACACCCCCCTGACAGTCTAGCCTTAGAGACACCCCCCTGACAGACTAGACTTAGAGACACCCCCTGACAGTCTAGCCTTAGAGACACCCCCCTGACAGTCTAGCCTTAGAGACACCCCCCTGACAGTCTAGACTTAGAGACACCCCCCTGACAGTCTAGACTTAGAGACACCCCTTGACAGTCTAGACTTAGAGACACCCCCTGACAGTCTAGCCTTAGAGACACCCCCTGACAGACACCCCCTGACAGTCTCGGCCATAATTTTAAAAAAGTCCCTTACAATTATTTTTTTTTTCGGGTGGGCCCAAAAGTGATAAGCGACGCCACTTGAACCATCAACTGTAAGATCGTTACCAACTGACAGAAAAAACGGCTAGGGTCAGTGTGACATTGTTGTTGTGAACACTACAGAGCAGGACTGCCCATAACAATGTCCGCTAAAGGATTAGAGTGTGCAGCATTTGTTCCCACAATAGCTGGATCGAACAAAGGTCACACAATGTTAACCTCAACATTTTTTTTTAACTACGAGCTTTGAAACAAAACCACGTGACGCTCAGCCAGTTAATTAGATGCAAAGTTAATTTTAAAAAATTAAATCATTTAATTTAAAAATCGATAATAATACAATTATTTCCTTAATTTCCTAAACGTCAATATTGTAATGGATCTTTTCGTTTCTGTCTTCCAATTTTTTTTATTTCATTATTTTTTTTTTACTGCTCAATTCATTGAAAAGATCGTGAAAAAAGTTGGATCTAATTGCCAACTCACAAATGAGATGATTATAATCAATTACCCATATATCTATGTGTGCGGATCATGAAATTTAGCGTCCGCGTCCGTCCATGGATTTCTATCAATGATCCGCGTCCGCGTCCGCAGAATCCTACAACATTGGTTTGCAGTCAGTCCGCGCGTCCGCATTGCTGAAATTTAGCTGTTTAAATGACTTGAAATTTTTTTTAGATGTTTTATCATTAATGTTATCATCCCTGTTTAACATCCCTCCCTGTTTTTTATTCTTCAAAAAGCCACTTTTATTTATTGATTTATTTTCAGATTCAGTGGCAAAAGTTTACGAATAAGTAAAGTATCAATTAAAACTAAATTATTATAGGCAAGGGCGCGAGGATCCGCGTAAGTCCGCGAGTCCGCAGCTTAACCATACGAAGCGTTACGCTGTCAGTCCGTGGATTTTGAAAAGTTTGCGGATCTGCGTCCGCAAGCGGACTCGTCAGCTGTCCGCTCTTCTCTGGTGTGTATATATAACAACGTGCAAGAGAACACATGAAAATATTCTGTGCTGAAAGCGCAACGCGCACGGCTGATAAATTTAAAAAAAAAAACAACTAAGAATGGAAAGAAAATTGAAGAGAAGAAGGAAAAACAAGAAAACAATAAACATAGAGTAATAATAAAAATCCTTTGGGGGGAACGTTAATTAGTTCATGCATCGAAAGACTGAATGGTGGGTATCGATTCTGCGATTATGATGCATTACCGTAGTCAAATATGTTTTAAGACGATCCATTAGAACGAAATTTCCCTCTCAATCGCAGTTGTCTGACACAATCCTTTCATTTCTCCATTACCTCCCCCCCCCCACCCCACCGTCCCTAACACTCTTCTAGACTTTTATTTCAATCAGGGCTCTCTATGTCTCTCTCTCTCTCTCTCTCTCTCTCTCTCTCTGTGTCCATCTCTGTTTCTCTCTCTCTATTTTGCGGTTATCTTTCTGTCCTATGTCCCTCATCTCCTCTCCCCTTCCCCCCCCCAACCAAGTTACCAAAGAATTGTTTAGTGACATTCGGTTAAGCCAGTTTGGCGGGTTTTCCGCTATTTTTTTTGGGTGAAGTTTTTTTTTCATGCAACGGCGGGAGTTTTAGCACAAATGCGTGTTGGCGGGTTTCTGGCTGCTTATATTACGTGTGCATAAAAAATGGCTCATGAAATATAAAATCAGAAGTACAATTTTATCATTTTTCTTTACTGGTGGTTTTTTTTTTTTCGGCGGGTTTCTTATTGATTTTTCCGCGGCTTACGTTAAAACTATCTGGCAACATCGGTGACACTTTCCTTCCATTCATTTCTAACTTTGCGTGAACAGTCGACACAGTGTGACATTTGACGTATAACGTGTCTGTGGGCACGCGCACTTGTCTGTGTGTGTGAGTGTGTGTGTGTGAGAGAGAGAGAGAGAGAGTATGTTGTATGACGTAAGTGACTGCGGCCAGTGCGCATGTCAGTGTGTGTCCTGTTGATTACTTTTTTAACGTGTTTCTAACACACTTGTTTTCCCAATTATTGACACATTTCGGTCACTGCTTTCTAAGGAAGAAATATATTATTTTTTTCTTTTCTAAAAAAAAATAATAATAATAATACATAATAATAACACGGAAGGTGGCGCTTCCGAACATTGGATTAGTTTTTCGTTTCCTTGCAGTTTCTATTTGTGTAAATTCGAACGTAGCCTTAAGATTATGTAACACAGTTACAGACTACTAAAGAGATGAGATGTCATGGTTATACATTTACATTCCACATCTAGTAGACTAGTAGACGACATTGTTAAAATGCTCTTCTCACAGTTTCAAATCACCTAACACACACACAGGTGTAGGCTCAATAAAGAGAATTTAATAATTATAAACAATCAAGAATTACAATGTCCACTTTTCTTCTTTCCGGCTTCATCTCTCTCTCTCTCCTCGCTGAAGTTACGTCATACCGTCACCGCTTTCAATTGCAAAATCACCCGGTGCGCTGGTAAAGGGAATTCCCGAATCATCTCGTACTACCGAGGTGAAGGAGAGAGAGGTACAACAATATCATAACGGTGCACGCAAGAGTAGTTACTAGCGGACATAGGGTTAGTGGTGCCAGGGGCATATTTAAAACGTGCCGCCCTATTCCAGTTCTAAATAACAACTAGATTTATGAAAATGACTGCCCTTTCTGGCGACAAAATAAGTTCCGACCCCCACCCCCGTATCGCAGGGAGTGTACAGCAGAACCCACAACTGACACCCCCCTCCCCCCAGGCCAAATCTCCACGGACTAATCCCCCAGTGGACAAATCGTCGAAATTAAAAACAAAGGTATTTGAATTTACCATATCTATTATTGAAGTATTTTTTTAAATACATTATTTGTAATACCCTTTTATATATACATGGCCAAACTTGTACGTCAATATTGGAGTGTGGTGTGTCTATCAAATTATGGGATGTCCTAATAGAACGGTGCGTCTGTTGTTTTGCTTTACCTTTTGTAATGCGATGTTCGCTGAGCTGCCCGGTAAAGATACGGTCAGTCTTGACCTTTGGGCAAGGTGAAACCTCCTGTCTCGATCTTTGCATGGTAAGTGTCAATAAGTTGGTTATATTACGTTTTGTCTTACCTGGTGCGATAAGTCGCCTGTCCTGGTGCGATAAGTCGCATGTCATGGTGCGGTAAGTCGCATGTCCTGGTGCGATAAGTCGTCTGTCCTGGTGCGATAAGTCGCCTGTCCTGGTGCGATAAGTCGCCTGTCCTGGTGGAATATGTCATAAAATGAAAGAAAACGTGTCTAATGCAGTCTAAGATGTAAAGCTAATGAAGGATTGGCTATTGACCATTGTGGATTGTAAGTCTAAATATCAAACTTCATCTGTTTGGAGTTATTTGTAAATAAATAAAATTCACTTAAAACTTTTTTTTTAAATATCTGTGCCACTTATTACATTCTATATTCATATAGGTGGGTTTTGTCCCCGGGTGGGGGGGGGGGTCGGTCATATTGTGTGCTCTGTACGCTGGAGGTTTTATCCGTTGGGAGCTAGCTCCGGATACCTAGCGGATTACAACCCCCTCCCTTTCCCACCATGCCCCTACCTATTTTACACGTGCACTCTACAGCTAGCAAACAATCCAACGGCACACCACGTTACGTATTCACCTAACTGGTAATAGAAGATATAACGGCATATACCACGTTACGTATTCACCTAACTGGTAATAGAAAATATAACGGCATATACCACGTTACGTATTCACCTAACTGGTAATAGAAGATATAACGGCAATACGGCATACCACGTTAAGTATTCAACTAACATTACTAACTGTAATAGAAGATATAACGGCATATACCACGTTACGTATTCACCTAACTGGCAATAGAACGGCACACCCAAAAACACCTCTGAAATTCTTATGTAAGAAATGTCTTTAAAATAAGTCAACAACAAGATGAAATATCGGCATGTCGCGATATCAAAGCGAGACAACCAAGGTTTCCCAAAAAAAAATAATTATTATGACTATATCAAGGTGAGACAACCACGACTCCCTATAACGTTGATGATGATAGTACTAGATGGTGTTCCGAAGCATAAAAGAAGACGTTATCTAATAGTTTAATAGAACCTGTTTATCTTATCAGTGTAAATGTAATGTCCTGTTTGAAACTTTGATTACGAAAAATAAACAAAAAATTTTCTAGGCCACCCTCAATTCCATTCTCTAGCCACCTATTAATTTTTTTTTTTGGTTTAATTTTTTTCTTTATGTAAACAAATCTTGTATTGCTTGTGTTAGTATATCTCTATCTATATCATACATTTATCTCTTGTGTGTTTACAAAAAAGGATGCACGTAGTCTAATACAAGGACCCTTTGATCATAGCTCTCTCTCTCTCTCTCTCTCTCTCTCTCTCTCTCTCTCTCTCTCTCTCTTCCCCCCTCCCTCTCTTTCTCCCCTTCCCTCTCTTTTTCTAAATTAATTTTAGCAGAGCCGTTCATATGACTCCTAGGACCCGCCCACCCCCCGTGCCAAAGTGGCCCATTCCAGTAAATTTGAAAGGGTGAGATGTCTATACCATCTTAGATCCTTTCAAAAAGAAACTTAAGTGACGTATTTTTGAAGTACTTTTCTTTCATCCCCCCCCCCACTAAGGCTGATACTTCAATGACCAACGGAGGCACCACGGGGGGAGACACATGTAGGTGACTGGGACTCGCCGGGATTCGAACCCACAGCCTGCGGCTCGCTACTAAAGCGCCAACCAGCCCACTCCGAAAAAAAAAAACATTATAATAATCGCACCACTAAGTGGGACAATTGTTAGGTTTTTTGTAGTGCCCTTACTAGATTTCCCAAAACAATCGGGAGTGGTGCACAGGCCACGGAGACATCACGGGGAGACATGAAGGAACCTTTCACCATGACCATTGGATCTCACCGGAGATGTTTTCTACATATGGCTACCAAAGATTTAAGAGCGGCTCTGCCTATTAGTGTGTTTCACCCACACTGCCCCCTCCCACCCTTAGCTCATCATTTGCCCTCAACATTCTCCGCCAAAAGGGGAGCTTTTCTTTTTTTTTGGTCCCCCCAGAATCCGTTGATCGCCACATCATTGTACAGATGATTACTGTACCCCACGGGGCAACTAAGTGTAAGGGCTCCCTCTTGCGGCTGCCCTGCGCGCGCGCACACACACACACACACACACATTCACACACACAGACATAAAGGCGCACTCTGTTTTTATCTTTCTTTTACTTCATTAGACACTTCTTATAACAAACAAATTATACACCAATTTGTTCCACTTGCCTTAAAACCGAGTAATAAATAAATCATTATTTACATCCTTTCATGTATTAACTCTTTCAGGTCTCTCTCTCTCTCTCTCTCTCTCTCTCTCTCTCTCTCGCTATTGTGGCATTCAATTCCTCACCATTTCCGGTTTCTACTAGAGACACACTTTCACGTCATTCAGGAGCTAACAAAGGACGTTGATGGCGAAATACCCCCTCCCCCAGCCCCCACCCACCACCACCCCCTACAATCCCTCCACATTCATACACTCAATACTTGTATAACTACTACATTTTTTTTTTATTTCTACATGTCGTACAGCAAGATACATTTTATTTTATTTATTTATTTGTTTGAAACCTTCCACACCTGAGACAGGTATAAAATGTGTTTTCTTGATGTGAATCCGCTGAGCGGTTTTTATTGCCTCGTCCATCAAAGTCTTTCGCAATTTAGAATTGGAAATAAAGTACTATGAAGAAATGTGAGCTACGATTGGTGAGCTATTACAGGTGAGCTACAATATATGAGCTATGACAGGTGAGCTATGATAGGTGAGCTACAATATATGAGCTATGATAGGTGAGCTATGATAGGTGAGCTATGACAGGTGAGCTATGACAGGTGAGCTATGATAGGTGAGCTATGATAGGTGCGCTATGATAGGTGAGCTATGATAGATCAGTTAAGATAGATGAACTACGATTTGTGAGTTATGATAAATCAGCTATGATTTAGTGCTATGGCCTGTCACTATACTTATCTCTACAGCCCATGTAATGCTATGTCCAGTCACAATACTTATCTCTACATCCCATGTAATGCTATGGCCTGTCACTATACTTATCTCTACAGCCCATGTAATGCTATGTCCAGTCACTATACTTATCTCTACAGCCCATGTAATGCTATGTCCAGTCACAATACTTATCTCTACAGCCCATGTAATGCTATGGCCTGTCACAATACTTATCTCTACAGCCCATGTAATGCTATGTCCAGTCACTATACTTATCTCTACAGCCCATGTAATGCTATGTCCAGTCACAATACTTATCTCTACAGCCCATGTAATGCTATGTCCAGTCACTATACTTATCTCTACAGCCCATGTAATGCTAAGTCCAGTCACAATACTTATCTCTACAACCCATGTAATGCTATGGCCTGTCACTATACTTATCTCTACAGCCCATGTAATGCTATGGCCTGTCACAATACTTATCTCTACAGCCCATGTAATGCTATGGCCTGTCACAGTACTTATCTCTACAGCCCATGTAATGCTATGGCCTGTCACAATACTTATCTCTACAGCCCATGTAATGCTATGGCCTGTCACAATACTTATCTCTACAGCCCATGCAATGCTATGGCCTGTCGCTATGCTTATCTCTACAGCCCATGCAATGCTATGGCCTGTCACAATACTTATCTCTACAGCCCATGCAATGCTATGGCCTGTCGCTATGCTTATCTCTACAGGCCCTGTAAGACTGAGGCCGGCCATACTTATTATCTCTAAAGCCCTTGTACAACCTGGGCATATCGTATTATTCCTCTCTACATCCTAATGCAAGTCTATGCTGGTCTCCCTCTACTCTGTCAGAAAAATAACGAGATAATTAGATGATATTTAGTTGAAAATAAATGACAAATGACTGCATGTCATTAGATTTGACATGGTTTAAAACTAGCAGGTTACCACCTTTGGCCTGGACGATGGAGGTGGGGGGTGGGGTGGAGGGGGGTAAGGGGAGACAATCCATCACTTAGCTTGCCTATAATTAACAGCGGGTCCTCTTTAATCTTTTCTGTGAAAGATATAATAACCGACAATCACCCTAAAGATTATTTAAAGCGGACGTTTAAGATAGAACACAAATAAAACTTCCAGACCAAATATTTGATTAAATAAAGACAAAAAAAAAAAAGAAAATTTGTTCTGTAGACAAAATAAAAAAAAAACTGATTTGGACGAAGTACAAAACAATTGGTCAAGACACGAACACTCGAAGACGTGTTATCTAGTTATGTCCCTTGAGGTGTGTACACACAAAATACAAACAACAACTGACGAGGTCTTGCGTGGGCGGATTGCTGAGGGCGGGGTAAGGCGGGGCGGGGGGGGGCGGCAGTGTCTTGTTTGATGAATCATGCTTCAGTTTACTTCCTGTTTCGTAATGGTACACAATCTTTTGGTCAAAAGAGACGTGTACTGTAGATGCAAGGGGGGGGGGGGGGCTCGAATTCATCCCGCGTGTATACGAAGGCCTACAGATGAATAATATAAACGGGACGGATGTTGTAGGGGGGAGTTGAGATCGCCACTGTTCGACGACCTGAAGGTCTCGGGTTCGATCCACGCCCGGGGGATTTTTTATTTTTTATTTTTTTAGGTGACCAAGTCCATCAAGCATTAAAAATGGGTACACTGACCACTGGTTCTGGAAGTGATTGCGTCCAGGTGTTGTATTATTAAAATACCTTTGCCTTTAAGAATGCTGCCACGCCTTTGAAGATAGGTTGACATGTGACTCATTTAGAAGATATGTCACGTTGGTGGAATGGGGGGAGATAAAAATGAAGGCACCACAAAAAAAACTTCCATATGATATAAAAAAAAAAGTGAAGTTAAGTGCCCTAAGGAGCAGATGAAGTGTAGAATTCATCTGTTTCTACAATTACAGCCTATGAAGGGACTGTTTAGTTAGCACAAGGCCCAGTTGTTGTCTTTACTTCCCCATTTCAAGTCAGCTTCCCCCCTTTTAGTTTTAGTGACTTCTAAAAACCAACTTTCCATGGCTTCTGAAAGAGGACCGAGATTTGCGCTATTTTTTTTTTTTACTTTATATTAATCAAGCACCTTAATAGTGTAAAGCGCCGGGGATAGAACCCCGGACTCTCAGTCGACAGTCGTTCGCTCTTCATCTCTCGGGACCACCTCGTTCCTCCCACATAATATACTAGCTGGAAGTACCTGGCATTGCCCGGGTTTAAAATAAGGTTTTCTGAAGCATACCTTCTGTTTACTCCCTACCCCCTCTCTCCCTTCCTCTCTCTCTCTCCCTCCCTCTCCCTCCCTCCCTACACCATCTCTCCCTTTCTCGTTCCCTCCCCTCTCCCTCCCTCCCCTAACTCTCCCAGCTCCCCCTCTCTCTCTCTCCCTCTCTCTCTCCCTCCCTCCTCTCTCTCCCCCTGTCCTTCCCCTATCCCTCCCTTCCTCCTTCCCCTCTCTCTCCCTGTACCAAATTTTAAGTTATTTGGTTGTCTGGATCTTGAGTTATAAGGGAACAGACAGACAGACAGACAGACAGACAGCAAATGCGTCTTATAGAGTATAGAGATATATAAGGAATAATGCATCTCACCCATGAAGGGGTTGCTGTTGCCATGTCAAGCACTTCATTTGTCTCATTCAACAAAGACAAAGTTTTCAACTTATAAAATAAAACGAAAATCATCTCATAAGAGATATAGAGCGAAACAATGCTAGCTCTGCTTTCTCCCTGCTGATAGACTTCTAAACTAGGATGTGCTATTTTTAGACTGGCTTGAAGGGGTAGACGTGGTTTTTAAATTATCTGTTTATATTTATTTTTTTTGTTGTTTTCGTCTCAAGCGTGACGATATCGCTTATTGGATGAAACCTGTACTTTTGTAGTATTTTGTGGCAAGGGTGTGAGTGTATGTGTAAGTACAATTTTTTAAGAGTGTAATGAAAGCCTTGAGAAACTTTTGTGAGTCTGTTGGTGTGTGTGTGTTGGTGCGTTTGATTCTGGGTATCAGAACATCATTACACGCGGCTATCTCGTTTCACAATCATCCACTGAACAGCAAAGTGTTCTTAACTCTGTTCATCTATGCGCATTCAACAATCGTTTGAGTTCTTGTTTTTGTTTTGTTTTACCTTCGTATCGCGAGTCACTGGCGAGTACAATTCAAGTCATTGACGAGTACAATTCAAGTCATTTTCTCGTTGTCTCGTTTTTTTTTTAACTTGACTATTGTAGTCTTTTTTTTTTAATTTCCCTATTTTTTAATACTTCATATTATTTATTTTTTATTTATTTTTTTTAT
>JAGDYQ010000017.1:8167807-8200182 GCA_021962125.1 Bulinus truncatus | reverse complement strand
TGATCCCACCTGTCACAGGGACAGACCCTGCTCTCTGATCCCACCTGTCACAGGGACAGAGCCTGCTCTCTGATCCCACCTGTCACAGGGACAGACCCTGCTCTCTGATCCCACCTGTCACAAGGACAGATCCTGCTATCTGATCCCACCTGTCACAGGGAAGATCCTGCTCTCTGATCCCACCTGTCACAGGGACAGATCCTGCTCTCTGATCCCACCTGTCACAGGAACAGATCCTGGTCTCTGATCCCACCTGTCACAGGAACAGATCCTGCTCTCTGATCCCACCTGTCACAGGGACAGATCCTGCTCTCTGATCCCACCTGTCACAGGGACACATCCTGCTCTCTGATCCCACCTGTCACAGGAAAAGATCCTGCTATCTGATCCCACCTGTCACAGGGACAGATCCTGATCTCTGATCCCACCTGTCACAGGAACAGATCCTGCTCTCTGATCACACCTGTCACAGGGATAGATCCTGCTCTCTGATCCCACCTGTCGCAGGGGCATATCCTGGTCTCTGATCCCACCTGTTACAGGAACAGATCCTGCTCTCTGATCCCACCTGTCACAGGGACACATCCTGCTCTCTGATCCCACCTGTCACATGAACAGATCCTGCTATCTGATCCCACCTGTCACAGGGACAGATCCTGATCTCTGATCCCACCTGTCACAGGAACAGATCCTGCTCTCTGATCCCACCTGTCACAGGGATATATCCTGGTCTCTGATCCCACCTGTCACAGGGACATATCCTGGTCTCTGATCCCACCTGTCACAGGAACATATCCTGCTCTCTGATCCCACCTGTCACAGGCCCACATCCAGCTCTCTGATCCCACCTGTCACAGGGACAGACCCTGCTCTCTGATTCCACCTGTCACAGGGACAGACTCTGCTCTCTGATCCCACCTGTCACAAGGACAGATCCTGCTATCTGATCCCACCTGTCACAGGGAAGATCCTGCTCTCTGATCCCACCTGTCACAGGGACAGATCCTGGTCTCTGATCCAACCTGTCACAGGAACAGATCCTGCTATCTGATCCCACCTGTCACAGGGACAGATCCTGTTCTCTGATCCCACCTGTCACAGGAACAGATCCTGCTCTCTGATCCCACCTGTCACAGGGATAGATCCTGCTCTCTGATCCCACCTGTCACAGGGACATATCCTGGTCTATGATCCCTCCTGTGACAGGAACATATCCTGCTCTCTGATCCCACCTGTCACAGGCCCACATCCAGCTCTCTGATCCCACCTGTCACAGGAACAGATCCTGCTATCTGATCCCACCTGTCACAGGAACAGATCCTGTTCTCTGATCCCACCTGTCACAGGGACAGACCCTGCTCTCTGATCCCACCTGTCACAGGGACAGAGCCTGCTCTCTGATCCCACCTGTCACAGGGACAGACCCTGCTCTCTGATCCCACCTGTCACAGGAACAGATCCTGGTCTCTGATCCCACCTGTCACAGGAACAGATCCTGCTCTCTGATCCCACCTGTCACAGGGACAGATCCTGCTCTCTGATCCCACCTGTCACAGGGACACATCCTGCTCTCTGATCCCACCTGTCACAGGAAAAGATCCTGCTATCTGATCCCACCTGTCACAGGGACAGATCCTGATCTCTGATCCCACCTGTCACAGGAACAGATCCTGCTCTCTGATCACACCTGTCACAGGGATAGATCCTGGTCTCTGATCCCACCTGTCGCAGGGGCATATCCTGGTCTCTGATCCCACCTGTTACAGGAACAGATCCTGCTCTCTGATCCCACCTGTCACAGGGACACATCCTGCTCTCTGATCCCACCTGTCACATAAACAGATCCTGCTATCTTATCCCACCTGTCACAGGGACAGATCCTGATCTCTGATCCCACCTGTCACAGGAACAGATCCTGCTCTCTGATCCCACCTGTCACAGGGATATATCCTGGTCTCTGATCCCACCTGTCACAGGGACATATCCTGGTCTCTGATCCCACCTGTCACAGGAACATATCCTGCTCTCTGATCCCACCTGTCACAGGCCCACATCCAGCTCTCTGATCCCACCTGTCACAGGGACAGACCCTGCTCTCTGATCCCACCTGTCACAGGGACAGACTCTGCTCTCTGATCCCACCTGTCACAAGGACAGATCCTGCTATCTGATCCCACCTGTCACAGGGAAGATCCTGCTCTCTGATCCCACCTGTCACAGGGACAGATCCTGGTCTCTGATCCAACCTGTCACAGGAACAGATCCTGCTATCTGATCCCACCTGTCACAGGGACAGATCCTGTTCTCTGATCCCACCTGTCACAGGAACAGATCCTGCTCTCTGATCCCACCTGTCACAGGGATAGATCCTGCTCTCTGATCCCACCTGTCACAGGGACATATCCTGGTCTATGATCCCTCCTGTCACAGGAACATATCCTGCTCTCTGATCCCACCTGTCACAGGCCCACATCCAGCTCTCTGATCCCACCTGTCACAGGAACAGATCCTGCTATCTGATCCCACCTGTCACAGGAACAGATCCTGCTATCTGATCCCACCTGTCACAGGGACAGATCCTGATCTCTGAATTCACCTGTCACAGGAATAGATCCTGCTCTCTGATCCCACCTGTCACAGGGATAGATCCTGGTCTCTGATCCCACCTGTCACAGGCCCACATCCAGCTCTCTGATCCCACCTGTCACAGGAACAGATCCTGCTCTCTGATCCCACCTGTCACAGGGATAGATCCTGGTTTCTGATCCCACCTGTCACAGGGACATATCCAGCTCTCTGATCCCACCTGTCACAGGAACAGATCCTGCTCTCTGATCCCACCTGTCACAGGAACAGATCCACTGCTCTCTGATCCCACCTGTCACAGGAACAGATCCTGCTATCTGATCCCACCTGTCACAGGAACAGATCCTGCTATCTGATCCCACCTGTCACAGGGACAGATCCTGATCTCTGAATTCACCTGTCACAGGAATAGATCCTGCTATCTGATCCCACCTGTCACAGGGATAGATCCTGGTCTCTGATCCCACCTGTCACAGGCCCACATCCAGCTCTCTGATCCCACTTGTCACAGGAACAGATCCTGCTCTCTGATCCCACCTGTCACAGGGATAGATCCTGGTTTCTGATCCCACCTGTCACAGGCCCATATCCAGCTCTCTGATCCCACCTGTCACAGGAACAGATCCTGCTCTCTGATCCCACCTGTCACAGGAACAGATCCACTGCTCTCTGATCCCACCTGTCACAGGAACACATCCTGCTCTCTGAACCCCACCTGTCACCCCCCTCCCCAGCCCTCCGCCATTCGGTTAACGCTTTATTACATTTTTCAGTTTGACCAAAAGAGATAAACGTTCATTTCATGTTAAATAATGTATACAGAAGTGGTTGATGTTTGACATTGCTGACATCTCTCAGATTAGTATCTAAGTTTAAAATAGAAATAAATTACTTAAATACACCAACATAGACTAGAATATTCCTTCACTACACTCCCCCCCCCCCAACCCCTTTCTAAGGGAAGCCATACTGCGTGTCACGTTGACATTCCAAAAAAAAAAACCATCTCTCTACATGTTTCGAACCCTGAATAGAATAAAATAAAATAAAAATAATTGTAAAGATTCATGTTACAGATTTGAGACCCTGGACCGACCCGCGTAATAAATGAATGGCCGATAACCGTGATAAGGCGTTTATGTTTGTGTTTGTGTGTGAGAGCGTGTGTGTTGGGGGGTGCTTGTGTTTTATGCGCGCGCATCAAGGAAATCGCAGACATGGCTCCGCCCCGCTCTCTTACAGGACATACATGTCATAGCAGTTCTTGTGTTGTTGCTGCACGTGACAATAACACACAAGGACACACACACACACACACTAATACACATAATAAGCAAAGCGGGGAGGGGGGAAGGGGGGCAGATACGGTAGCTATTTTAACACCAAGGGCAGCTTCCGGAAATAGTGGCACTTTGTTTCCTTCCCTCCCATGCTTACGTCAGATCGTCTGCTACGAGATCGTACCGCGTCTGCTAAAACTCATTTCCGGGTCTGCTTCATCATCAAAATCTGCTAACACTCCCCCCCCCCCTGGCCATTGGTTAGCATGTCACTTGGCACTCTGCAGATCCTGTGACATGACGCGATGTTTGCATGCAACGCCTCATGGCTGAAATACGGGGGGTTTATACAATTTATAAAAAAAGTTGTTCTTTGTATGCAAATACCCACGATATAAACTTCATCTGTACTCATATTTACAGCTTTGACATTTTCAAGTATTCTATTACATAGCTGAATGCCACAATTTATAGTTTATTCACAAAGATTACTGAAGTATATTTGAAGGCTATCTTAGCCTAGGCTTAACGGGAAACCAAATGGCTCTTTACTGGGGCCGAGCCATCTGAATGTATAATTATGGCTCCTCGAGAAAGCCGATGTTCAGTGACCTCTATGTTAAAACGGCTCATCTATGGGATCCTTAGCCCAAGTTACACAACCTGTTGACACCCCACTAGCGCGTAGAACATTGGGGTTAGGGACAGTGCAGTGGCATCACTAGGATTGGTGTCAACCGGTGCGGTTACTCATGGTGTCACCCCTCTCATGACACCCCGGTCTCCATATTTTTTTCCAGAGACCGTATATATGTGCGCATGCGCGACTTTATTATTTTTTTTTTCCGTTTCCGGGGTCTGGATAATTGATATATATATAAAGGTCAGTGCAAGTATACCAATAATTTCATGAAAATAATTAATAATAAAAAGTACGCAGTGTCTGTTAATAATCGGAGATATTTTTATATTTGGCAATAATTTTTTTCGAAGCCTTATAAAGTCATTAGCTGTGAATAATCGGAGATATTTTTATTTATTTTTAAAAATTAAATACGGCTTTGAATTATTTTAAATTACACAATAAGAATATAGGCCTAAAACTAGATATTTTTGGATTTTGGTGTCACCCCTTGTGAGGGTGTCACCCGGTGCGGTCCGCACCTCCCGCACCCCCATAGTGACGCCACTGGGACAGTGATGTAACTGGATGGGACTGTCAGCTCTAGGCAGCATCTACATTTCCAGCAGCCGAACTGGAGCTCATTTTGTAACTGAAAATGGTGTGTGTGTGTGACAGTTTCAGAGCCCGTATCGGGAGCCCCACCAACGGCCATGCTAATAAGCAGGGACTTCGTCGTAAAATTATATTCTGAATATGAGTTATACTGTCCAGTGGTGACCACACATGATGCCAACCATAGCCAAGCTGAGAGTGTTTTTTTTGTTTTTCGCAGTCGAGCGCTTTACCACACGACCATCCGTTCTCTTCTTCCTTTCGCTCTACAGCCCATTTAGGGCCCTGGCCTCTACAGCCCGTTTAGGGCCATGACCTCTATAGCACATTTAGGACCCTGGCCTGCCATATTACTCCTCCACTTTTCCCGATCCATGGTCTTCTTCCTACTCTCTCTCTCACGACCATACGTCTCCACCAGCTAAATTGACAAATACTGTACTGGCAATATTGAGCAAGTTACACAATTACATCCTACATGTCAACATTGCAGCCCAACAGCATAATATCTTACAGGAATTTAATATTAAAGAGAATGAGAGAGAGAGAGAGAGAGAGAAAGAGAAAGAGAGAGAGAGAGAGAGAGGAGAGAGAGAGAGAGAGGAGAGAGAGAGAGAGAGAGAGAGAGAGAGAGAACATTTTAAGAGTTGTTCCCACATTACACTAACAGCAGAGATAAACCATCTCTTGTGTACGTAGCTGACAGACGGATCACTAAAAGGTAGATGGGTCGAGATCGGGACACATTCCATACATAGGACTGGACAATGTGACCAACACATCTGTGTTCTCAGGGGCGTAAATCGAAAAAGACCGAAACAGGCAACTTAATCCACCCCCTCCCCCCGGGAAAGTTGTCCGTAAACAAGCGAAAGGTAAAATAAATAAATACGATATTCAGTATTTTTAGTATTTAGTAATTATCCAAACGTGTAACTGCAATGCAGATGACTTTATACCCGTATTTCCTGATGTTTTAGACGTAAACCGCCAAAAGCAAAAAAAAAAAAAAGAAAAAATGCAGAGAACCCACCATATTAATAAAAGTGAAAGAGAACTATCTGAATTCACTCGTAGTTTTATATTGTAAGCATCATTTATAAAATATTTGTAATGTAAAACGTTGAAACCGCCAAAAAACCCCCCGCCAACCAGCCAGTGAGTTAAAACTCCCGCTGATGCCCGAATAACACCAGCCAATCTGACATCACAGCATGCGCACAGGCGCAACTAGGCGACCGTCGAGGTTCACTATTACTACCAACGTGCAGCCATATGGGCACCCTATTAGGTACCTGTACTGATTTCCTATTAAAATGCTGTTGCTCTCAATGGCTTGACAGGCATGTCTCGCCTAGGGTCAACCAGTAATATCAACACATACTTTGCCCCCCCCCTCCCCGAGCCCTTCACAAACGTACGGTTCTACTTTTCAAAAATCAATGGCACTTATGTCATAGCTACCATTGAAATCAGTTATAGTACAGAGAACACTGACATTACACATCTGACACAGTCTTGGTGTGTGCTCTCCGCGTCTTTTATTGACACTCCTCTCCAGAAGTGTGAGTTCAACAAACAAGCACACACACACACACAACAAAAACAACATCTACATCAAATCAACGCCATTCATTCTAGTTGGAAATAAAATTTACGAAATTATAAATAGATTGTGTAGGCTCCAAGTTCTCCTGCAGAATTTAACCACAAAAGACTAAACAATTAAAAAACTGAACCTGATGCTAGCAACCACAATGGGATTAGGGACAAAAATTGAACGGTATGGCGCCCTAAATATTGATTGGCCAGTCAACCCAATTCCTTCCTCCCCCCCCCCCTTCCAAATCTTTTTTTTTTTCCTCCAAAAAACCGTTTCGCTTGAATGAGCGCTCAGACAGGTTGAAAATTGCGTTTCTATCTCTCATCTGGAGACAGATAGCGGTCAAGTTTGATCACGTGGTGGTGCTCCTGGTCAGAGTTAATTATTGGTCAAGTCTCGAGGGTTCTCACTGTGTGGAGTCACCTGTTCAATATTCTTCTTTTTTGTTTTTCTCTACCAGATACAAAATTAAACTTATAACCGTTTAGGATTTTCGGGCTATTTCAACTTTTTTTCTCGTACTGGATACAGTTTTTTTTTAAATTACTACATTTAAAAGGTCAAGAAATGTTTCGAGTTCCGTTGGAAGCACCCGGTACATTGGTCAAGCGTCAATGAATCTCAAACAGCCTCTGAAACGCACGGCCCATGAATCTCAAAGATCCTCTGAAACTCAGGGCCCGTGAATATCAAAGAGCCTCTCAAATTCTCGGCCCATGAATCTCAAGAAGCCTCTGAAACTCACGGCCTATGAATCTCAGAGCCTCTGAAACTCACTGCCGATGAATCTCAAAGAGCCTGTGCAACTCACGGCCTATGCGGACCGCACCGGGTAACACCCTCACAAGGGGTGACACCAAAATACGAAATATCTAGTTTTAGGCCTATATTCTTATTTTGTAATTTAAAATAATTCAAAGCCGTATTTAATTTTTAAAAATAAATAAAAATGTCTCCGATTATTTACAGCAAATGACTTTATAAGGCTTCGAAAAAATTTAATGCCAAATATAAAAATATCTCCGATTATTAACAGACACTGCGTACTTTTTATTATTAATTATTTGAATGAAATTATTGGTATACTTGTACTGACCTATAGATATCAATTATTTATTCTTCTATCGTCGTTGTAAATTTATTTATACATTTTGCTAAGAATATATATATAGGGTGGGTCAAAAAATTTTTTTTTTGGAGTTGGGAATATGAAACATATTCAAAAAGTTGCATATGGTCCTACTGATTGTAAAAATGTAAAACTTGTAAAAATCAGATAATGTCTTCCACTCCCAACTTTTAGTTCAAGGGGGTAAGGGGCGAAAAAAAATGCACTATGTCTAAAAAAAAAAACAATTTTTTTTTTAATTTTTAGATACTAAAACATGTCAATAATAAATACGAATTAATTATATTGCAGAAATTTTTTTTTAGATCAATTAAAATGTATTTTCAAAATGTTACTCATTCAGAAACTTCAATAATTTAAAAACTTAAAAGTCATTTTTCTCTGAAAAAATATTTTTGACATTTTGCTTCACTATGGCAAGAAAATCTCAAAAACCACCTGTCAGATTTTGATAAAACTTCTAATTTTTATGTAGAAGAGGTGCATTTATAGAATGTCAGAGGCTTTTCAAGAAATTTTAAGTCCTTTTTTTTTTTTTAATTTTCAAAATTAGCATTTTTTCTTTTTTTCACCATACAAAATTTTAAAAATTCATACAAAATTTATTTATTACATTATCAAAAAAGTACTTTGACATTCCCTAAAGTAAGCATTTTATATGAGACAGTCTATAAATTATAAATATTTCAGAAATATTTGCCACAAAAAGGTCATAAATTTCAAGATGGCGGCATGCCGCACCCACAAATATCAATATGTTAATATTTTTTTTTTAACAAATTATTTTTAAATCTACTATATTATTACTAAGATATTAAAATGTCTTAAACTTAAATAATAAAAAAGATTTTGCTTTGACCCAGGTACCCCCCAATGTATGACATTTTACAACATTTAGAATGTTTGGTATAAGTAATATGAAATTGTACAAATCTATAAATCGTTCATGCAAAATATACAATGTACATATGAATAATACTGTTTATGGATTGTCCCAGGAAACTTGCTTTGTTTTCAATTTTCGGAAGAACATCCCTTGATTTCTTTGTTTGCAAAACCATCCCATGTCGAGAGCTATGTCCGTACAGTTTGAAATGTCCGAACACTTTCAAACTAACAGCAGTAACTTCTTTAATTGCTCTTTCAACAGCTTGAGAGTGACAGGGAATTTGATCCAGTATGATTGGGTTGTTGCGTTTAAGTTCATCATCACAAATATGTTCCAGCAGAGGAGGGGATGTCACTGCACAAAGATCCCAGTTAATCATCTGATCATATGATTTAGCTGCAATATTCAGGATTATGTCATTTTTGTTGAAAAATTATAACTCTGCATGGAACTGGTTTATGTCGTGCTGTTATGATTTCATTTACTGCATACCTTCCAATGTCTTCATCATTGTCCTAACTGCAGCCAATAGTATGTTTTCTGGATGTGCAAAGTAGCAGTTATTTACCAGTACAGGCAATATAACAGATTGATCAGCAGTATCAAGGTTCTGAAGCAGTTGTATCATATAGAAAAGTTTCTAGCCCCACTTTGACAAGATGGATCGCAAAAACCCTGTTCGTTTTTGTTAACCATCTTTGCTCTCATCAGTATGTTCCTTGGCTGCCCTATCTCTCCAAATTTTTCTATGTCGACGCATCTTTGCTGGATCCAAGGCTGTAGATGGTGTTAACATGTTTAAGTCCTTCAACACAGCATTAACGATAAGACATGTATCCCTATTGCTTAGTTTACATCGATCCACTGCTTCATATTGATATCTGTTTTGTTATTTGGAACATTCCTCATCGCTGGAGAAGTCTGCATCAAGTAGTTCATCATCTTCAGCAACCTGATCTGGAATATCAATATCTTTCTCATCATTGACGTTATCATTTGTGGTTCTTATCTGATCGCCACCCTGCATCAATGAATGTTTTCTTTTCTGCCGATTTTGTAATATTTTTGTTGTTTGCTTGTCAACATTGTCAATGAACATATTTCTTGCCATCTTTTGATCCACCCAAAATGCCCACTCAAGCACAGAAATTATTATTGTGGACATTTACAGTCTCCTCTATCCCTAACACCTGCATCTTTTTACTCAAACAATTATACTGGTAATGTCATTTGTAGGGATACTAGCCTGGTCATATAATTGTTTAACTTCATGCGCTAATGCGTGAGCTCGTGAATGAAGGCTATGATTGTATTGTTCCATTTTAAGCATCCACCAATAGCCTTGAAAACATCTTCACTGGTTGTAAGTTGTCTTTTAGGCAATGCAGCTGCTGACCCAAACACAGAATGTACAGTTGCACTTCTTGTAGAAGAACTCATATTCATAGAAGAGCTTAATAAAATAATTGAAAAATTAATAAAAAATGAAATAAAACAACCTTGCGTGATCCGATAATGAATACATGGTACACCAGTTATATTGAGAGAAAAATTGGTGCAATGCTTATCCTAGTTGTCTGAACTAATGAGTTATTCATAAAAAAGGTTATAAAGATAAAACACAAATTTTATATGCATATCATTTCTTTTTTGAATAACCTAGGTCACAAGTTTAACATGTTCAGTCACAAAAAACCCATAGTAAATATAGTAAAAATTTCGAACAAAAGTTTGGAGTAGTAAAACTATGTAGTTTTCAAATATTTGTACATATTCCATGTACTACCATGATGTAACAACTTTTTAATAATGTTTCAATAAAAAATTTTTTTTTGACCCACCCTAATATATATATATATATATATATATATATATATATATATTAATTTCTTTTACATGAAAAGTAAAATATTCCTTTCTATGTTAGGGGTATGAAATTTCAGGTTAAATAGCATAAACACAGGGTGCATGAAATTGTCATTGCTTTGGAAAATAAAAATGGAAAAAAAAATGTATGCAAAACAATACATCGGAAATATAGAAACCAAAATGTTTCACTCAAATGAAATTTTTTGTAATTGAATTTAAGGTCAGTGTCTTTAATATATCTACATTGGCGGAGTTCAGGAAGGGATCACTTTTCGCGTCGCTATTAAAAGTTAAGGAAACGTTGAATATAGAAATGGATTTCTTATGTTAATATATTTTTTCAAACCACTGTACCATCTTATGTAGTACAATGCCTGCTTTATCAAACCACTGTACCATCTTTTGTAGTACAATGCCTGCTTTATCAAACCACTGTACCATCTTATGTAGGACAATGCCTGCTTTATCAAACCACTGTACCATCTTATGTAGGACAATGCCTGCTTTATCAAACCACTGTACCATCATAGGTAGGACAATGCTTGTTTCATAAAACATATGCCGATAATGTCTAGAACCACAGCACAAAGATCACTTGTAAGGGAAAATCCCTTACACCCTAACAGCTTTACGGTGTTGACATGTGTATCGTGCCCGTCTTTATCTACGGGAATTCCCAATGGCTCCCAACAACAACAACCCCTCCCCCCCCCCCCATAATCTCTTGCTGCGCGCTTCACACGCGCCTGTCACACAAATATCGAAAGGACGTGTTTGGGGGGGGGGGGGAGTTAGGGGTGTGAGATGGATAGGGCCGGGGTGGGAAGAGGGAGGTGAGAATATTGAAGTGCTGAGTGACAAACACTTATCAATACTTCATGTTGATGGAACAGTGCCGGCTATACGTGTGCTGCGACTAGGGGCGTAGCCATAGTAGATTGATAAAACAAACAAACAAAACAAAACAAAACAAACAAAACAATTTCATCTCATGTATAGAGAAACATGGTGGGAGGAGGGGATTAGGAAGAAGGTAAAGGAGAAATGATTGTTTGCAGCAACAACAACAACAACAATAAATAAATAAAGATGCACCCATTTACCCCATTTGTAGAATAACACGCAAAGTTTTTATATAAAACTTCATTTTTGAAATTTAAAAAAAAAAAAGGAGTTTAGCGACGACTAATTCTACCTAACAGAGTTAATACATGTAATAATGGTTAGTATGTAGAGATAAAGAAAAACAAAAATTGACTATCGTATAACACGAATTGTAGAATGATACTAACACACACAAAGTCACTCGCATTAATATAGATCAGTGACATGGGATAACAAGTGACCTACTGCAGAGAGTTTGACCTGGTGGGGGGTTTAGGGGGGGGAGAGAGCTTCTCAAACAATATTTGTGTGTGTGTGTGTGTGTGTGTGTGTGTTATGGGGAGGGAACAATGTCATCCGTTACCCTAAGGTACACACTAGTGTAAGGCCATGAAACAAAATATATATATATATATATATATATATATATATATACGCTTAATACGACGGGACAAAGACCTAGTTCATTAAAGTCCTTATCCAGTGCACAGGTCGCGGGGTGGGGGGAGGTGGGTCACAACACTAGGTAGCACGTGTGTCACAATGACCCATGGTACTCACAGTGAACGGTCAAGTACACCCAGGATGTACTGGACGGCGACTTCTTCTTTTCGTGGTTGTCCAGCCCTGTGAAGTACACCTCGCAGCCGTACCAACCCTCGTCATCCTTCTCGATGTGTGATATCTGTGGGGAATGAATGCAACAGATCACATACTCATGTAACGACAAGCAGGCTAGATTCACATACACCTTGGTCCTATTTATAGGCTTACATAACTTAAAAAAAACCCACTAAAATCTAGACCAGAGGTAGGCAAACTTTTCGAATCGCGGGCCACTTTGGGTTTCTTAAATTTGACAGAAGGGCAGTACCAATAGCAGATGAATGGGGTGTTTATAAAATAACGTTTTTTAAGGTACCCCCCCCCTCCTTAAAGGTTTGGAACTCCATACATTTGTTCGTCTCCCCCCCCCCCCCCACCCTTCTATCGCGTCGGTACTGGTTAAGGTAATTAAAACAGTGTAGCTTACCTTTAGGGAGGCTTCTTTGTTGAGTATGTCGATTCTGTCTTTATACTCCTCCTGCACCAGGGGCGTATTGTACCCTTCTATCTTGATGAGCAGGGAGCCACTGTGGACAGACGCATTTCGTGAGGTAGGGAGATGTTAATACAACGAGAGAATTGACAGCGCCGTAAAACACGGATTCATCAATCGACTAATCAATTCAATAGTCATTCACTGAGATTATCAAAAGTTCTGTAGCTTTCTTTTTTGTTCCGTTCGTCTAAACATCTACCCTACCGTCCGTCTATCCATCTATACCTCCGTTTGTCCCCACCTTCCGTCCATCTATGTATCCCACCGTCTGTCCATCCATCTAACCCACCGTCCATCCATCTATAAGACCGTCCGTCGATCCATCTATCCATCGTTAATCCATCCATCTATCCCACCGTCAGTCGGTCTATCTATCACAACGTCCGTCCGTACACCTATCCCACCGTCCGTTCAACAATCTATCCCATCGTTAGTCCATCCATCTATCCCACCGTCAGTCGGTCTATCTATCCCGCCGTCCGTCCGTCCACCTATCCCACCGTCCGTCCGTCCACCTATCCCACCGTCCGTTCGTCCATCTATCCCATCGTTAGTGCATCCATCTATCCCGCCGTCAGTCCATGTATCCAACCGTCATCCATTCATCTATCCCACCGTCCGTCCATCTATCCCATCGTTAATTCATCCATCTATCCCATCGTTAATCCATCCATCTATCCCATCGTTAATCCATCCATATATCCCACCGTCCGTCCATCTATCCCACCGTCCGTCCGTCAGTTCAACCACTCCGTCCATTCATCTCTCCCACCGTCCGTCCAACCATCTATCCAATCGTTAGTCCATCCAACCGCATGTCTGTCCCTACTACTACTATATAAACGAGTACTTAATCACTGAAACTCACTTGAGTCCTTGCTTGGTCCAGGTGACCACGTACTGGACCTCGGGATACTCTGGGGGGTAGACTATCTCACACGGCAACACCTGCTGACCTCCGAGACTGGCTGACCGGAACAACTGTTTGTTGCCGGTCATTTCACTCACGACGACCCCTGCACACAAAAAAAAAAAGAAACACACAATGAATAAAAACATTCATACAAAAAGTTAGTTGGCAACATCTTCATGATTAGGGCAAGTGTTGATTCAATTGGCCTTACGTTTGTAATGTTCAAATCAAGTCACACAAAGAATAACAAATCCACGTTGAAGTATTTTACTTTGATTGATATAACTATTATCAGTATCAAAGCTGAGTGTAGGCTTAGGCCCAGATTAAAAATCTTATTTGTTTTCTTCCACATGGACACTCCTGGAGGTCAAATGCGGCTTAGGCTCAGTTAAGTCCCCTTAGCCCTCAGAGAGCCATCAGTGCAGATGAAGTGTAGAATTCATCTGTTTCTGTAAACAAGGCATATGAATGGATAGTGTGTTTTACACAACGCCAATCCACCTTTTACTTCCTCAACTAATGTTGACTTAATTTTTTTTTGTTAATTGAACAAAAAAATTCTTTGGTCCTCATTGATGATCGAACCCAGGACTTTCAGGCAGTGGCGTAGCGAGCTTCACACGCGCCCGGGGCGCAATTCCTTTTTAGCGCCCCCCATTCGAAAACCATATAATATTATATGTAAAATATACCATTAGATGCCCCCTTTGTGAGTAGCGCCCGGGGCATGATGCCCTCCCCCTTTGCCCACACCTCACTACGCCACTGCTCCAAGGTTGACAGTTTTTAAAAAAATAAATCAATAACATTTTTTGTTCAAAAGTTTTTGTTGACATTGACAATCGTGTGGAGCTACGTACCATTAAATGTTATTTGAAAAAACTGAAATGTGACTATAATTGACTTTACGCGTGACCATTTGTGGTCTACATCAATTGTGGCTATTCGCTGCGTGCACACTCTTTGCTCTATAACAGCGTTTCTCATCCTGTTTAATTAATGCGTTCTCTCAAGGGGTTACGGAAAATGTAATAGCAAGGGTACGCCACGACAGTTCATTTTCGTTTTAAACGTCCCAGAGTTTGAAGAAGGTTTTTTTGCCGCGTGACTCATCACCAAACCACGTGACCAAAAACCGCATTAGAAAGGTGAGCGAATTCCATAATGAAAAATAAACATTATTCGTGAATTTACGTATGAGAGGGTTGTACCCGCGGACATACTTTCTGCACCCTTTTGGAGTACAGTCGCGCATAAGATTGAGAACTGCTGGCCTCTATCAACGGTGGCCAAATGTTGCTCTTTATTGAATGTTGTTCCAGCTACCCTTTGTTCTCTATATTATTTGTACTTTTATGTATTTCCTTCACAAAATGCTGACACATAAATATAGTGACTCTTTTAAGAATGTTTATGTTTACTACATAAAAACCTTAACAATAACAACAACAACAACAGAGTGGGGGAGGCCAAGGGGTCATCATGCCCCGGTCGCTACTCACAAAGGGGCGCAAAATGGTATATTTTACATATAATATTATATGGTTTTCGAATGGGTTGGGGGTGGCGCTAAACGCTTAAAAGGTATTGTGCCCCGTCGCGAGTTAAGTTCGCTACGCCACTGCAACAACAACAGCAACAACAAAAGTTTGCTCCCACCACGTGGCCACCCCACACTGGTGTTTACTTAACAGTTTTGACGGATCTTGAGAATTGTAATACAAAAACAAAACTTATGGAAATATTCCTTCATAAAAGAAAAGAAAGAAAAATATGAGGGGGGAAAAACGTCTTCAAAGCAACTAATGCACAAACATACAAACTCAGTATAATTCATACATATAAACATACAAACACAATATAACTCACACCCATACACACATAAGACTTCAATATCAGTACCCCCCCCCCGCCCCCCTTCTTTTCCTCCCACACCCGCAATTTGTTCAACACCGTCGGCCGTGACGTCAACAAAGATTTCCCGCTGTGTAAGCAAAACTGCAAATGCGCATGTCTGGAATACTGCGGATACCAGGTGATGATAACTCTGGAGTAAATTGCAGCACTTCACAACTCTATTCCACCATCATTAGTCTCCCATTGCTTTTCAAATCAATCAATATTATTGCTCATTTTTTTTTAAATTTTACTTAAGTGCTCAGATCTATCCCAACAGTCCATCCATCTATCCCAACCGTCCATTCATCTATCCCAACCGTCCGTCCATCCATCTATCCCAACCTTCCGTCCATCCATCTATCCCAACCGTCCGTCCATCCATCTATCCCAACCGTCCAGCCATCTATCCCAACCGTCCGTCCATCCATCTATTCCAACCGTCCGTCCATCCATCTATCCCAACCGTCCATGCATCTATTCCAACCGTCCATCCATCTATCCCAACTGTCCGTCCATCCATCTATCCCAACAGTCCATCCATCTATCCCAACCGTCCATTCATCTATCCCAACCGTCCGTCCATCCATCTATCCCAACCGTCCGTCCATCCATCTATCCCAACCGTCCAGCCATCTATCCCAACCGTCCGTCCATCCATCTATTCCAACCGTCCGTCCATCCATCTATCCCAACCGTCCATGCATCTATTCCAACCGTCCATCCATCTATCCCAACTGTCCGTCCATCCATCTATCCCAACAGTCCATCCATCCATCCCAACAGTCCATCCATCCATCCCAATCGTCCATCCATCTATCCCAACTGTCCGTCCAGCCATCTATCCCAACCGTCCGTCCATCCATCTATTCCAACCGTCCGTCCATCCATCTATCCCAACCGTCCATCCATCTATCCCAACCGTCCATCCATCTATCCCAACCGTCCATCCATCTATCCCAACTGTCCGTCCATCCATCTATCCCAACAGTCCATCCATCCATCTATCCCAACAGTCCATCCATCCATCCCAACAGTCCATCCATCCATCCCAACCGTCCATCCATCTATCCCAACCGTCCATCCATCTATCCCAACTGTCCGTCCATCTATCCCAACCTTCCAGCCATCTATCCCAACCGTCCGTCCATCCATCTATCCCAACCGTCCATCCATCTATCCCAACCGTCCGTCCATCCATCTATCCCAACCGTCCATCCATCTATCCCAACCGTCCATTCATCTATCCCAACCGTCCGTCTATCCATCTATCCCAACCGTCCATCTATCTATCCCAACTGTCCGTCCATCCATCTATCCCAACTGTCCGTCCATCCATCTATCCCAACCGTCCATCCATCTATCCCAACTGTCCGTCCATCCATCTATCCCAACTGTCCATCCATCCATCTATCCCAACCGTCCATCCATCTATCCCAACCGTCCATTCATCTTGCCAAATGACAGACAAAAAATATATATATATATATATATATATATATATATATATATATATATATATATAAACATGGACAAATATTTGGTAGTAAAAAGCACGAATACAATACAATATATTACGTAAAAAAATGCCTACAGAACAATCTTTCATAAGATATTAATAAACAACCCGTCAGTAAACACGATTATGAAAATAAACAATATGATTGTTACACATGGGGGGGGGGTACAAATAAACAATGTGTTTGTTACACGCGGGGTTATAAATAAACAATCTGTTTTGTTTTTTGTCTAGCACCGTGAATGAGATCTGTCCGTACCACTTCCGGTTGAGGCGGAACTCATAATGGCGGGTGCGTATTCTGGCAGAATTCAACTCCCACATCACACACTGGAGATTTTATTATAGGACTGGGAAGGGAGCGGGTTGGGTAGGGGGTGGTGGGGTGGGGTTGAGGGGATAGGGACAAGGGGTGATTCTTATTTCGGGTGTTTAGGACAAGATCTGAAGCCGAGGGCAAGCAGTGCGGGAAGAGAGAGGGTGGGGTTGGGGTACAAATGATTCAGATCAATACCATTAACTCGCCTTATTTGGCGGCTCAGTCGCATTGACCTGGACACAGGTGTCGTCGTTTTTTTTTTCCCGCTTTCGTCGACATGGAGGCAATATTGGCGCCCTCCTCATCATTCAATAGCAGACTAGATGGCAAAGTGCGCCAGATACACGGCTTTCAGAGGGATATGGAAATACACAGAGGAATTTGTTTCCTGTCATCAGTCCTTCTGTATATTATCAGGTCCAAAAGTATTAAATCCCCCTCATCCCTCCGCCCCACCCACCCCACCCCGAGGAAAAAAATACAATGTTCGGGCGCCCAAGACAACTCTATTTTGGTACATTCTTTATGTGGCAAAGTCATCTAAAGATCATTATAGCCTCTCCCCCCCCCCACCCAGCCCTCTCCCGGGGCGAAAAATGATGTTGATACCCGTATTTTATTATTATTCGTACTGTGGTCGGGTACTCTCAGAGTCATTATAGATCCCAGGTAAACCAATGTTGTTGGGGGGGGGGGGAATGTGACAGCCACTCAAAATGATGAAATATATGTAATTAATTAGCATGGGGTGCTTACACCTGTGGAGGGGTTTCAGGCGAGATTGATTTATCCAGTTACTGAGTTCATTTCGAATTCATTCATTAAAAAAAAAAAAAAAATCATCAAAACATGTTTTTAGAAATATATTTCTTTTGGCAGGATGAAAGCTGCATAAAAGATATTTTTAGAACACGTTGTCATGTGACATATTGAAAAAGACTCCCTCAGACGACATAGCCTTATGTCAAGTGATGACGTATGCAAGGGGATTACTCTGATGTCGCTTGCAATAAATAAACAAGTAAATAAAAACGATATAACTTGTCGTGTTGCTGGATCAAGACATTCACGCTAAGATTTGTCACGTGTTCCGTGTGTCCAATAGAACATCTCCAATACTCTCTGCTTTTGATTGGATCGCATTTGTTTAAAATGAAAACGTCACAGAAAACGACGTCATTATTTATCACAAGATCTAACCCTTCTCCCCCCACCCTACTTAACATGGCTGCCTCAAAGGGTAACTGACGCCTGCTCACAAAGTCCGGGGGGGGGGGGGGGCGACAGGTCTTTAGGTATAGTAATCTACTATAAAATAACTATGACAAAGGTGCCTTAGTTTGAAGAGATTCTATGGTGTTCCAAAATTGTCGGCAGCCGAGTGTGTACAGGATGAATCTGAAGGGAATTTAGAAATAAAGAAAAATGTTTAGGTAAGAAAACTTACAATCTATGACCCTCCCCCACCTCCACCCTCCACCCTTAATAGTATAGTAAAGAAGGTGAAATATACGTCACATGTTAATGTGTATCAAAACATACCTATGAATTGCGACATTTTATCCCTAAACTTGGAACACACAGAAAAAAAAAATTACTGAGATCCTTTTAGTAATAGCCCAATGGTCACCTTGACCGTCAGTCATTGTCCACTATACAGAGAACTTTTTTTTGTAAAATTCATACGCCAGATTCTCCAAGACAGTTAATTGGAAAATATAAATAAAAGAAAGGTTTATAAATGAATTCGTGTTAAGAATAAGTAAAAAACTTGTGTATTTTTTAGGACAAGTTGTCATGTGACAATAAAAAGACTCACGCAGACGATATGGCCGATTTTTCAAGTTACACCGTTTTAAAAAAAAATACTTTAGCTATTTTTGATAACTACGTCTATCCCAATTAGCTAAATGCCAACATTCACAGCACAGACTAGGATAGATAGACACGGGTCCAACTTATGTTTAGAAATATTTATAAAAATAACGTTATAATGATGTAGACAATTAGTAAATGATCAATGTCGTCTGCTAGTCAGACGGCGCCTAGCAGACGATAGAAATATAACATTACAATTTTCATGTGTGTGGGAAAAGAATATTGAGGGAAAGTTTTTTGTATTATGTTAATTAGAAACAAAGGGTAATGATCCCAAAAAAAATGGGGTCAAAACGAAATATGTGTAGGTTAATGTGCTGTAATACCATTAATTAAATTGTCTGACAAGCAAATATGATAGCAACGACGGATGATTACGAAATATGGCGATGGGAGGGGGTGGGGTGGGGTGGGGCAGCCCCGTAGCCAGGGGGACACTGGGGGGGCCGTGCCCCCCCGATAGTTGTGGAGTGCCCCCCGCTTAAAAAGAAGAAAAAGAGGAAAAAAATAAAGAAAAAGTAACTAAAATGAGAAAGTACCCCCTTGCTGGGAATTGGTGCCCCCCCTGCTTACTTTGACCTGGCTACGGGCCTGGGGTGGGGTTAAAGGCTCAACAGGCCTCCTACCCAGGTACCGCTCTATACGCCGAGATATTGCATTCAAAATACATCAGCGGTTCTCAGCAATTAGTCTGTATCGGACACTCAAATCGGAATTTCATTTTTTTTTTCGCTTAACACTCGCAGCCATTTGTATATGGACAGGCAAACAAGACGACCTCTTAAGTGTGCGGTGTGTGTGTGGGGGGGCGGGGTTCCTCACTCTTGAGGGGCTGGGGGGCCTTACTCTTTAGTGTGAGGGCGGGGGGGGGGTTCCTCACTCTTAAGTGAAGGGTTAGGTGGGTGTTACGTTTAGAAATTACCCCCCACCCCTCCACCTTCCCCGCCCCTTCCCACACCGTAAGGTTGAACTTGCCCACACACTGCCCAAGCGAGTGACTCATCAGTTGACCAAGGTCATGGTCAGAAATGTTACGTCTAGAATTTACCGTACCTCCCCCCTCCCAATGTAACGTGTCTAACTTAACCCCTTCAGTGCTAGCCCACGCCACACACACACCTCCCACGAATGATAGGGCGGAGGAATGTAAAAACGCTGTCAAACTTAACCCCTTCCATGCTAGATGTCCCACCTTCCCACTCACACACGGTTTATCAACTGTCCCAATCGCACCTCCTTCCAGCCTTTATAAAGTCGACGCAGAATGTATCTCGACAGTCAGAGTGGGGAGTCGGCCCACAGAGACAGTGGGGAGTCGGCCCCGCATACTTGGAGTTAGTACGGTGCTGACAGTGATACGAGCTAGACGTAGTTAGAGTAGTGTAGGTAGTTGGAGTTCAGTGTAGTAGTTGTAGATTGTAGTGTAGTAGTAGACGTAAAGACATAACTAGAAAAGGACTTATATTATATATTGTATACCTATTCATCAATGTTAGTAACCATTAAAGTGTATTTTTTGTGTTGGTAGACCAAGCGTTGGCGTTGATATATTAGTATACATATATATGTTGTGGCTGTGTAAAGTATAAAGAAACATTCACAACGTCACATATTTGATATACAACGTTACATATCTGATCGACTACGTAACATATTTGGCGAGCCCGCTATGTATTAAAAATTTGAACGTTACAGTGGGCCTCAATCTTATGTGAGGGGACCGCTCCCTGTGATCATTTGTATTATCGGGTTAAAAGGATTTAAACATTTGGGAGGTAGAGTGAGGGTGAGGGGCGATTCTTCAAATGTTTTTAATGGGGGACACAATATTTTAAGCAAGCGGCCGCCTTTGACAGATTAAGTTTTTTTTTAATTGCTAGATCACCCACGTGAACTTCAGCCTAAGGACCCGAATACAGGCACTTTTGAGTTGGGCACTTGACACAACTATCTTTTTTCCTAGATTTCCCCTCCCATCCCAGAAACGTAAGAACGTTGCTACCCCGTTCAGTTTGAGATCCACCGGTTTAAAAAATATATCATTGGATCATATTTACAACTTACCACTATATTGTCACAAGAAAAAACAAGCAATTTAAGTGTTTTCCGTTACGGACAAAGGACATTTTAGAGCATTTTCGTGTACGCAGTGGCTACGGTTACGCCGGACGCAATCCGTATTTTTTTCCGGGTTACAGCCATAGATAAGATATTGCTCCACGCGTATGTGTTTTGATAAATAGAGAGGGAAGTAATAATGTTGAATAACTGTTACAAAAATAAATAATGATTACGCCCCTTTGATTAGCTTTTATTATTTATATTTAAAATATAAGCAAAAACGGTACCTAAGAAACTCTTATATTCAGCCCTGGGAGGTCAGATCGCAAAATAGACTTTTGATGTACACTTGGCAGGCCAAGACCTACAAAATGATATATACATCATGGGTATAGGACTTAAGGTTGCTTAGATATAGGGCGCTCCTTTGTTAATATAGCTTATATAGTAAAAACGGTACTTAATACGCCCCCCTTTTCGGCCCTCAGAGGTCAGATCGCGAAATGGACTTTTGCTGCACACATGGCAGGCCAAGACCTACAAAATGACATATACATCATGGGTCTAGGACTTATGGTTGTTGAGATCTAGGGTGATGACGGACAGACAGACAGACAGACAGACAGACAGACAGACAAAACGGGGACAATAGAAAAAAAAATCATTGGATCAAATTTACAACTTGCCACTATATTGTCACAAGAATAAAAATAAATGAGACACAGCAATGTATATGAATAGGCGTGTCCACTTCAAATAATTTCAGTCCTTTAATAGAATCAAAGGGCGGTGACCTTAGCTGGTCATTTTGAACATCAAATTTTTTTTGTAAGTGAGTGAGAAACTAAAGAGATTGGTATTATCATGGAAAGCGAAAAAAAATAGCTGTTAATAATAGTGAAACTGTCTCTCCTAAATTGAAGCTTAATGGTCATCAGAGGTCAGAAAGAGATAAAACACACGGGACGAGTTGAAAGGAAATTTTTGTAAAAAAAAAAAGAAAATCACAAAAGATGTGAGGTCTTTATTTAAGTGAAGGAGTTTTAATTGGAAGAGTAGTCGCACGTATGTGGTCATTTGGAGTCGATGTGTGTGTGTGTGTGTGGCTATGTGTGTGTGTGTGTGTGTCTGTGTGTGGAACGAGGGAAGAGGGGCGGTGAAAGATGTCAGAGCCACGGATACGATTGGTGGAGGGATTAACTGGATGGTGTGGATTGTGTGGATGGTGTGGATTGAGTGGATGCTGTGGATTGAGTGGATGGTGTGGTTGAATGGATGGTTTGGATTGAGTGGATGATGTGGATTGAGTGGATGATGTGGATTGAGTGGATGGTGTGGATTGAGTGGATGGTGTGGGTTGAAAGGATTGTGTGGACTGAGTGAATGGTGTCGGTTGAGTGGATGGTTGAATTGAGTGGATGGTTTGGATTGAGTGGATGATGTGGATTGAGTGGATGATGTGGATTGAGTGGATGGTGTGGATTTAGTGGATGATGTGGATTGAGTGGATGATGTGGATTGAATGGATGGTGTGAATTGAGTGGATGGTGTGGACTGAGTGGATGGTGTGGATTTAGTGTAATGTGAAAAAAAAACACAATAACATTGAACAGCGCTTATTCGGTGCCCATTTCTGCGCTAGTGGACCATCTAAATAAGCTCCAGCATAAAAAAAATTATAAAAATAAAAAATAAAAAAGTCACACAAGTTACAAGGAAAAGAACGACATTTAGAGTCAATAAAGTTGGGTTTGCTTTACAAAATATAATTTATTTTCAAACATTTCGTTCGAAAACTTTGGAGGCATTCACTAATACTATAGATATGTTCACTAATACTATAGATTTGATGTTCTCCAGGCTAATTATTTTTGGACTTCCTGTTTTCACTCCCCCCCCCATCCCAATCCCGATTAGATGTTATTAACTAATAAGTTGTCTGGCTTTCGATTAAAGATTTCTTTTGATTTCTTTGAAGAAACAAAAGAGGCAGATACACACACACACACACACATTTTGCAAGTGCCCCAGGCGATGATATTGATGTCCCGATACACTAATTCAATAAATAAAGGTTGCGCGCACACTGTTTTGTCCGTTATGTACTTTCTATAAAGTGCTTTCTCCTGTGCCTCAAGGTGCCTGTCATCCGGTGCGAAACTTAGAGCTCAAGTCGACCGGGAGTTATTTTCGTCCCTGTATGTAAACGGCTTAACACCATGGCAGTGTTACAAGAAACTGACGCAACGGTCGCTATAACAATATCATAGTGGTGAGATAGACGTCAAAAAGAGAAAGAGAGAGAGAGAGAGAGAGAGAGAGAGAGAGAGAGAAGAAGAAGGGTGGACCTTACATTAGTTACCGTGTTCTTCAAAAGTAAACCGGCCAGCCAGAAGAGACCTAATATTAGCAGACGACTCAACAAAAAAACAAATCTCGACGGAATTGATCATAATCAACTCATCCACTCCTTTTTTTTTTACTATTTTTTTTATTTTTTCGCATCCTGAGTTCGGGAGTTCGGTTCAATGGATGGCGCGAGACATCCCACTCATCATCAGCTTGTGTTTAACTGGGTCTGGATAAGAAGGAAATAATACAGGGGCGGCATATTCAGAGATATCTAGATGGGCGGGCGGGGGGGGGGAAGGGCTATGACCATAAAAAAATTGTGGGGGGGGGGGGGAATCATATTCGTGGGAAAGGGATTAGGACAACAGAAGAGAAAGTTGCCGCCAATTAGAATCAGCAGTTCTAGGGTTGGTGTAGGAGCATGGGCGTATTCATGGGGGGGGGGGCAAGGGGGGGAATTTGCCCCCCCCTACATTTTGAAAAATGTCATATAAGAGGCGGGCATTTGCCCCCCCCCCCTTTACATTTAAAAAAATGTCATAAAGTTGTTATTTGCCCCTCCCCCCTGGAAATTTTTGCCCCCCTGGAAAAATTCCTATCGACGCCCATGTGTAGGAGAGACTGGCATTTAGACATGTTGGACCAAGAGTAGGTAGACTACGTCCTGTGGGTCGAGTACGTTCCATTCGGCAGTTTGATCCGGTCACGCGCGCTTTATTTAAGGTTGGTTTTTTTCACATTATATTCCTGTAAACACTCCATCAGGGCTCGCCTTGGGCCGATTTGACCGATTGCTCCAAATTTCACCCCCCCCCAGCCTGGCAGGGGCCACGTAATTTACATTGAGCATATCACTATTAGTCATTGCTCTTTTCACAGGCTAGAAAAGGGGGGGGGGGGTTAGTCCTCGCAAGCATCCGTTAAATTGGGGCCCGGTAATTCGTAAGGTCCGGCCCTGCACTCCATTCTCCTCCCGCCCCTCAAGTCTGATCCTCATGTCAAATTAGTTCCAGCCCCACCCCCTGCGTGAGACTAAAAATGAATATAAAATAATTATGGGATATTACGTTCAGATCTAAATATTACGGTGTTATAGAGGATGAAGACTTGTGGGCTAGGGGCGGGTCAGAGAGGGATTTGTTATGGTACGGGAGTCGGATATTGCTACGACACTAACGTATTGATGGCACAGTAGCGGGGCTGGGGGTGGAGGGGGGGTTGTTATCAAAGTTTCGCTGTCAAAATCCCATTTAACTCAGGCTGTAATATCCTTTTTGAACTGATGTTAATGGATAGCTACAAATGGGATGTTCTTCTACCAATGGGATGTTCTTCTACAAATGGGATGTTCCTCTACCAATGGGATGTTCCTCTACAAATGGGATGTTCCTCTACAAATGGGATGTTCCTCTACAAATGGGATGTTCCTCTACAAATGGGATGTTCCTCTACAAATGGGATGTTCCTCTACCAATGGGATGTTCCTCTACAAATGGGATGTTCTTCTACAAATGGGATGTTCCTCTACAAATGGGATGTTCCTCTACAAATGGGATGTTCCTCTACCAATGGGATGTTCCTCTACAAATGGGATGTTCTTCTACAGATGGGATGTTCCTCTACAAATGGGATGTTCCTCTACAAATGGGATGTTCCTCTACCAATGGGATGTTCCTCTACAAATGGAATGTTCCTCTACAAATGGGATGTTCATCAATAAGGATGTGTTGTACATTTGATGGGACGATACCGTATTGTATATCGAAGTCGAAAATAATTGTCGATATGTGTCTAATTTTACGATTCCGATACAGGTGATTAACGGTACAGGTAGAAAGTTTGAGAAACAGGTAAGAACTTGAAGATTCAATTTGTCGAATCTGATACTCACGAACTTCCGATTATTCGTATTCGTGATTCCGATAATTCGTCTCATCGCTACTGCTGACGGAAAAAAAGTAAACAAAGACATGAAAAAAAATATCAGTGACAGACAGACAGACGGAGTGGTAATTGATTTTATAGGGACGCCAGGATACTTGGTCCTCCTCCCCCCCCCTTACTCCCTCCCTTAGATTTATGCCGTAGCGTTGTAGGAGTCGTGGGCGGTCAGCTATTAGGGTCCAACAGCTGCAAACCCGAGACATGTTTTACACCCTATATGGTAGACAGCCCCTCGACCACATAGAAAAAAAAATTAAAACAGGCCCCCAGCGTACCCCCCCCCCATACACACAGTTAGGGAAAAAGTACAAAGGAAGCCAAGAAAAATGTCACTCGTTTTGTACAGTTACACTTAAAGTACATCAAAGCAATTAGCCCGTGAGTTGAGAAAAAAAAAGTTTGGAAAGAAAGGGGCGAAAAAATACTCGAGTTAAATTAATGAGGAAAAGATTGAGACGAATGGGTGACACAATAGAAAGTAATAAAAATGGAAGAAATGGAGGGAGACGTTTGGTAAGGTGTAGTCATGAATGCGTGTTTTAAGTTGTGTGTTCTAAGTTGTGTGTTTTTGTGTTTTGTGTTTTAAGTTGCACGTTTTGTGATGTGTGTTTTGTGTTTTGTGTTGTGTGTTTTGTGTTGTATGTTTTGTGTTGTGTGCTTTTAGGTTGTATGTTTTGTGTTGTATGTTGTGTGTTTTGTGAGCTAAATTACTGGAACCTAGTAAGGTCTCATGGTGGGAAGTGTGTAGCCTAGAATAGATCGCGGCTTGTCAGGGTGTGACTTCTTTGATGCGCAGATTGAAAATGTTTATCCACTGCTTTTGCCAGAGGCTGTTAGATACAGTCTCCATAGTGCCTCTTTATCCATTGCATCCTCATTACTAGTAGAAGAATCAATATCGCCACTACAGGCACTGATACATTACCTGGTTCAATAGACTGCATTCAAGGCAAGAAAACATCTTTACCTGTTTCAGTAGCCTGCATTCATCATTACAGGCAAGAAAACATCTTTACCTGTTTCAGTAGCCTGCATTAAGAAAACATCTTTACCTGTTTCAGTAGCCTGCATTCATCATTACAGGCAAGAAAACATCTTTACCTGTTCCAATAGCCTGCATTCATCATTACGGGCAAGAAAACATCTTTACCTGTTCCAATAGCCTACATTCATCGTTGCATGCAATATATCAACTAAGGCGAACATTACGTCTAGAAATAATACAAGTAAAAAACACAATCCTGCCATAAAGACCACGTGATCTAGTCCTCCATTCATTGGGTGATGGGTCCAATCGTCTCGGATTGAATTTATCTCTTATAACTCGTAATTCTACTGACACATAAAGTACACTTGACAAACTTTCCATTCACGTAATGTCAACATAAACATTTCTGTTGTTTTTGTCGTCTTGGCACGGAAAATATGAATGCGGTTTACATTGATTAAACCAAGATAATCATTACATGAATTAAATGCACTACAATTCAATTTATATTAAATGAACAAAAGGCAGAAAAATAAATCAAATGCAAACAAAGAACTCGTTGGATTTACTAAGTGAGCAGATAAAGTAAATGCATTCGTTTAGTCTGATTAAGTGAACGCATTAAGCAAATCATTATCCTAATCAACAAATTATATCAGGTATGAGGATATAAATGTAAATGTATAAGCTTTTTTTTTTAAAAAAAAAAAATTCTTCTTATAACTCCCTGAAGGGTGATGCATGGCTTTAGACAGAAAACCTAGCCCCCACCCTCCCTGACTTTATCTTATGAATTGCCCTACCCCCCCCCCAGCACCCCAACTGACCACTTCTCCCCCCCCCCCCCAAAAAAAAAGGACTTTTCCCCTGCAGCAAAACAAATAAATACAAAATAAATACATAAATTCAAAAGCAATAGGGTACACCTTTTCCACTCCCACCCCAAAATCTCTTGGCCCCCTGACAGCTGTACGGCTGTGACATCTCCCTCCCCGTCGAGGTCCTTTTTTTCATATTTGTAGTGACTTCGTACATTTTCACTATAGTCAAGACTTTGGTTACCATGACAACAATATCGAAGACATGGGTACACTGTTATAACGCCGATTGAGACAGTATAATGAATTAATAACTTCTGATTCATTAATTTGCATACACTTTTTTCTTTAGTTCCATTCCCCTCCATCTGTCTGTCTGTCTGTCTGTCTGTCTGTCTCTGTCTCTCTCTCTCTCTCTCTCTCTCTCTCTCTCTCTCTCTCTCTCTCACTCTTTGAACTCTGTAAGTCCGCGAGTTCGATTGATGCTAAATGGAAAAATTGAGCGACTTCTAAGAAGTTCTCATTTTACTGTTTCGGCATCTACGTTCAAACGTACTGTAATCGGAGATTAATTGTGAGATACTCTCTGTGCATCTTTTTCAATATGCCAACGTCTTATTCTGAAATAATCTCTAACTAACCCCATCCAGTGTGCCAACCTCGTATTTCCTTGAACAAAGTAATTAAAGCGTCGCGGCTTCCTATTAGATTAAGAAAGGAAACTAAATGAACATTTCTAGGAAAAACATTTCCAGGAAGGAAACAAAATGAACATTTCTAAGATAAACATTTCCAGGAGGGCAAGTGAATGAACATTTCTGGGAGTGTGTTATTTAAGTATCCCTGGCTTGCCAACCACAGGTTGGACCAATCGGGTAGCTTGCTTGCCAATGGGATGTATGGCAGTTTCCGTTATGCTGGCGAACATAGCGAGTTTGAGCTCACGGACTAGCTCACTGCCCGCAGTTAAACTGGGAGAGTTCAAAGAGAGAAAGAGTTTAAAGAGAAAGAGAGAGAGAGAGAGAGAGAGAGAAAGAGAGAGAGAGAAAGAGAGAGAGAGAAAGAGAGAGAGTTCGAAGAGAGTGCGAGATATTTCAAAGAGAGAGAAAGAGAGAGAGAGAGAGAGAGAGAGAGAGAGAGAGAGAGAGAGAGAGAAAGAGAGGAATGAAATGGAACTAAATTAACATGTTTAGGAATAAGATTCAGGAGATAATTCACGCCGTCTGAGGTGTAGGGAAACACTGAATACTCCAACCGTCACATTTAACATTCTGTCTATCCGTCGACGCCTGCAACATACTTGTGATAATTTGTCGGCGCAGTAATTGTTTTTTCTCATTGTAAAAAAATCAAATCGATGGTTCAAAAGATGTGTGTGTGTGTGTGTGTGTGTTTACTATTGTGTCTTTTTTTTATAAAGGGAGCCAGTATTACTACTATAAATCTACGTGTCCGATATATCACATTCAGTAATATCTTATTGTAAACGTCGCTGATTTGTTTCATAGACTATATTTATAGACATAAAACATTAAGATTAAGAAAGACTTTAAAATACAGACTGCTAAATAAAATACGGAGATACAAAGTTAACCTAAGAGCGTAAATTTTTTTTAGTCTTTACACTTTTGTACACCGTAGTGAATGGACACACAGGAAACAGACGTCCAGCATTTCACATTTACAGATATAAGCAGACGATTGACTCCCGCCAACTACATTCCCGCCCCGTAGCTCCCTTTTAATTAATCTCACGTAACCACATAACTTCCGTCTGACTTTCGAAACAAAAAAAATCGATACCTTTTATTTTTTTCAATTACCTAAATAAATATATCGTAGTTCTACTTAAGTGAATTGTTCGGTAATCGATTCCTACTTAAATGGGCACAAAAGTCAAAAATAAAAGAAAAAAATGACCTCATTGAGTCAACAAGGATTCGGTTTTTCCCGATAATCAATTTAGACAATCGATGGTGGAAAAAAAAAACTGTTTTTTTCATAAGTGGCTACAGAAAGAATAAAGTCTGAAAAAAATAAGAGAAGTTAATCTAGTATCGTCAATTTTTTCTCATGTCCCTGGAGATAGCATCGATACCAAGGGCAAATAAAGTCCCGCCACTTGTATTATAATAGATTTGGCTCACTCCTTTACTTCATCCAGCTTTTTAATTAACTGGGAGAGCCATCGGGAATTCCCGCCCTTAGATTTATTCCCCAGGATCCAATCTAAAAATAGATAACGATATCCGTAGATAGTTTGATTTGTGGTCATTTTTAAAAAAAAAATTAAAATGTCTGTTTTAATAGAAACAAGTACTTTAGATTTATAGTGGAAATCGTGTCGATTACTTGATCAAAAATAAATATTTAAAACACCTTTTGAATATGTCGGTCAATAACCGCGGTTCTCACGCTTTTTTTCGAGACTGTACCCCAAAGGGTGCGAAAGTATGTCCCCCGGTACCCGTCACAAACAAGTTCTTCACATTTCATGGTTGCTTCAAACGAAAACCGAATATCTCTGCTAACCCCTGCATAACCCCTTCCCGTACCTCCGGTTGAGAACCGTGGGTCTCTAATATATTTAAAGCCCAATGGTTGAGCTCATAGACCCCTGGGGTACGAGTATCTCCGCTGGAGAATCGTAGGTATCTAATATATTTAAAACCCCCAATGGTTGAACTCTTAGGTGAGACGTGAGAGTTCATTTATTTATACTCGTCCGCTGACAAATTTTTACAACACTGGTTTGGTTTAGGGCTAATTCCTACATGGTAAGGGACAGGCCATGCTGTTTCAGCTGTAACTTTGCACTGTCATCGCTGTTGACTTGTTCGTGAAGTCCTTGTAAGGATGAGATGGAATCTCCTTGATCCTATAAACCATTAATGGGACGGTTTTTTATGGTGCCCTTCTTTCATCCCCACCATAGCCGATAGTGCAAGGACCATGGAGGCACCACGGGAGATATATCGGGGACTTTAACTATGACCTGAGAGATCTATCGGTCCTCTCCGGAGATCGAACATATAGAGCATATTATAAAACTGCTTTCCACAAATTTCATTACGTCACAGGTCTATTTCGAGACATGACTAACGCACGCCTTGGTAAAATTTTATTACCTAACAAAAAGAAATTGAGATTTCTTGATTTGTTGCGTTTTATTCCAAAGTATAGCAAAGAGGCCTAATATAGTTGGATGGAGTTAAGGGACTTTAGCCAAACGGTGACACTCTAAGTCACCAATGGCTTGAATTAATTATCATTGAGGATTCATGACGAATAACAGAAGTATGCCAGCACTGCCATCATACTCCAATGGTCTTTAACATCCTTTCTGGCACAGATGTAAAAATAAATGTAATGTATCAACAAAACGTTTTATGTCAGGTAATCCGACGAGACGTCGGCAGTTTATTGTTTATTGATAGAAAGTAGTCCTAGCTTGATAGTAGTAATACCAGACAGGATTCACGCTTCACTCTGAGCGTTGCATTATGAGATCCGGTGATTGATACATCGATCTTACGGTATCGGTGATTAATGCATTGAATATTATGGTATCGTTTTTTTTGATGCATCGTTACTGAGGTTTCTGTGATTTCCGTATTGATATTTCGATACTTGGGATAGGCTCGTCGATATTCTGTAATCGGTGATTAATACGGTGAAAGGTATAATTTTGGAAGAAACCATTTCAGTAGCAAATTACATAGTGAAACCTTTCACAATGATTTATATACGTTCTACGGCTAGATACAGAGACTATAGTATTCCGACATTGTACTATGATTAAAGTACCTGTCATTGATCAGTGTCCAGCAAACTAAGCGGTTAATTTTCTGGCCCCATGAGCCCCATGAGGTTGTATGCGTTCGGCAAAAAGTCTCTAGCTGTGTATTAAGTATGTCATAATCTATACATGAGCTCACTGTGTGAAGGGATGTCAATCTCATAGATTCTATACTAGTGACGTATTTTCGGGTTACATTTTCCCTACAGTCTAAGTGCAACGGCCATAGATGCACCACGGGAGGGAACTTTCACCATGACCTGAAAAATTACTCATAGATCGAACACAGGACCCTCAGGTCTTTAGGTGAGCCCTTTACCGAACGACCAACCTTCAAAATCCATGTCATGTTCCTATCATTATCATGACATATATAAACACCTCTATTTTCCTTTCATGTAAAAATATTGCGGTCGGCCATGCTTTCATCATTTATTAGAGTGACCTGCAAGAAACCGATGTCTGCAGACTACATGATTAGATTTTAAAAAAAAAGGGGAGTAGTAATAATCGTTAAATTACTTGACTGGGTGAACATCATCTGTCAACCTGCACATCCAGGTTGGATATTCAGCAGTTAAGTTCCCTTAACCCTAAAGGGCCTTCGTGTCAGAATTCATCTGTTTCTGTAACCTCGGCATATGAAGGAATTGTGTGGTTAGCACAACACCCAGCCGCCTTTAATTCCCCAACTTAGGTTGGACTTGAGGTATTTAAACACACTTTCTCACCGAGGATCGAACCTGGTACCCTCAGGTCAACAGTTGAGAGGTCTATACCGCTTAGCCTTCCATCTCTCAATGTTCATCAGAGAGAGTATTAATTATTTCTTGCTGTATGAAATGGATTTAACGGGCCCGCAATGTGCACGAGATTTAATGTTCCAGCAATGTGCACGAGATTCAATGACCCCGCGATGTGCACGAGATTCAATGAACCCGCCATGTGCACGAGATTTAATGGCCCCGCAATGTGCACGATATTTTATAGCCCCTGCTATGTGCGCGAGATTAAATGGCCCCGCAATGTGCATGAGATTTAATGGCCCCCGCAATGTGCACGATATTTAATGGCCCCGCAATGTGC
>JAGDYQ010000017.1:7820307-8162807 GCA_021962125.1 Bulinus truncatus | reverse complement strand
ATAACTAGTTTTATGCTTTATTTTTTTTTCTTCTTCATTCCTAAGCGCCCCAACTACTCCCCACATCCTTCCCGCCCCAAATCCTCCCCCCCCACTACCCGTCTTATCTTAAACTATCATTTCCACTTTTTATTTGAAGAAAGAAAAGAAAGAAAGATAGAAAGAGAGAAAGAAAGACAGAGCGATATAGAAATAAATAAAACGCAAACACAGCCATCTTAATCCGCGGGAAACGATTTCCAATGGAAGGGCCGATCTTGTCCCTACCCCCTACCCCCTACCCCCCGGGCTTTTAACTGTTTCCTTATATATATATATATATATATATATATATATATATATATATATATGTATATATGTATATATGCCTGTGTATGTATGTATGTGTATATGTATATATTCATTCATTCACTCTACCTTTTTTCTTGTTTATAAACATTAAAATGTTGGGGGGAATTTTAAAAACAACGAAAAAAAGAAAATTCTTATGTTGATTTTTTTTCGGTTTCAATCTAACACTGTGTCTTAGGGCGTAGCCCGTTTTTGTGTTCATTTGAAGTTAAGGAATAGATGAGAGAGAGGGAGAGAGAGAGAGAGAGAGAGAGAGAGACAGAGAGAGAGAGAGTAATCAAATTCCGAGACAGTTAAAGCATACACTCACATATGTATAAAAAAAAACACATACACCTGAATTCATATTTTACGTGTATTTAGTAAAACGATTATTCAACATTTTCAGTTTACGGAACTGTCATGAAAATGAAATAAGATATAAATACATATGAACGATGTTAGTATGTATGGACATTAAAACTGGCTAGTGTGAAAACAAAATCTCAAGACATTTTATACAATATTCTTTATTTTCTAACTTCTCATATGTCAATATGTGTCATATGTCAATATGTGTACATTAAGCTAAATTGTTTCTTTGGACAAACCCATATATTTATTTTTATAAGATCGGTTGAGCTTTGTTCAGGGTGTAACAGTATAGAACAACTTCCTGGTAGTTGGTCATATATATATATATATATATATATATATATATACGTTATGGCCAATGTTCGCTAGATGGCCGATGTCTGACCAGTGTGACCACAGCTGACTCATGGAACCGACACATCAGCAGCCAACACCTCAACATTCTACAGGAACAGACAATAGCTTATCGGGCAGAAAAATAGACAACCTGCGATCTATTTGGTATAGCGTTATGATAGACGAACGGAGAAATATACTCTCCCCCCCCTCCCTTCCCCGTCCCCCTTGTGATGTAATTAATCTATAGACCAATGGTTCTCAAAGAGTTTGGGTCGGGACCCCCCCCCCTTCCCATCCCCGGCGACTTGTGAATAATGGAAGAATTGTACATGGGTCATGACAAAATAAAAAAAAAAATTACGCAGTTGTTACTAAACCAGCAAACTGGAATAATAATTATTTTTTTCCGCCGACCAGCAATAGATGTGCGCATGCGCGACTAGACGGACTCCGTATTATTTTTTTGTCGGGATCCGGCTATAGATATTGCGCCTAACCCTATTCTTACCCTAACCCTAACCCTATTCCTAACCCTAACCCTAACCCTAACCCTAGCCCTAGCCCCTAAAACAAAAAAAAATGCAATAATATGCAGTCCGAATCCGTCATGTCGCGCATGCGCACATCTATTGCTGGTCGGCGGGAAAAAAAAATTATTCCATTTTGCTGGTCGAGTTACATTTGGGAAAAAAAATTAATTGCTGGATTAATGTAAACATAAATGCTGCTCAATATTTATATGCTTAAAAAAAAACAACCTTAAAAGATTGTTTCTCTTCGTAGTGAAAGAGAAGATTCTCTGTAAAAAAAATTGATGACGTTTCTAATTTTTCTTTTATTGAAGTTTTCGTTAGCGAAAAATGAAACAACAAATAAACAAGTTTTTTTTTTTTTGAGTCGTAAAAACATATCAGTTGTCATAATAGATCGCAAAGTGTAAACAAAGTTTTAGAACCACGGCGATAGACCAACAGAAATATTGACTCGGCTATGGATCTGCATTCCTTTAACCGAACAGAGAAAACGTGTTTGAAAAAAAGAGAACAGAACATATCTATCTAAGAGATAAGTAGTGAAAACCCCCACACACTTTGTAAAAAAAATAAATAAATAATCTCCTAGCAAATGGCGGATGAAGTCTCGATGGAGATAATTCATTTTAATTTCACTTTTCAGTCAAACTAATATGTCACGTAAAAAGACTTATAATTATCTCCCCATGTGATTAGATTTCACTATATAATTACCTCCCTTTGGTTCTCCCTTACAAATATAGATCTTTCATTTCGCGCAGAAGTAAGAAGGAAATTGGAAGAGGAAGAAAGCTAATACTTATTTAAAAAAAAAAAGAATAAATAATAAAAAATGAGATAGAGAGAAAGACAGATAAAGGAATAATGTATCTATCAGTTAAAGGCAAGTGACAGGCATCATGTGATTATTAAAATAAAACGTGATATTTTGTTTTTTTTAGCAAAACGTAATATTTGTTCCATTTAACGCTGACAATTAAATTGTTCCTAGCAGACGATAGTCCACCCGATGAGCACGTGGAAACACCACATTTTTTCCCCCCATTAACTTTTGTGGTCTAAACAATTCTCTGGTTATGACATATAGTTTTGTTTGTTTATGAACGAAATAATTTCTTCTTTGTTGAATTATTTATTGTTGTCTGTTTATTTTTGTGTTGATTATATAAAAAAAAAGAATTTGCTTACCATGACAGCAGGAAAATTTGGGTTATTGTTGTTTATTTATTTTAAAAATAAAATATAAAAACGATGGTTCGTCATTTGTTTTGATTTTAAGAATAAGTTAAATGTATTATGTTGTGAGTGTAATGTATTATGTTGTGAGTGTAATGTATTATGTATTGAGTGTAATGTATTATGTTGTGAGTGTAATGTATTATGTTGTGAGTGTAATGTATTATGTTGTGAGTGTAATGTATTATGTTGTGAGTGTAACGTATTATGTTGTGAGTGTAACGTATTATGCTGTGAGTGTAATGTATTATGTTGTGAGTGCAATGTATTATGTTGTGAGTTTAACGTATTATCTTGTGAGTGTAATGTATTATGTTGTGAGTGCAATGTATTATGTTATGAGTGTAATGTATTATGTTATGAGTGTAATGTTTTATGTTGTGAGTGTAATGTATTATGTTGTGAGTGTAATGTATTATCTTGTGAGTGTAATGTATTATGTTGTGTGTGTAATGTATTATGTTATGAGTGTAATTTTTTATGTTGTGAGTGTAATGTATTATGTTGTGAGTGTAATGTATTATCTTGTGAGTGTAATGTATTATGTTGTGTGTGCAATGTATTATGTTGTGAGTTTAACTTATTATGTTATGAGTGTAATGTATTATCTTGTGAGTGTAATGTATTATGTTGTGAGTGCAACGTATTATGTTGTGAGTGTAATGTATTATGTTATGAGTGTAATTTATTATGTTGTGAGTGTAATTATTATGTTATGAGTGTAATGTATTATGTAGGCTGTTATGTTGTGAGTGTAATGTATGAAGTTGCTTTAGTTTTGACAGGTAACTGAAATATTACACAGACAAATGCAGATTTTGTCTATAACAGGTATTTATCATTATCATAATTTCGGTTTATATATATTCTATATATTATATTCATTTATATATTATTTATGATTAGAATGAAAAAAAAGACAGATATATGGAATAGAAATTATTGTTAGGCATACATACAGTCACATGCAATGACAGACAAAAAAAACAGAGACACGAATACTGACAGGTGGACATTGAAATAAAACAATTAATTTCGGACTCATATCTCGATGTATTGGAATCCTCCCCTTCTCCCCGGTCATTCTAACCTCTGCTAATTTTGCCGGTGTTTGTTGAGTGACGCAAATGGGGGGGGGGGGGAGGCAGTGACATATATGACAAAGCCATACCATAGGTGTATATTATTTTATGTGAAGGTGGGGGGGGGGAGGTATATAAACGAGTAAGAGAATAAATAAAGGAATAAACTTCCACCTCCAAGGTCGAAGCTGCGGCCAGGTGGGCGGGGGCTGGCTGGGGCTTGAACCAATGATCCACACCTAACTGTCCAGGTTCACAAACAAACAACAGCCACTGGGCACGGCAGCACTGACCTATGTAGAAGTCCCGTGCACCGGGCCAGCTCAATTCAAATTTGGCTGGACGTCTAACATGTGCACAAGTTGTGAAGAAGTTGAAATGTGCACAAGGTGTGAAGAAGTTGAAATGTGCACAAGTTGTGAAGAAGTTGAAATGTGCACAAGTTGTGAAGAAGTTGAAATGTGCACAAGTTGTGAAGAAGTTGAAATGTGCACAAGTTGTGAAGAAGTTGAAAATGCGCACAAGTAGTGACGATGTTGAACATGTTTATTTCAACGTGCACGGAGATGTGCACAGAGGAGTACACATATTTGACCATACAATTTTTAATTCGTTGGTCGCTAACGGTCGAAAAGTCACACTGCAGTACAGGGTCGGCAATTACACCGCGCACGAGCCACATCTAGGCACTCCATAAAATGAATTTTCGAAACAATTTGAGATGTTGAATATAAAAAAAGACAAATAAAAAATTATAAAACGCAAACACACATATAAACACACGCACACACACAAACACACATATACATACAAACACACACAGGCTCACATTTATACATACAAACACACATATAAACACACACAGGTTCACACATATATATACAAACACACATATAAACATACGCAGACACACAAACACACATATACATACTAACACAACTATAAACACACACAGGTTCACACATACACATGCAAACACACATATAAACACACAGAGGCTCACAATATACACACAAACACACATATAAATACACACAGGCTCACACATATACATACAAACACACATATAAACACACGCACACATACACACTCACACATACATACAAACACATATAAATATACCCACACACATCAATACACAAAACACAAATTCAATACTCGATCTGTCCATCTATTCACTCCTTCCTTCTTAGGAACGTATGCTGTTAAAAGAATCCCCATGTCCCCCCCCCCCAACCCCTTTCCCATTTCCGCACTTGTCCCCAGGGAAACATGTGTCCATTCTGTGAAGTGAACCCAGATGTTCTTAAAAAACTGGCGCCAATTAATCAAAGACTAAAGCGGGGAAGCACCACGTCTTGAAATATCAAGCAAACACAACTGGAAAAACACAACTGACAAACACAACGGACTAACACAACTCACAAACACAACTGACAAACACAACTGACAAACACAACTGACAAACACAACTGACGAACACAACGGACAAACACAACGGACAAACACAACTGACAAACACAACTGACAAACACAACTGACAAACACAACTGACAAACACAACTGACGAACACAACGGACAAACACAACGGACAAACACAACTGACAAACACAACTGACAAACACAACTGACAAACACAACTGACGAACACAACGGACAAACACAACGGACAAACACAACGGACAAACACAACGGACAAACACAACTGACAAACACAACTGACAAACACAACTGACGAACACAACGGACAAACACAACGGACAAACACAACTGACAAACACAACTCACAAACACAACTGACAAACACAAATGACAAACATAACTGACAATAAAAACACCACAAACACCAAGAAAATAATTGTACTAGTTTGTAAAAATGTAAGTTTTATAATTATTCGGGCTCACTGTGTTAACGAATTTAAAACGTTTATCAAAAATTGATAGAAACACACGAATGGCAAAATTATACATCGTAAACATTATGAATAATGGAGTGAGCAATTATTTTTTAAGAAATATGTTCAAATGAGATATTGCTCCAATAGGTTCTAGATCCAGCTAAATAAAAACAAAAAGAGCGATTTTACTACATGTTTATCTATACATATGTCTCTCACTGTGACTCTCTCACTCACTGTCTCTCTCTCACTCTTTTTCTCGTTCTCTCTCTCACTATATATATATATATATATATATATATATATATATACACACACACATAGCGATTAATAAATAGATAGATAGATAGATAGATAGATAGATAGATAGATAGATAGATAGATAGATAGATAGATAGATAGATAGATAGATAGATAGATAGATAGATAGATAGATAGATAGATAGATAGATAGATAGATAGATAGATAGATAGATAGATAGATAGATAGATAAATGATAACCAGTTAATATAAAAAATTAACTGAAAAATGACAACTTCAGTACGTGTTATAGCACAGTCCAATCACCGATATACCAAGCTTTGAAAAATACTTATACAACTACAGGCATCCTAGTGTCATATGTTGTTGTATCAATCATACAACTATGGGCATCCTAGTGTCATACGTTGTCGTATCAATCATACAAGCATAACCACCCTATTGTCATATGTTGTTGTGTACCATTATAGGCATCATATTGTCATATGTTGTTGTATCAATCATACAATTATAGGCATCATATTGTCATATGCTGTTGTATCAATCATCACCACCTGTCAACACATATCTTTTAAGCAAACAACAACAACGCGGTTAGATATAAAGATCCCATGCAATGAATTATGTCCGTCTTTCATTGACACCCCATAATTCCTTTCCCCACAGTTCATACGCCACACTTCCACCCCCCTCTTTGCCCCCCCCCCACACACACAGTATGTGTATGTGTTGACACCTTGGTTAACACAAAAGTTCAAACTTTAAATAATTTACTTCTTTCATCCTCCACGCGACAAGAACTAGGTCAGCTCAGGTAATTAAGCATAGAGAGAGACAATGTATGATGTAGAGCGGGGGAAGGGGGAATTGGGGGCTAGAGAGGAGGGTGGTTGTTTTGTGGGAGGAGGAGGGGTGAGGGGTAGAAATGGTGGAATGAGAATGTTTCATGCTCAGTGAAGAAAGGATGGGGGGGTCACTGAGTACACCGTGAGCAATGTGCAGCTCAAGGAGAATACTAAAAACCCTGGGTGGGCAAGTTTTAATGCAACGTGGACCGCATTTAAATTTTTTATTTTATTTAGACAAAAAAAAAAGGTCCTCAACGTAAGCGAATTATAAAAAAAAAATGAGTGAAGTAAAGTAAATCAAATCCTAACGAGGGTCCCATGTGGCGCTAAGAGCCGCCCTCGGAAACCAGTGCACTTAAAAACAATACACCAGACGTCGGTTACTGGAGTGTGTGAAGTCCCTATAAGGATGAAATGTAATCTCTTAAATCCTATAAACCATTTTTTGCAGTGCCCTCTTTTCATCTCCAACATAGTCGAAAGTGCAATGATCATGGAGACACCACGGGAGGTATAGCGGAGAATTTCACCTTGACCTGAATTATCCATTGGTCGTATTTAAAGCTGGGTGGACTTGGGGGGACTTTCACCATGACCTGAAAATATCCCGAATTTCTCACCGATGTTCGAACCCAGGACACCCTCTAGCAGAGCGCTCTACACCAAATGGACCACCTGTTTCCCCATTTTTGTTTTTTTAAACCAATAATTTGTAATTTATTTATGGCTGGAGGTGGGCCACAGTTGTCGGGGTTTGTCGGGGGGGGGGGCAGCCAAATTTTCTGGCGATGTCCTTGCATATATTCAAATCCCAGAGCCGTAGCTAGCAATTGTGGGGCCCTGCTGGGTGTAGAACCAGTACTACCAAGTGACCATAATACCGTATATATCACCCGAGGTACACACACACACACTTTTAATATAATAATAACAAACAAATGCAATATTGGCTTCTTCTTCTTTACTCCTTTAAAGTTTGCCTGTGGATCTGAATTTAGGGAAATAAGATTATTATTTTTTTTTAAACTGTTCAATTTTAAATTATTCTGCTTTATACAATATTTAAGCCTTAACCGACCAACTTATTATTTTCATTTTCCATTTTGTCACTTGGCACAAAATATGGGGGGGGGGGGGGACTTTTAAGTTAAGGGTTAGATTTTTATTAAGGACTACCCCCCCCTCAACCCTTCAACCCGTATTTGACTAACGTCATAACCAGTAACAGGATTTACTTCCCTTCCACTAGTTCATCTCTATTACTTCCTCTTGCTTCCCTCTTCTTTTTTTTTTTGGTTGTTGTTTACCGATAACTTCAATAAGTGTCTGGTCTCAACATAATGCACTGGATGGATTGAAGGGAGAAACGGAGAGAGAGAGAGAGAGAGAGAGAGAGACAGAGAGACAGAGATACAGAGAGAGAGAGAGAGAGAGAGACAGAGAGAGAGAAACAGAGACAGAGACAGGGGGAAAGGGAATGGGTGGAGCGAATAATGAGAACAAAACGGGGAGTAGTAAAGAAAGAAGATATATATATATATATATATATATATATATATATATATATAGAGAGAGAGAGAGAGAGAGAGAGAGAGAGAGAGAGAGAAAGCGAGAGACATGGAAGAAGAAGGTAGTTGCCAAAATCGAAACTATTTTTTTCGGATTGCAAATTGAAATGCACTTATTTGGTATCATTTTTCGTCCTTCTCTCTCTCTCTCTCTCTCGCCTCTCCCCCCAACTTGGTTTGTCTTCTTTTAATAATAAGTTAGCGTTAACAGCATCGATACTCTAAACGCAAATAATGGAATCGATTTCCCCTTTTTGTGCTGACAAATAAATACATGCTCCCAGTGAAATATAGAATGTGTGAACTTTAAACAAAAAAACCCCTGAAAATAATCGATAATGTATGCAGTGCCAATTTGTATAGAAGTGGCTTTGTTTTTGTAAACTGTTTATATATGTGTCTTTGTTGATGGGATATATACAAGTCGTTACTGGCAATATTACGGGTGGTCGTGCGGTAAGAGCACTCGACTGTCGACCTGATAGCTGCGGGTTCGATCTTCTATGAGAATCAAGGGGAATTTTTATTTAAGGTCATAGTATAAGGCAACACACAATGAGAAATGGCCTAAAGGCAGGCCAAGAAGCAGATGGTTGGAGGAAGTGGAGAAAGACCTTAAGGCCATAGGAGTGAGAGAGTGGAGGAAGAAGACCATGGATCGGGAAAAGTGAAGAAGAGATGTATGGCAGGCCAGTGCCCTAAATGGTCTGTAGAGGCCAGAGCCCTAAATGGGCTGTAGACACCAGGGCCCTAAACGGGCTGTAGAGGCCAGGGCCCTAAATGGGCTGTTGAGGCCTGGTTTCTAAAAGGGCTGTAGAGACCTAGGCTCTAAATGGGCTGTAGAGGCCAGGGCCCTAAATGGGCTATAGAGGCCTGGGCTCTAGATGGGCTGTAGAGGTCAGGGCCCCAAATGGGCTGTATAGCCTAAGGAAAAAAAAGAAGAATAGTTAAAGTTCTCTTCATGTTTCCCGTGGCGCCTCCATGATGGTTTATAGGATCTAAGAGATAAGAATAAGGGGATTTCATAGATATGTGTTTGTTTTGGTGATGGCAGGATTGTAGGATTTTATGACGGCGATGGTGAACGTATATTGGTATTGACTACATTGATATGACTCAGTGTGGCTTAAGGTCTTTTGAAAAAAAAGACTAGCGCGGTGAAGATGAAAGTATGTCAGATAACAATGTGGATTATAATTTCAGTGATAAACATGACTACTTTGTGTTGGAGGATAACAAGTCATATAACGATGATAATTCTGACTATTTGATACAGATGGAGATGGTTTTAGATTCGACTGAAAAAAAGTATATTTTCGATATTCCGTTTAGTAATACACACACACACACATACACACACACACGCACTCACACTTACACTCAACACACACAATTTCAGATTGACAAAAATATTATTTCTCCGCGTGTCCTTCAATTTCATCTCCTGTCTCCATCCCTCACCCCCGTGTCCCCCGTGCTACCCACATAAAAACCAGTCCCCCCCCCCACTTCTTCATATTCCGATACCTCGTTAAGCTGACTTCAAGTGTAAGACGAGTGTCATGAGAGGGTGAGTGAGAACCGAGAAAGAGGGACAGAGAGAATGTGTGTATAAGAGAGAGAGAGAGAGAGAGAGAGAGAGAGGGAGAGAGAATGTGTGTATGTGTGTATGAGAGAGAGAGAGAGAGAGAGAGAGAAAGACAGAAAGAGAGAGAGAGAAAGACAGAAAGAGAGAGAGAGAAAGACAGAAAGAGAGAGAGAGAAAGACAGAAAGAGAGAGAGAAGATGCGTTGAAGAGGAAGAATACATCTGAAGAAACAGTGAGGGGCATAATTTTACAGGGAGGGTGTTTAAATGAGGAAAGATGGATACAAAAAAAAAATAACGAAGAAAAGACAAATAACAAAAAAAAAAATAAAACAGAGAGGAGCTCAGGGTTCACACCCAAACTGGCCTCAATTCTTTGAATAGTTGGAATATTGGACAAGTGGGGGGGGGGGGGCTCTGAGTAGACAGCGATACTGTGTTAATTAATTGGTGACGCAAGGCGCCTTGTAGCCGGAAGGGAGAAAATATTTCAGACGTGTAGCAGTTGAGAATCCCTCCTCCCCCTCCCTCCCCCCTCCTCCACCCTCACACCCAACTCCACCCTCCACCTCCACCGATGAAAAGCAAACAAATCGTAATAATAATTTAGAATAAATCATTGGACAAGCACGTGAACGTACAACCAACCCAATGGAGATGTCAAACTTTTATTTTCTCTTGCAGTTGGGTTTGCAGTTCCAAACAAGGCGGAAGTCTTAGAGCATGATAGGTTTATGGATGCTGGTTGCCACGCAGTGTGTGGATTACATGCAGCAAGACGTACATTACAGGATGGGGGGGGGTATACACCAGTGGATAAGGCCAGTGGATAGGGTGTATAGAGGGCTCTGGGCAGAGGTAGTACCTTTGATGCTCTGACAGCTGCACCCTCGGGTGGTCAAGCTCACTGGTCCTCGCTTATCTCTTGAATCTCTCACGTGTGGCTCCCCGCGCCACACCCTGGGCAACGGTCTCAGCTGACCGGCTAAACCGCGTGAGGGGGGGGGGTGCTGACACTGGGCGTATGAACTTCCAAATCAGCGGCCAGGGCGGACGAGATCAAATGTGAACCCAACGGCTACGTGTCCGTGATCAAAGAGGGCCACCGATAAGGAGGAAACCGGCTGTGGTCAAGCTTGGAGAGGGTTGGGCGCCGTCAAGCATTTCCTGCCCCAGATACACCATGACTGAAAACCTAACTAGTTTTCAGTCAACAACGGTGCCTCAACGACCCATGCACGGGTTAAGGGATAGAAGAAGAAGAAGAAGAAGCCAGTGGATATACACCAGTGAATTCACGGTGCCACATTCACTGTGCCACAGTTACCATTGCTATCATACTTACTGCAACTATCAAACATTACTTAATTAAACATGCGACAACGTCCAACTATAAAGAACATTTTCCTTTATAAATCCTACTACAGACCATCGGGGTAAGGTGAAGTAGAGTTGACCTATTTTTGTATCCACGGCTATTCTGTGGGATTGTGTGGCTAGTGCAATGGCCAGCCCGTCTTTACTTTCCCCAAACAAATGTCGGCCACCCATTTTTGTAAGCTTTGTGGTCTTAGGGACATCGATCGGGTTCGAATAAAGAACCAGATCTCACATGGAACGCGAGATCTTTCGGTTAGCAGTTCAACGCTCTTCCACACTGCCATCCTTTCCCTTGAAAACGATCAGACGACAGTCAAATATTTCAAACCGCCTTCGGGTTAAGAGTGCAGCTTCTCACTGCCAGACATCTCCATTCTACAGACTCTCACTGCCATACCTCTCCAATCTACAGACTTAAGTGCCATTTATTTAAAAAAAAAGTAAACTTCCCATAAACCCTAACGGGCCATCGGGGCAGATGAAGTATTTCTATAACCTCGACATATGAAGGGATTGTCTGGTTAGCACAACGCCCAGCCGCCTTTTCTCCCCCAACTTAAAGTCAGGTACCCATTTAAAGATGGGTGGACTTGTGTGACTTACACCAGGACCTGAAAATATCCCAAGGTTTTTCAATGAGGTTCGAACCCAGGACCCTCCGGTCGACAGTCAAGCGCTCTACACCGCACGACAACCCGTCTCCATCCCATTTATTTACTTAAGATTTAAAAAAAAAAAAGAAGATAGAATGATAAAGTTATCAAAATGACAACCAAACAAAACAATAAAATAGAATAACGCCAATAATCAGTCAATATATTAAGAAAAAAATAAATAAAGTTAAAGTCTGTGTGCCAGCTGTGTAAATAAATTGAAGAGTAGGGTTCCCGGGGTGTGTGTCTGTGGGGGGAGGGGGGTGAAGGGGAAGATTCCTATGTTTTGACAGATATATACATCATCTTTCTGCCATGTTTTATTACATCGCATTGAGAGGGGAAAAAATGGGAGGCAGTTGGCATTAATGAAAAGGGGGAACAGTTGACACCACACATTAATGAAAGGGTGACAGTTGGCAGCATATATTAATGAAAGGGGACAGTTGGCAGCACATATTAATGAAAAAGGGGACAGTTGGCAGCACACATTAATAAGTTCATCACTTTTTCAAGGACGAAAACAAACAATTGACAGTTTTTCTTCTTCAATAATTAGTTTATATGTTTGCCTTTAGGAAAGTCTCGAGAACCCAAATACATTCCTTACACACATACACATGCACAATTGCACATGCGTAACCAAACAAGGGCCCCCCCTTTCCTCCTCCACCTCCCCCTTCCCCTCCCCCAATAGGACCGGAAACAGGTTAGACGGGTGCTCGTGATCGCCGTCATTCCAGCGTTTCGAGTGTTGGTGTCCGGAATGCAGATGATGGAACTTAACGATTTGGACAGAACCGACAGGCACCATGGTTGAGCGTTTTGTGAGTTTAAAACAATAAAGATACAAACATCCATAGTTATTTTCTGGCCTACTTTAGAGACACAGCTGGGCAGAAAACATGAGATGCGGCCACCTAGCGGGGGAAATTGGGTCCAAGTATTCCTGATGCATGATAGGAGCTTCTTCCCGACTTGTGGTAAAGAATGACGAGCGACATAGCGAAGATTTTTTTTATTTTGTGTGTGAAACATTTTTTGAGTTATTTAGTTGCTGTTCTTTAAACGTTGTTATATTTGGCGCGAAGGACAACTACTTCTGACAGGAGTGTGTCCCGGTGTTCTGGTGACGAGGAAAATAAAAGATGGAATGAAATCACGCTTGGTCACTTGTTTGAAGGCCACTACCAGAATAGATAGTGTAATGAAATGACCGGATCGAAAGTTGAACAGATTCCAATGCGATTTATAATATTTCTCTAAAACTTCCGACTCCAAAACTGATCTAAATTTTGATATTAGAAAAACAGAACAGCTAAGGGAATTAACAGAAATTTTGAGAAGAAATAGGTCAACGCTGAACATCCAATTCAGAATAATCGTTTTTTTTAGTAATTAATCATTAGGCTGTCGATCGCTTATTACGATTTCAATCGACAAAAATATTCCGTTATATCAGTTTCCGAATTTCAAAATATCGCTCCATCATTTGAAAAAAAAACAACAACAGAATTTGGAGTTAATGAATAACTTGAAGAAAAAGAAAACATTTGCATCACCTGGATAATGGGGGTTGTCGCATATTCGCTATGATTGACGTGACAATGTTTAGTTGACTTGTGGGGCCTAATTGCGGCCCGCTGCATATTAATTGAGGCATGCTGGGAAATTTGCGGTCAAGTTAAAACAAAGAAATCAAGTGAATAAACACTTGAGCCAATGGTTGGTAAAAACTAAAGTTATGATTTCTGTCATTGTTCCTTGACCCCCCCCCCCTGCACCCCTCCCTACTCCTCATATAACAATGAAAACTGTCCAGCTGTCTAATTGTTAAACTGTCCAATTGTTAAACTGTCCAGCTGTCCAATTGTTAAACTGTCCAGCTGTCCAATTGTTAAACAAAAAAAACTGGACAGGGGTGAGTATAACTTTGTCTCTCCCCCCCCCCCGAGGCTGGGGGAGGCAGAGGGCGGGGTGTTTTATTTTATTTTATTTTTTTTTTAATTTAGACGTTTGCAAAGTCGTCGGGCGGTATCGACAAAACACTCGGACTCGTGAAGGCCAAATATTTGACGTCAGCGAATACTGGCTTGGTAAAATCCGAAAGGTAAATACCTGGTTAAATTAATAAACGTGTTGTGGGCTGGCCACTGACAAATGAAGAGTCAGCGATGGACACAGTGGCGGACACACAGCGGCGGACACACAGTGGCGGACACAGTAAACTGTTGTTGTTCTTTAATAGATGATGTTTCTTGTTTTATTAGTTGTTGGAATGATGGGAGAAATGTTGGTGGAATGATGGGAGAAATGTTGGTGGAAGAATCTAAGTGATGAAGTTCTCTGTGAGAGTGGAATAATAACGCTAAGAATTGAAGATGTATAGATGACAGTTTTTGAACATCACGGCTGCAAGTTCTCGCCTTGTGAGCTTATATTTTTTTGTTGTACATGAGTATATGAATGTGAGCTAAGTATTGATATGAAATGGTCTAAGCTAAGTACTGAATGAATAACTTTAAAGCTAGCTACTTAGGTAAATACGTACCGTATGTATAATCTGAATGATTTGGAGTTTAGGAATTAGATAGTTTATTCTGAGTTAAGGTATTTACTAAGTTGTTGTGAGCTATGGTATTAGCTAGGTAATGGTGAGTTAAGGTTTAAAGTAAGTACTAAAGAAATCAGGTATGAACTAAGTACAGTGGAGTTCAGGTATAACTTAGGGACCAATGAGCAAAGGTATACGCCAAGTAGGCCTACTGAGATGCTTGGGGGTAAAATACTCAAAATTTCTAAAATTTCTATTGTTTTCTTGTCAATTCCAGCTCAAGTTAAGACTCCAAAGAATGGATTGAGATGAAAAATTTAGCTGTCTAGTATATAACTTATTTCACTACGGCAATGTTCGGCCGATTTCTCTGACGGGCTGTACCCAAGGCAACTCACCCACGGCTAGAAACCCCGAGACAACAATATCATTACAATTCACCAGAAGGGTCCCTGGTTCGATCTTCGGTTAGGACCAATGGATATATAGGTCATGGCTAAAGTCCTCGCTATATCACCCGTGGTGCCTCCATGGCCATAGCACTATCGGCTTTGGTGGGGATGAAAGAAGTGCACCAGAAGGTGAGCCATCTTTTACAGCACTGCAAAAGGTTTCAACGGTCTATCACTTTGGTGATCTAAAGAAGAAGGCACAACGGGGGGTGGTGGTGGTACACTTGGAGATGGCCAGAGACAAAAAAAGATTAGAGCTAGCGATGAGGGAGAAGTTGTTTCATGATGGATTTGTTGGATCGATCAAACTGTCTTATTATGTTCCGTGCAGCAGTTCCAACAACAAAAAAAGGGGCGGCGTCACATTTCAGAATGCCTTCTTGATCTTTCAAGATGCTCGTCGATAAGCAGGGGCCCGAGGGAGACTGATGTGCTGAATTATTGAAAACTTGCCGAACAACTTGTACAACAGGCAAAAAACAGTAACAAATATCGATCTCAATAAAAAAAATTATGAAGAACGTATATAGATGAATTGAAACAAATAGAACCTAATCTGTCAATAAGACACAAAAACAAATGAGTAGAAAAAAAAACAGTCATATTATATTTATTCAATGCACACTCCGAAAAATTAACTTCTAATGGGGAAAACCCGTTAAGCCGGTAATTTATTTATTCATATCAACATTCAATTCAACTTAACTGCCAATGGGAATTTCCTTTTTTTTTTTTATAACTAATGAGCTTTTGTTTAGCTTCGCTGACATAGAAATAAAGAAAATGGGATTGCGCTTTTTTATATTTTATGCTTCATTATTAGCAATTATATGTATGTTTGTCATCATAATAGGGCTCCAGATGTAATCAATTGATCTTTATATCAACAGCTCTTGTTTAAATTATTGCGGTCGTGTTGTGGTGACCTGTTTGCAGTAATGCAGCCCGGCCCTTGTTTCAGAGCAGTGCTGAACCTAGATATTTGGGGGCCCGTGGGGGGGGCTTGGCCTCTTTGGGGGCCCCTGCATTATGACATTCGACACCATGACATGAGATAATGTACTTAATATTTAAAGTAAAAAAAATATTTGGGGGCCACCTCAAGCTGGGGCCCGGGGAGACTTTTGAAGTTGGATCCCCTCCTTCCCCACCCTAGGTACGCCTCTGTTTCAGAGTGATTTACAGCACTTAGCCTTTTATGTAGGGACGTTAACCTTTAATTTATACCAGTTCATGTCAACACTGCACACTACTGCTCTTGGCTCGGCCCATCTTTCTAATTCAAGAGCAACACGCGGCCCGCGGGTCAAAAAATTAGCCAACCCCTTGCCATAAGCTGTCGTAGTGCGATGGGACAGACAACTTTACTGTCTTTGAGCTCATTAACTATATTTAAAAAAAAATATATATCTAATTAAACTAGAATTCCTCTCAGACAGTACATTTTACTCTGACCAGGTGGACGGATGGTCGCGAGTCAAAGTGCTCGACTGTCGACCTTAGGGTCCCTAGTTCGATCTCCGGTGAGGATCAATGAATATTTTAGGTCATGGCTAAAGTCCTCGATATATCCCCCGTGGTGCCTCCATGGCCATTGCACTGTCGTCTACGGCAAAGGATGACAGAAGTGCACCATAAAAAACCATCCCATTAGTGGTTTACAGGATCCAAGAAATTTCATCTCATCCTTACAGGGACTTTACACACACACTATGACCAATCACATTCTAAGATTTCAATTGTTTTTCCCATGTACCACCAGAAACATGAAGAACAAAGAAATACATGAAATATTTTTTCCTTAATAACAAGGTTAAGCGAGTCCTCGGGCACAAAGGGACAGCACTAGCTTGTTAGGCTAACTTGCAGTGTGCGAAAGTAGTTGCAAACATTCTGAGATATATAACAGAAGGGGGATATACACCAAACTCTTCTACTGAAGGAGCGCTTCATTTCCGCTTTGTACAGGGGGAGTTCGTCACGTGCTCTGAACACGTGATCCAAGACCGCCAGTCGTTGAGGAGATCAGGACGTATTGACTCGCGCTATCGACTGTATTGGTCTGTACGGACTCTGGCTAAGGCTATCTTATCTAGAGGGCAAGGGACGGATGGTTGTGTGGTAAGGCGCTCGACTGTCGACCTGATGGGTCACTAGTTCGATCTCCGATGAGGACCAATAGATATTTTAGGTCAGGGCTTTTAAGTCCCCCCCCACACGCTATGTTTCCCGTGGTGCCTCCATGGCCATTGCACTATCGGCTATGGTGAGGATGAAAGAAGGGCACTGTAAAACCGTCCCATTGGTGGTTTATAGGATCTTAGAGATTTCATCTCATCCTAACAGGGACTTCACACACACACACACACACACACACACACCTTATATTGAGGGCAAGGGATGGGGGGGGGGGAGCTATTGGGTGGGTACCATACTTGAAGCCTAGAAAGTGTTAGTTTTTTTTAACAGTTAAGTGATTACAGTCATCGAAGGCGTGTCCTCTTGAAGCTTGGTGCGGTCATCCTAGTTGCCAGCTGTAATGACACTGGAGCACTGACGCCGTTACACTTCCCCTCCCCCTCTCCTCCCCCACGCCCTAGAATACTACAGTGTTACCCATTCTCTTCCTGGCAATCAAATTTTCAACAAAAACCTAATTCACACTTACCCTGTCCCTCCCCACCACCACCACCCTCTCCCCCCCCATTACCTTCAAACCCGTGGAACGGTCACCATATGTCACTGGCTGCGATACAAAATCAGAAAGTTTATTTTGTTGTAATCTAGAACAGAAGGCTATTCTGTTGTTGTCTTGTTAAGTGCTGCAACCATGACTAACTTCATTTCAGATGAAACATCATTGTCGAAAAATACAAAACCTACCAATTTCCTCCAAATACCACGAGTGTTCAGAGAATGATTTTATTGCTGCTTTGGCAACGGTGTCATTTGTTTCCTTGTAGTTCTCCAATTGTTATACTAGCTGCAAATCTCTTCGGGGGAGCAGATGTAGCACATGATGATGAATTCAGGTAGACCTTAAGTATCAAGGTGTTGAAGTGACCCAGTGATGACAATTCACGTGCGGTAAGTTGGCCTGAGAACGCCAAATGAGCATCTTAAGGCTGGAAATCAGTTTTGCCATGAGCCGGTGAGGAAGCTTCAGGAGCCAGAATCTTTCCATCTGCATCCTGACTGCACATAGAAAAGAAAGTGACAGTTGCAGAAGCTCACGATAATCATCTCACTAGGCTAAAACACTGTTAGCTGATGCTGGATTAAGTTAATGAGTTCATCCGGAACTGGATTGAGAACAACTGCAATTAATCTACATCCATTCCCTTGCATACATTGTGTCAAGTGAGCCCCAATATTTACCAATCTCTGGAATAAATTGATATTTGGTCCACTAGATGGACCAATCAGTGAATAAACACCTTTACCACAATGAGTTCCATTATATAGCGCCTGCACGCTAAGCTGATCAATTCTCTGCCAAGTTTCTTCTCCAGAATGGAGACAACTTGTAGTAAAATTATAGCATAACAAAAGAAAAAATAGGGGTGGGACATTGTAACTTGAAAAAAAATTCCCTTTACGTTGAGTGGCACCCTAATATATATATATATATATATATATATATATATATATATATATATTCTCCTCTCACCGCCCCCTCTACACCGGCAGTTGAAATTTCCCCCTCCCAACCAAGTGACCCATGTTACGTAACCGAAGTTCATGGTCAAGCCAAGCTACCAACACTTTGATGCCTGTAGTGACAGTGTATAGCAAGCGTGATCACTTTTATTAATTTAAGTTAGAAATAAGTAGTAGATAGTAGATCAGAGAAAAGATGCACTAGTATGGTGCTGACAGGCTTAATAAATAGACTTAGTTCGGTGTCGTTGGTTCTAATAGAAGTAGTTTTGTTGTAGATAGAAGTAGCTAAAGAGAAGTAAATTGTTATTAAAGTTCTATTAAAGTATGTAGTATATAGTGTACTACACTGAGAACTGTTTCATATATTAGTCTTGTAACAAGTAACGTAACATACTATTTGAGTTCCAAAACTGACGTTACATATGTGGTGAGCTTATAAAATCACCGTAACATATTTGGCGAGCCTGCCTTCAACTTATAAAATCACCGAAACAATATATATTCTACAGTTTTTATACTCCATATTCCTAATACGACCAGCTATGTTAGATTCATTGTCAGCTTCTACGATTGACCATGGTGACCTTATGGAATGGCAGGGAAACATCGACACTGATCAGAGTGTGAAATGCGAGCAGAGAGTACTTTTGATATTTGTTAGCTCTAGGAATAGAGTCCCAGAGGTTAAGGGATGCTAGGCATAGATTCTAGAAGTTTGAGAATGTCCAGGCATAAATTTCACTAGGGCTCTGACCAGGATCGATAGTCTTTTTAGCCTACCACTCGGTTGCTATAGTTTGCCAACTCTAATTTTTGAGACATTATATATGATATTATTTGTTGAGTGGTTGAATTCATTCATATGTCTAGAATGTACGGTGATTTAAGCAATTAAACCTTACTTATTTTTCTACAGCTGAGGACAGAGTCTCATGAATTGATATTTACAATTCATTGTACAGTACACAGTATCAGCACGGTATGTGTTTATAGAATCATACATTACCACCATTGTATTCCCCGAAATATAAATTACCATCATGATGGTGTTCATAGAATTATATATTATACCATTATACCACTCATATTATTGTCATATAAGTATAATCTACTAATTGTGATGTATACTGCATCCAATTCATTCATTAATTCATTGCCCTTCACCCATGGCAGGTAAAGTCCACCAACAACAGATCTCCAGAGTCCTTTGTCATCTTCTCCAGCTGGTTCCAGTTGTCTCCATTCTTTATGGTGTCCGCTTCAGTCTCGACGCCAGGCATTTCTTGGGCGGCCTTTCTTCCGTTTACTTTGGGGTTCCACCTCAGTATCTGCCTTGTGACAATAGCTGGTTTTGCGTAAGGTGTGTCCTATCCAGCCCCATCACTCTTTCTGATCTCTTCTTCAGCTGAGAGTTGGCAGGTCTTTTAGAAAAGGCTGACATTGCTGAATAATGGTGTCACAGCAGCTTTATTTGGGGGATTCTTCTGACGCAGCTGTTGGTAAAGGTTTGGTTTCCTTAGTGGTCTTAATTATCTTACACGTTTCCGCTCTATACAGCAGGACTGATTTGACGTTGGTGTTAAAAGGAGTCGAATCTTGATGACTAAGGACAACTCTCTGGAGGACCAGACATTCTTTAGCTGCATGAAGGCGGCTCTAGCTTTACCAATTCTTGATTTGACGTCTGCATTTGGGCCCACCCTCCTGATCGATAACACTCCCCAAGTAAACGAAGGACTGCACCTCTTCCAACTGTCTCCTTGTAGTTTGACAGGATTTGTGCTGGTGGCGTTAATTTTAAAATCTTGGTTTTGTCTTGGTTTATATTGAGGCCAACCTCGAACGCTGCGGCTTAGACTTTTCTGTCTTCTCCTGCATCTTTTGTTGGCTGTGGGAGAGGAGGGCATGATCGTCTGCGAAGTCTAGGTCGTCAAGCTGGCTCAATAATGTCCACTGAATTACATTTCTTCGTTCTCTTGTGGATTTCTTCATGATCCAATCAATTGCAAGAAGAGAAAGGAATGGTGACAACAAGCACCCTTGTCTGACACTAGTTTGCACCTGGAAGCTTTTTGTGAGCTGTCCTCAATGGATTACTCTGCAGGACATACCATTGTAAGAAATTCTTTATAATGTTAACTAGATTTGATGGGATTCCATAGTGTTGAAGGAGCTTCCAGGGGTATCTCTATCTATACTGTCAAACGCCTTCTCAAAGTCCACAGAGTTGACATACAATGGTGAGTTCCACTCCATTGACTGTTCAACTATGATGCGAAGTGTTGCAATCTGATCCGTGCATGATCTGTTTTTGAAAGCCTGCCTGCTCATCTCGCAGTTGTGGGTCGACTGTTTGCTCACCCTCTCTAAGAGAATTATTTTAAAAACCTTGCCTGGTACAGAGAGTAATGTGATACTCATGTAGTTGCTGCAGCTGCTGAGGTCACCTTTTTTTGGAAGCTTGACAAGGTAACCTTCCTTCCAGTCTGCTGGCATGTCTTCTTCGTCCCAGATCCTCCAAAGAGGGTATAGCATCTCTAGTGATGTATTCAAATCTGTCTTTAGTGCTTCTTCCTGGGAATGTCATCTGGTCCAGCTGCTTTTCCATTTTTCATCATGGTGATGGCTTTCCCGATCTCCTCTCTTGTGGGCTTTTCTCAGCTGGTTGGAGATCATTTGGATGGTTCAATGTCATAGGGGTTTGGAGGTGCTGGTTTATTCCAGGAGGTCCTCAAAGTGTTCAACCCATCTGTTTAACTGTTTATAGTTTTCCCTGCTTGTCTATGACAGGTCTTTCTGGCTTGTTCATCTTCCCTAGTCTCTTGGTTATGCTGTATAGCATTTTATGTCCCCGCTATAGGCTGCCTGTTCTGCCTCCGCTGCCCATTTCTTCACATAGTTTTCCTTGTCGGTCTAATACTCTGCTTCTGCATATTCTTCTTGAGCTTTACCTTCTTTGGACCCACTGTATCTTTGCATAACGATCTTAAATTTATTTCACTTTCTGCCACATATTGACTTCATTGTATTCTTCTTCTTCAACCAATTCTTGAAGCACTTCATATTTATTCTTCAGCACTAAGTTGAACTGTTCTTTTGATTTAGGGTCTTTCAGCAGGTTAATGTTGTATTTGACTCTTCTGTCTGATATGCTGTTGAGAATTCTCTTTAGTTTCAGTTTAACTCTTGCTACTACCAGGTGATAATCCGATGCTAGCCTGCCCATCTTTTCACTCTTACATCTTGTACTGACCTTTTAAATTTTGTGTTGATGCAGATATGATCGATCTGGTTCTCAGTTGTGTTGTCTGGAGATATTCATGTATTCTTGTGTATCCTTTTGTGAGAAAAAGATGCTTCCCCCGATGACCATATTGTTTAGTGCACAAAAGCCAGCAAATCTCTCTCCATTTTTCATTCATTACCTCTAGAGTATGAGTGCCCATGACTTATTCATATCCAGTGTGGTCGGTCCTATCTTGGCGTTGAGTTCCCCATGAGGATTGTGAGATTCTTTTTTGGGAAATTCTCTAGAAACTTTGGAGTCTGCTGTAAAACTGATCTTTATATACTCTTCGTTGTGTCGTTTGTAGAGTGCATAACACTGGATTATATTCGTTTTATCTTCTTCTTCTTTGTACGGAAGGAAGCAGTTATGTCACTCGATCCAGTGCTTCCCATAATCTCTGTGCCTGTTTGGATAGCATAAGTCCCACCCCTATGAGTGGGGTGCGTCATTCTCTTTATGTCCAGAGTAAAGCAGCAGCTCTCCTGATATAAGTCGTCTCTGTCCAACTTGTGTCCGCCCTGCACTGATGCCTAAGAAGATCAGGCTGCTTTTCCTCATCTGCTACCATGTGCCATCTTTCCTGACTCAAACATGGTCCTGACATTCCGTGTGCCGATGGCGATTTTCCTGGTTGTCAGAAGGTTAGTCGGCTTTGTGGCTTGCTTTCGGCACCAGCACAATAGCTTCATAGGTCTTCGTGATGAAGAGCCTTCTTCTCCAAGTTTCTAAAATTTCTGATTTCTCTGCTGCTCGTATTTTTGGCAGGAAAGGGTGTTTTTTGAAGGATGGGGTTGCTGGCCGCCCAACCCTCCTGCTTTTTCAGCCGGGCTTGGGACCGTCCTTGGTGGAGTTAATTACATACAATTATAGAGTAATAAAAAGGATCAATGCTTATTGTATCATGATATTCAATCAAAATAAATTTAAATCTCTTGAATACATTTCTATTCATTGAAGAGAAATAAAAAAATTAATATATCCCTTTTTTTCTTTAAATATGTAAATAAATTCCACCTAGGAAACACAACATTATGTCACAAAAACACACCAAAACGACACTATTTAAAATATTGACACAAAAACCCCGTTATGACACTACAACACACCATAATGACTTCACAACACACAATAAGTTATAAAACAGACAATCATATCACTAAAACACACAATATCGAGTTTAAACTCATTATAATGTATGATATTTAAACACACATAATGCCCCTTAAACACATAAAATGACATAAAAACACCATAATTATACAAAAAGAATGCTCCATTATGATATCAAAATACACAATTGTGTCTATAAAACTAACTATAGCCAAACACAATAATATCGACACAGAAACACATCCTTCGTGAAAACAAAAACACATCATAATGTCATTAAAACAAACCATCCTACTAATAAAACAGCTATCTTGTCCTACTAATGACAGCTATCTTATCCAACTAATAAAGCAGCTATCTTGTCCTACTAATAAACCAGCTATCCTGTCGTCAGTCCGTCCTGTAAGGGGAAAGCCGCGACTGCTAAAATTAATATATGACGTCCGATGGTACATTTTTTTTGCTGAATGGGAGCGCCGTCGCTATAAATAAATAATCCTCTATGACGTCAGTTCCCGATAAGGTGCTGTATTGTGCCTTTGTGGTGCAAATGGCATAATAAAAAGTTATTTTTTACTTTTCAGTGCATTTTTATAAAACTTTTTTTTAACGCTTTTGTTTTGATTTTAACATTGATAGAATTAATGGCCAAAAGTTTTTTTTTTTTTAGTTTTTAATAGGACAGCTGTACAAAATATTCATACTTAATTAATAGCAGTCCTTGATAATAAGTCGACCACAGTTTTTTGTTTTTTTTTCAAAGAAAAAGGAGAATACAAACATAACTTTTTTACATTGAACGAATTGACGAAATCTGTAGGGGAATACATTTCATTTATTACCTAAACTATTTATTCTTTGCACACAAAAAAAAAAATTGACAAGATTTATAAAAAAATAAATACATTATACATTGAATATTATATAAAATGTTACTATACCAACTGCATTTTCCAATCGATTATTGTCGTCTTCTTTGCCGTACAAAATGTGACACATCACACGCTATCGGTCAAACAAGGCAATTGACATAATTGTATTATCCTTCAAATATAGAAAATAATGCCACAAAATGAAGACACATTTTAAGGGCAGGCAGAAGGTAAAAAAGGAGAGGATTGTATTCCTTATAGGAGGACTGTATTCCTTACAGGAGGACGGTATTCCTTACAGGAGGACGGTATTCCTTATAGGAGAATTGCATTCATATAGGAGGACTGTATTGCCTTACAAGAGGACGGTATTCCTTACAGGAGGACTATATTCCTTACAGGATGACGGTATTCCTTATAGGAGGACGGTATTCCTTATAGGAGGATTGTATTCCTTTCAGGAGGACGGTACTCCTTACAGGAAAGATTGTGTTCCTTACTGTATTTTCAGTGCATTTTTATAAAATATTTTTTAATGCATTGTTTTGATTTTAACATTGATAGAATTAAGGGCAAAACGTAACGGGTGAGATAAATTAGCATCCATATCAGCTAATGGTGTTTAGTTTGGTTTGGTTAGTTGGTTTTGCTTTGGTTGGTTGGTTTGGTTGGTTATTTGGTTTGGTTTGGTTGTTTAGCGTTGACAGGTAAAAAACGTAATTTGTGACCTATAAAATGTAGGTCATTTCTGCACGATAGGAAAGGTGGCATAAATCAGCACCTAATTAACCTAATCAAATGTGTTAAAAATTCAGTAGTTTAATTGATTTCCAGGGTACAATTTATCTATCTATATTGCAAGCCATCATGACGTTCGTTGTCTGTCACGAAAAGCTCAGTGCGTGCATCAAGATGGAGGCATAAACAATTCAAGAAGATGGAAGAAACATTTACTGTTTTAACATGTATGATCCGGCTCCCAACTGGCCGGCCGGAATAAGATGACTCCTACTTGGCTGCCAATAATGACATTGGACGAGCCTGTATGGTGGCGAGGTGACCAAAAACCCTACATTAACAGACGGCTTTTACATTAGCGAAAGCCTATTAGCAATCACAATGTAATACTGTTTTCGACCGGCACAATAATCACCAAGGGGCAATTAAGCGATCTTAGGAAAAGGTAACACAATATCATGCCAAATTTTTTTTTTTATTTATTTATTTATTTTTTTCTTTTTTAACGCCGCCATTGCCAGCATGGTAGGGTGTAGTGTGCCTACCACACCAGCATTGTTGGCGGCGCTGATGCCTCTGCCGTCCCTACAGAGCGGCGGGGTGAATGTGCCCGCTATCATCTGCAGGGACAGCAGAAAGATGGGTTTTAATCCTTGCCCAAACTGATCAGACGAGCAGGGTGTGTGTACTGCCGATCGGCCAGAATGGCAAGGAAAAGGGGTTTTTCCTGCCACTCGGACAGAGGGGAGGGTGTAGTGTGCCTGTACCCCCAACCCGAAATGGCAGGCTGCGCAGGTGTGCTTGTGAGTGGGACGGAGTGGAAGGGTGTTGTGTGCCGACCACATCCGTCACTACGCCAGCTGTGAATACTGCGGTCAGAGTAGTCCTCACTGACCACAGTACCACCACCCTCGCAAGTAATGGGTTTTCTGACTAGAGAACCCCTATGATCCATCCCCGTGGATCATGGTATCTCTCAGGCCAGGAAGGAGAGTTTTATAAGTTCTCTCCGATAGAAAGTAAGCCAAAATATTTTATGATTTTTTTCATAAATACTCGCCGAGCCGTTGCATAGGTCTTTGCATATCCTACAATATTGTAATATATCTATGGTGTTCAATTTGTTATCAATGAGAAGCGATCATAAAAGAAATATTGACAAAAATCGTTCAATTAATATTCTATATTTTTTTTCTACAATCTAAATTTTAAATCAAACGAATTTTGTATTATGGATACCTCAATATAATGTAATATTTATATTGTCTACTAGTTATCAAAGGCCCGGTACCCGGACCGGCGAGTGAGCACACAGTTGGAGTTGAAAATGGTGATATATATTTTAGCGCGTTAACAATCAGTCTATATCAGAGGTGTGCGGATCTTGAAATTTAGCGTCCGCGTCCGTCCGCGGATTTCTATCAATGATCCGCGTCCGCAGAATCTTACAACATTGGTCCGCAGTCAGTCCGCATTGCTGAAATTTAGCTGTTTAAATGACTTGAAATTTTTATGGTAACGCTAAAGAAGATCCGCGTCAGTCCGCGAGTCCGCAACTTAACCATACGAAGCATCCGCTGTCAGTCCGCTGATTCGGAAAAATCTGCGGATCTGCGTCCATAGCGGAATCGTCCGCTGTCCGCTCATCTCGGTCTATATACTTGCAGTGGCCCCAAGGACATGAACAGATTATTGTAGCCAAAATACATTTAGAATATGGACACCTAATAATACATCAAATAAAATTCATATGTTAAATAGTTCCTCCCAAAAAAAATAATCCTCACTATGGGTAGACATAAACAACAACTCTTAAAATCATATTCCTTCATAATATTTTAATGGACTCCCTTTCCAAACAGTTATTCATTTAATGTTTTATGATGTTCAACATGGCGTATTTAAAAAAAAAAAGAGACGTGAGTGAGTGCTTATGTGTTAAGCAAAACACATGTAAGGTGGTTTATTTACTGTTTTACATTGTAGCATAGTACAATTAACTAAGAAAAATTGCCGACCCGGCAGTGCAGAACCTAGGGATTTACGGGCCCGGTGGCTTGGCCTCTTTGGGGGCTGCCCCTGCATTTTGGCATGAGATAATTTTTGACGCTTCTCAAGCTTGGTCCCGAGAAGAAAGAATCGTTGTGTAGCTTTAGCTGACCTTCAATTAAAAACATAGTATTACATCAATGAAGTTGAGGCCGCAGACGCAGAAAACATTAGGCCTCTTAAAAAAGAAAAGACATATCAAAGCTTTCAACATTATAGTTCTGTGAAGCCAATGCCGAACCAAGGGATTTTAGGCATCTTCAGGAACCACTACATTTTGACATGAGATTATGTACTTAATTTTTATTTTAAAAAATATTTTGGGGGCCCTCCTCAAGCTGGGCCCCCTCCATGCACCCTCTGTGTGAAGCCCCCATCATAAATGATTAGTTTGCATTGTAAACATTGTGTACGGCGCTACTCAAACTCAACCCTTATTCATTTCATTCATGTGACGTAAGTCAAAAAATGAAAAAAAAAAAGTGACGTATTTAAGGTTAGTAATAAAGGGAAATAATTGTACATTAGAAATAGACATATTTTAGAAATAATAACAATTTAAACAATATAAATAATACATTATATTGAGGTATCCATAATTTTGGTTTAAAATTGAGATTGTGAAACATAACACAGAATATTAATTGAACGATTTCTGTAAATATTTCTTTTACGATCGCTTCATTTAATAACTAATTAAACACCATAAATTTAATACGTTACTGTGAGATATAGATAAAGCCTTTGGAACACTTTTCGTTTTAAATTTTGTTTCGGACAGTATCACATATTTTGGCATGATTTTTGTGTTACCTCTCCAAAGATCGCTTGCTTGCCCTTTGGTAATGATAGAGGCGGTCGAAAACCGTATTGCATTGTGATTGCCATTTTGGCATTCATGATCTTACCTGACGTATGTTAGTGTGCGGTGTTTTGTCACCTCGGCACTAAACATATGGCTGGTCAATATCAATTCTGGCAGCCATGTAGGAGACTATTCTTACTCGGCTGGCCAGTTGGTAGCATGATCATGCATGTTAAGAAAACAGTAAATGTTTCTGCCATCTTTGAATTGTTTATGCCGCCATCTTGGATGAATTGTTTATGCCGCCATGTTGGATGACAGACGGATGTCGCGATGACGGAACGGAAGAGCGATGACAGACGGATACCGGAACATATGATGTAAAAAACTTGTATTATAGATGTCTATTTCTAATAAACAGTTTTTTCCCTTTATTACTAAAATACGTCACAATATATTTTTTTTTTTGCATTTTTTACTATTACGTCATATGAGTGAATTGAATAAGGGTTGAGTTTGGTAGTGCCGTACCCAATGTTTATAATGCAAACTAACCCATTTATGATGGGGGCTTCGCACAGAGGATATGTGGAGGGGCCCCAGTTTGAGGAGGGCCCCCAAAATATGTAGTGGCTGCAAGAGGTCTAAATCCCTTGGTTCGGCATTGGCTTCACAGAACTATAGTGTTGAAAGCTTTGATATGTCTTTTTGCGGCATAACTGGATTGATGGAATATTTTTTTAATTGAAGGTCAGATAAAAGCTGCACAACGATTCTGTCTTTCCGGTTCTCAGCTTAAGGGTTGCCAAATAATTTTTCACGTTAAATATTAATTTCGTTATCTCATGTCATCAGTGTCCGAATGTCAAAATTAAGAGGCCTCTGACGAGACCAGGTCCCATAGGGCCCAAAATCCCATAAGTTTGGCACTGCCAGGTTGTGGTAGTATCTAATATATTTCTCAATTGCGATATGTTGTGCTTATACTACAATGTGTATAACAATAAGTAAACCACCTGCTAAACATAATGCGTTTTGCTTAACTTACAGACACTCACTCACGTCTCTCTTATTTTTTTAACTACGTCATGTCGAACATCATAAAACATAAAATGAAGAACTGTTTGAAAGGAGTCCATTAAAATATTATGACGGAATTAAGATTTATCAACGCTAAGATGTTGTGTGCGCAAATTATGTAGGCTATAGTTGGATGTTAGATTTAACGTTTAATAGTCGGGGTTACTTTTGTTAAGCTTCTTAGCCCATAATAAGGATTATTCTCTTTGGAATGAGATTTAGAAAGTATTATCGCAACGACGGGAGCCCCAGAAAAATCTTTTTTACATTAAATATTAAGTACATTATGTCATGTCTACATGCAGGGGCCCCCAAACAGGACAAACCCCAAATCCCTAGGTTCGGCACTGGCTTCACAGAACTATAATGTTTAAAGCTTTGATATTTCCTTTTTTTTTTTTTTTTTTAAGAGGCCTGATATTTTCTGTGTCTGCGGCCTCAGCTGGATTGATGAATATTATTTTTTTAATTGAAGCTCAGATAAAAACCACACAAAGATTATTTCTCCCCGGGACCCGGCAACAGTGCCAAAAATTATCTCACGTCAAAATGCAGGGGCGCCCCCAAAGTAGGCCAAGCCCACCAGGCCCCCCAAATCCATAGGTTCGGCACTGACTGGTTGGCAATAATTTTTAGTTAATTGTACTATTTTCACAATGTGCATAACAGTAAATAATCCACCTTCTAAACATGTAGCGTTCCAGCACCACAGCACTCACTCACGTCTTTCTTTTTTTAAAATACGTCATGTTGAACATCATAAAACATAAAATAAAGTACTGTTTGGAAAGGGAGTCCATTAAAATTTATGAAAGGTAGTAGGTTGAAATTTAATCATCGGGAGTTGACTATGTTTACCCATAGTGAGAGTTATTTTCTTTGGGAGGAACTATTTAACATATGAACTATATTTGACGTACTATTCTCAAATGTATTATGTCTACAATAATCTGTTCATGTCCTTGAGGCTACTGTGAGTATATAGACTGATTATTAACACTCAAATATATATATATATCACTACTTTCAACTCCAACTTAGTGCCTACTCGCCGGTCCGGGTACCGAGCCTTTGTTTACTAATTAATAAAAAAATAATTCTCCACTTTGAATTCCGTGTTAATAGATCCTATTAAGAAGACAGTAAGAAAAAATTTGTGCACAATATACATTTGCGGCGAAATGTTTTGCTGTATAAGTGCACGATGGCATCGAGCCATGCTTTAGATGCAATTGGTAGACCATTAAGAGATGTTGCTCAGACCGGCTATTTACTAAGTTTTTGTTATGCACTTGGAATTCCGTGTTAATAGTTCCTATTAATTCTCATATTAACCATTTATTGAGATAAAACTTTTAATTGCGAATGCAACTGGCAACTAACAGTAAGGATATAAAATCAGTATAGTGACACTAAAACACACCATAGTGACAATTAAGGCTGCTGATTAAACTGCGTTAATTTGCGATTAACGCGTCGAAAAATTTTGCGATTACAATTTTTAACTCAACACCCAAATGCGTTAATTTGACCAAAATACTTAAGTTCCAAGAAATCGATAAATAACGATATATCACTCAACAATTTGAGTTAAGGTTTGTTCATATTAAGTACATCTACCACTCCACTCTGCTCTGGTCAATTACACCCTCACCCCCATGTATGTCGACAAAATCCCCACTTGTAATATAAATGAAGACGTTTTTGTTATATAGCACTTCGACAAGTAAACCTCCTGCTCCATTCCCGGTGGATGTAAAAAGAGAAAAGTTTATTCACTAGTTTACATTATATACTGCAGTGTATTGTTGAAGTAAACTTGAAAGGTAAAAAAAATTGTATAATGAGCCAGGTTGTAATTAGATTAAAATAACGAGATGCTAGACATTTTGTATCATTATTTTTGCGCAAAATTTTATCGCATTTTGATAATACAGCATTAGGCTGGTCAAGTCTGCAACAGCTGCACTAATAGTTTCATATATGACACCTGTCAATCAAGGACTAGACTAGGCTGATGCAGACTTGTACACAAGACAGTGGTTGTATTTTTCAAATTATTGTGACACTGAGTTAAATTTAATATTTTATATAAAGGATGTTGTTTAACTGCAATTAAGCGTAATTAATGCGTTAAAATATGCAATTACATTTTTAATGCAAACACCTAATTGCATTAAATTTTAGCAAAATTTGTCATTTCAGAGTTGCGGAAATTTCTTCAAAATTAGTAAATAACCCATTTCATATTATAACTAGATCAGATAAGATTAAAAAAAAAAAGCAAAAAATAAATAAATAAATAAAAATACCCGAACACAGAAACTGTCACGTTTTCATAAAATCATAGCAGCTATATGACCTTGAAGAACAATAGGATTGTCTTTCTTAATTCTAATTTATGACCCTGAATGATATCAATAGTGAACATCTGCGTTATCATAGCTTGATTGGACAGAGGATGATAAATGGTTGATTAAGCTATAAGTAACGTCATCTTTGTTGGAGAAAGGGGAATAAAAATGCGTTAATAATAAGTGAGCAAGTACTTTCTGGCCTATACTATTGTTTTATGAAGGAAAAGGCACATATGAGATAGAAATGACGTGTGCATTTTGTTTTGGGATGGGAAGTGAAGGCGGTAGGTACGGTAGTGGAGGTTGGGTAAACAAGACTTACGTGGGGGCAAAGTGTAGCAAAATATGACAGGGATAGAGGGGGAGAGGTTGAAATACGTCATTAGCTCGGAACCTATGGTACGAGAAAAACACTTGTTTGGCATTGTTGTTGATTAAAAAAAATAACTCGCATCACTAGACGTGATTGATACATATCCAATAAACTTGTCTCAATAACTAATTCAACAGACATATGTTCTAATGCTTAATAAATCTTTTACAATTAATTATATTTCTTTCGTAAATTAAACTGACTTGTTTATTATACCAATTTTTTGCTATGACATTATGACAGACTAGGTGAATACAAACAATTGTATATATGTTGTGTCGATTAAAAATTTGAATTTAATTTGCGATTAAAAATTTTAATCATGCGCTAATTTCGATCGAATTTTTTAATCAAACAGCAGCTCTAGTGACAAAACAACACACAATAATCCTACTAATAAAATCCCTATCTTGGCGTCCATCAATCCGTCCATGCAGAATGGAAGCCGTCGCTATAAATAATCTATGACTTCATTTCCAGATGGTACAATTTTTTTAATATTTAATTTATACTATTTATAAAAAGAAAGTGCGATGGTAATCAGCCACTTGTAAATATTACATTGCTAACTATATGCTTCTGGTCTTGCTGCCGGTTTGCGTGTAGTTTTTAACGATTATTCTCATATTAAACATTTTATTGAGATAAACCTTTAGTTGCGAATGGTGTTTACTTAGGTTTGGTTTGGTTGGATGGTTTGCTTTGGTTGATTTGGTTGGTAGGTGGTTGGTTTGTTTCGTTAGTTACTGTTGACAGGTAAAACATAATTTGTGACGGATGAAATGTAGGTCATTTTTGCACATTAGGAAATTGGCATAAATCAGCATCTAATTAACCTAATTAATCGTATTTAAAAATTCAGAAGTTAAATTGATTAGTAAGGGGTTTCACATTGCACCTAGATTTCCCTGGAAACGCCGGGCTTGTATCTGGTGACACAATAAAACCATAATTACTCCGAAACACACAATAAAAACATTAAAAATCATCATAATGTAACTAAAAACACAATATGGTTACAAAAACACCACAATTACACTAAAACACGTCTAATGACATCAAAGCACAAAATAATGTCATTAAAACACACTTTAATACACCACACTGTACAAGAATGACACATAAGAACATCGTAATGACACAGAAATACACTATAATGGCACTAAACGACAACATAATGGCATTAGTGCCAATCCATAAATACACTACAACATACCATAATGTCACAAACACACCATAAAATGACACTAAAACAAAAGAAGCAAACACAGAAACACCAAATTGACACTAAAACACATCATACTGATACTACAACACACAATAATGATACAAAATCATCATATAATGACACCAACACACGCAATGCCACTATATTTACACCCAGAAACATAATTGAATGCTAATGAGTATTACTTTTCTTACTTTTCTTACTTTTCCTTTTTTTTCCATTTTTTCTTTTCTATCCAGCTGTATATTAAGGCGAAACGCTTTGCTTCCTCAACAACAAGATGATGAATCAATCCACATTTTGATTGCAATAACAGTTTAAGGAGGTAGCTTTTTAATATGCGTTTAAAAAAAACAACTTAGGTAGTTTTCAAAAATGAGTACAGAATTCAAATACACACTTTTCTGATTAGTTTTTTTTTACTGTAATTCTTGATAAACTTTCTAAAATTTAAAAAGCTTTATTTGATTGTAAAGGTAGTTTTTTCTCTGATACACATACATTAAAACTATTTTTCTCTTAGTACTTTTTGGCTTGCAAGCTAATTGTATTTTAAATAGGGCTGTAACGAATTCCTAATTTTTTAGATCCTGCAGGATCGGAACCGGAATCGGATTTAATATTTGAATCCTGCCAGAATCGGAACAGGAACCGAATTTACCGAATTAAGTAGTAATTTTTCCGAACAAGTAGTAATTTCTCGCCTAATATAAAAAAAAGATATGAATGAAAAATAGAATAAAAATTTAGTTTTTAAGTTCTAGATAGCAAAAAAACAGTATTAACAATTTAGATCTTGAAGACTGTGACCCCTTCCCTAATCTTGAGTTAGAAAATAACTCTGTCAAAATAACAGGTTCTTCATTTTAAAATTTATTTTTAATAAAGCTGTACCTAATTTAACCTGATTTCTATTACAATCAAACGAAAACACACACACACACACACACTCACACACACACACACACACACACACACACACATATATATATATATATATATATATATATACTGTGGCACCACATGATAGCTTATTTTTCTTTAGTTTTCCATAGTGACGTCACCGAACCATGTTATTTCATTCATACTTTCATTTAAACCATTATCTGACTATTTCCCATAAAAACGCAAATTAAAATGCATTTCAAATCTAAATCAATATCACTTTAATGTTTCAATTAAAAATGTATCTTCAAGTTATTTATCTAAATTTTTGCGAGCAATTTTATCCAAATCATTTACAAAATCCACTAAATTTAAAAATGTACAGAATAATAAATTATAGAGCTATTTTTAAACTGTAAACACAAAAAATAGATCGTTGTCTGCTCTTTAAAAAAATTTAAACTTTGATAACTAAATATAATTTGTAGAAAACACGGAATCAAAAGTAACGGAAGATAAAGTGTCGTATTACTAGACCAGGGTCGGCAACATTTTGAGACGAAAGAGCCTAAAGTTATAAATTACAATTTTCTCAATTTTAAAGAGCCACTAAATTTGTTGTTTCAATATTACGGTATTTGATCAGGCCGCAATTTGACATCAAGAAAGAGCCATAACTTGACATCGAAAGAGCCGCAGGTTGCCGACTCCTGTACTAGATTAAATACGATTCAAATCTTCCTTTTAAATATTTGTATTTACATATAAAACTAAAGCAGTCGACGTTATTGTAGTTTTAAAAATCAAAGGAAGTTATTGTTTTAATTTAATTGTATAGTGCTAAATATTTCAAAATTATGTTGCGCTAAAATAATTTCTTACAAATTTCAAACAACAAAAAAATCCGGCTTAAATCCGGCACAATTTAACCGGAACCGGAATTGGAACCGGATTTGTTAAGACTGCCGGAATCCGGCTTAACGAAATTGGAATCGGATTCCGGTACAGCCCTAATTTTAAACCAATGCAATATTTAAAAGACATTTGTTAATGCTCTATTTACACAAAATTAATACCTGTTTTGAAAAGTTCAACAACTATCTATGTCCGACACCAGAGCACAATAGTACATGCTATTACCTTGGAACTAGTACCGGGTCCTTAATGTTTCTGATACTGCCCTTTCTCTGATTGTACTAAGGGATGGACAGATAAATGTAAGAATTTTGCTAAATTTTCGTAGAAAATTAATTAATTATACAGCGATATGAAAGTATTAATGAAATATTTAATTATAATTCATAATTTGTTTGTGTTTTCATTGAATATTTTATTTCAGGAAGTGGAGTCATTATATTTGGAACTAACGAAAAACGGCGTCATTACACTCCAACAGTCTTTGAATTCTTCCAGTGAAGAAATATTTCTTTATATTTTAAGAAGAGTGGTACGTTTAGACTGGTGTGTACAATTAAATAACAAAGATTTTTAAAACATCCTTGTTAGTTAGTGCGATAAATCTATTTTTTAGCTACATCCATATATATATATATATTGAAATATGTCTAAATCTTCTAAAATAACGACACATTATGTTTTCGGTTTTACATGTGATAGGCCTATTTTATTGAAAACATGTCGATTATTAACAAATATTCAATCCAAGTATTTACATATTTTAAAATGTTTTGATTAACTGTTAAATTTTTAACATACATTTATAATAATTTTGAACGGGATTTTTAAATGCATGCTTTTTATGCCGATTTTATCATTTTGCAAGTAATCATTTATCACATGGTGGTAAAAACAAAAAATAAATACTTGCATATATTAACAACGCGAACGTTGGCTACAGATAAACAAAATGACGAAGTTGAAAACGTCTGAAAGATGTGAATATCCATGACGACCTTTTATTTACCCAGACGTTATACAACAATATAAGATATGCTAAATATTATGAATACATTTATGCAAGAGAAAAATTGAAATAGATATGTTGAAATAATCAATAATGGAGCAGAAAGTATGGTCTGAATTAATACAAGACTCGTAAGAATTCAGAATGTTGTCCCTAATGTCATATCCACATATTGTTGTATACACAGAAATACTTTGGCAACAAGTATGATGCCCACTAAAGTACAGGACGTTCTGGATGAAAGCGTGAAAATCATTGACCACATTCAAAGCTGATGTCCTTTGACTACACGATTTTGTTACAATTGTGTCAATACAGTGGCAGTAATTATGCTGACTTCTTTATCATACTGGTGTTCTTTGGCTTTCTCGAGGGAAAATTCTAAATAGATTGTTAATACTTCGAGATGAAATTATTTTTTTCAATGATAGATTTGAGCTGTTTAAACTGTATAATGACTGAAAAAGGCTATGTAAACTGACATACTTAGCATACATATTCTCTGTTTCAAAAAGTCTCGACTTATCGCTTCAAGGCGAAGAATTTTATTGTTTCACTGTCAAAATAAAGTTCATCCTAACATGGCAAAGCTTTATATATGGCAAAACAATTGATAATGGAGAATCGGACATAAATCTTTTTTTTTCATGAGATTATAACATGTTCTGCTTGTAAAATTCATGCTCATGCTCTGAAATGTTTAACACAACATTTACAGATATTGAAAAGAATATTTTCCTGATTTGAAAAAAAAAATGGAAAGAAAACCATTCCAAATAAATACAACAGATGCCAGGAAGTTTATCGCTTGAAAGAAGAGCGATAAATGTTGGTTCACTTGAAAAATAAACATAACATCATTAAAATCATTATGGTTCAGATTCAACATGTGTGTCAACTTTTAACAAAGAAAGTTCTGAAATACATCTGACCTTTTGTAACTTTATATTTATGTGAAGTTTGCATTTTTTTTAAAATTTGTAGTCATTAGGTAAAAAAAAGATCAGGCACTAAGGATGTATAACTTATTATAACTAAATCAATCATTATTTTATTATAAATGCATTTTATCATTCGTTTATCATTAATATAATATATTTTTATTAAAGTGTAGCCTACATTTTATTTTTTACGAACGGTTATTTTTATTTTATTTTAATTCCCTTAACCGATGGGGTGGATGGGGTGAACGAATTGACGGATCAACAGATGTGCTATCAAACGTCCTTTATGTTGGCTTAAAGACTTGATGGAGTCCATCTCCTCTACAAATCAGCGGCGAATATTTTTGTCCTTACAAATGATTGAACTTTGTACCCTTTGCATGTGAGCCGAGTTCACTATCGACTTCGCAATCCACCCGCCAAAAAAAGAAAGGGCTACTTGGAACTGAAAAGTCTGATAAACACTGCAGCAAAGAAATTTCATGTCGGCAGGCCCGTAGCGTGCGGGGAGGGCTGGGGGCCGAGGCGTTTTGTGGCCCCCTCTCTTGTTTGCTCATCTTAGTATTATTTATTTCCTGCCCCCCTTCTATTGGCCTGGCCCCTGCTGTAGAATGCCTGACCCCTGCTGTAGAATTTTCGCTACGGGGCTGCATGTCGGACTAGAGCTAGTTATAATCAAATTATAAGAGCTAGTTATAATCAAATTATTAGAGCTAGTTATAATCAAATTATTAGAGCTAGTTATAATCAAATTATTAGAGCTAGTTATAATCAAATTATTAGATCTAGTTATAATCAAATTATTAGAGCTAGATATAATCAAATTATTAGAGCTAGTTATAATCAAGTTATTAGAGCTAGTTATAATCAAATTATTAGAGCTAGTTATAATCAAATTATTAGAGCTAGTTATAATCAAATTATATCAAAGTATTTGTGCGGAAAATTAAAGTTCAAACAACAACAAAAATTTTTTGCAGTTTTATCTGGCGAACAAAACATTTTGGTGTAATTTTAAAAACAAATTCCTTTATTCGAGTGCCCCAGATTTTAGACATGGAAAAAAAAGTAATGATTTTTTTTTTATTCTAATTGACACAGTTTTTTTAGGTTTTCACAATTCAGTTTTTTGAAAGTTGTAGTTGTCTTGAACTACCTATCCATGTTGTCATTTCTAAATATTTAAATAAACTTTTAATTGACAACAGAGCACAAATAAGACTACAAAGCACCGTTAAAAAGGGCGCTCGATAGATGTTTAATAAAATGAAATCTCACACATTTTGTCAGACATTTAATATCATCTATTTACATAACTGTAACGTGATAGTCAGGCTGTTTAATATATTCCATATTGACTATAATCTAAAATTAGTAAACAGCTTCCAATCCTCCTTTAATTATAAACTCAAAAAACACTGTCATTGCCGCAGCTTTCCAACCTTGGACTCTAACATTCCTTGACATATTGGGCAACCCCCCCCTTTCAGTATTTATGGTACTACTCGATAGAGTGTTGGGTGTTCTCTAGATAATGACGCTGTCGTCAGTGTAGGCTTATCACAATGTGGAACTCACCCATAGCTTTCTCTTCAGACTCTTCAGAGCTAACTAAAAACACATTGAATAACTCGAAGACTAATAATTAAATGTATTAATAAATAGTAAAAGTTTAGATTAATATTTGGTTCCAGTAAAATAAGATCCTCGGCAATAGGTTTCTAAACAGGAAGCCGCATAATTTATCTATCTGTACGGAGATTATCAGTTTTTGTAGAAGAGGCATGTTAGAAAATGGCCTGGCTTTAGGCTAAATGAAATTGTAAAAGAATTAGCAATTAACAAAATATCGAAAAAAAAGTGTTAATATTGAATGCGTACCTGTGTTTTTTTAAGGACATTTTTTTAATTAAGTCTTAAAGTTATATTTGCATATTGCAATGGGTAATTAGTAGGGAGCGACCGAAATGCCTTTTTACCGATAGTCCGATACCGATATTTTCCCCCAGCATTTTTTACCGATACCGATACCGATATTTTTCTTTTAGGGGCTGTCCATTATTTATGTCAACAAATTTTTGGCGATTTTTACCTCCCCCCTTGTCAACAACTTGTCAAACTTTCCGAGACCCTCTATAAAATTACGTCAACATTTGATTACACCCTAAAAAGGTGGCTTCCAAAAATGTTTATGTGGCAAAATTAGTAGGAATATAGTTAGTTTAATTAAAATACTGAATGTTAAGCGAGTGTGTGTAACACAGAACTTCAGCTAACTGCTTAATTTTCCTATTTATTAAGTAATTATATTAAATTTAAAAGTAACATTGTTGACGTCAACTTTTCTTGACCTCCCTCCTCCCCCTTGTCAACATTTGTCAAAATTTTCTGACCCCCTCCCCCTATTTTGTTGACGTAATTAATGGACAGCCCCTTAAGCAACAACAATGCCAATTGCCAAACACGTGTTTCTCTCGTGCTAATACAGCTAATGACGTATGTCAACCCATGCTTACCCCTTTCCCTGTCATGTTTCGTGACACTTCCCCCACACGTAAGTCTTGTTCCCCCCCCCAACTTCCCATCCCAAAAAAAAATACGCACAGATGTTCACTAATTGTATCGTTCAAGGTCATACATTAGAATTAAGAAATGCCAATCCTATTGTTTCAAGGTCGTATCTCCTGATGTATGCACGTGTTAATTTCTGTGTACGGGTTTTTTCCTTTTTTAAATCTTGTCTGAACTGGTTATAGAATTGGGTTATTAACTGATTTTCTTTTCTGCAACTCTGTTGTGAAAAAAAAACAACTATGTATCGGCAGCCAAAAAACGGCGGTCCGACGGTTAACCCATAGTGCCAAAATCGGTTTGACTATCAGTAAACTCCCTACAACAATCGGCCGATCCGATATTAACCGATATTGCCAATATCGGTCCGATGCCGATAGCGATCCGATTATCGGTCGCTCCCTAATAATTAGCAGGCTTGTCCGTGGGAATGGCATTCCGCGGGAACCCCATTGGACGTTTCACCTGGGATGGGATGGTACAGTACACATTTGTATTGTGCATGTCCCATGGGACACGGTATGGGGCAAGAGTAGCCGCGTCATAGCGACTGATGTGCACCTGGGCTACCCCATATTTGTTAAATTTTAAAGCTTTTAATTGTGGAAAAGCTTCAAGGATTACCTGGATTAGCTGAATTAGTAGAGACGGTCGATTAGCAGGAAATCGATTATGTGCTGAATGACCAGTGTGACTCAGAGTAAATTGTCGTATTGCGGTATTTCGTATTAAGATAAACGTTTTTTTATAAAATAGTATTGAATATTAACGATATCAAATTTATTAAATTTGTGTATGTAGTCCAATCCAGTAGACGCAAAACTTAAACTTTCAGATATTTCTTATTTTTATTTCAACGGCATTCCATAACGTTAATATTATCATGGGAATCCCATGGGACGGGACAGACATAAATTACCATTGGATGGGATAGGATGGGAAAGAAGAATCTGTCCCATGGACAAGCCAGGTAATTAGCCTACATTCAAAAGTTTCATAAACAATTATTTCATTTATAATGCCGGCTTAATATTTAAAATGTAATAAATGTTTCATTTCCAATCTGTATAACTGGTTATACTCTCAAATAAAAAAATATCTCATTTTAGTATTTGCGCGGGAGGTGGGTGATACTATTCGAACTAGGACGGTGAACAAGCTAGGCCAGGTCCTGATCTTACGTTTATAGGTGAAAGGAATTTAATGCGTTATAGTTAACATGATACACAGTTATTGTGACTAAACTTATTGTTTTCATAGCTTTCGTTTAGTACCGAGATACTTCCGGTTCTTGTCCATGTTCAGCCTGATGAGAACATACCTCCGATGACGCCAATGATACTTGTCTTCGTCAGCCTGTTTTCAAACTACACAACTGTTCTTCACTGCGATGTGATATTGATGTTTACAGAACCGAAATTCAAGCAACATTTCAGGTTCTTCTTTCATTAGTTAAACTAGACTGATTTATATACAAGTTGTAAACATATGTTAAAAATACTGATTTATACATTTTTAAACATATAATATGCCTAACTAGATTGAATTTGCATGGCTTTAACAATTTATATGTTAAACATGATTGATTTATTCACTGGTAATAAAAAAGTTTATTTTATACAGATATATACATTAGTTGTTAGGAACTCATTAGAGACTGTTGAAAGTATATTACACTTGAAATGGTGGGGGTGGGGGTGGATATTGTTTTTATCTATTATATGGAGAGGTGGTGTCAGTGGTGTTAGTTGTTGTTTTTTATTTATAGCCTTAACGCATACTTTTTATTTAAAAAAAAACAAAACATATTGAATGAAATATACAGATTGCATTATACATTTGGTCAGTACTGAATGAAAAAGTTGAAATTAAATTTAACAAATCAGAAAATACATAACAGTCTCCACATTGTGAATACAATTGCATTTTGCTACATAAAAGTGATTAATGTTTTATTTTTAATGTCATTGGTAGATTAAAAAATGAGGACAGTACTTCTTTTGTGATTTCTGTCTTTCACTCGAAAAGTGTCCTCCCATATGTTCATTAGGGTTGAGTGAGAAAAAACTTTTTTTTAGAATTTTTAGAGCATTTTCGAAAAAAAATGCTCTATTGTCCCCCGTTTTGTCTGTCTTTCTGTCTGTCTGTCATCACCCTAGATCTCAACAACATAAGTCCTAGACCCATGATGTATATATCATTTTGTAGGTCTTGGCCTGCCCAAGAAATAGCTTTTTCCTTTTCGCGATCTGACCTCTCAGGGCCGTAAAGGGGCCTTATAAAGTACCGTTTTTTACTATATAAGCTATATTAATAATGGACCGCCCTATATCTCAGCAACCATAAGTCCTAGACCCATGATGTATATATCATTGTGTAGGTCTTGGCCTGCCAAGTGTACATCAAAAGTCCATTTTGCGATTTGACCTCTCAGAGCAAAAATATAAGAGTTTGTTATGTACCGTTTTGCTTATATTTTTAAATATAAATAATAAGCTAATCAAAGGGGCGTAATCATTATTTATTTTTGTAACAGTTATTCAACATGACTTACTTGTCCTTTTAATATCTTTTTTCAGATATATGCATTACACAATTGAATTTATAAACATTTCCAAAATTTACAAATATTTACTGAAAGATAACAAAAGTACTGATACATAACATGAAAATGCGCTAACAGGTCCTGTGTCCAGAATGGAACGAGCAATTGCTTGTTTATTCTAATAGCTCAAAATGGTTTGCCAAATGGTCTAAGTAGTTATGGCCTAAAATATCTTTTATGTAGTGTAACGTTTATCGGTGCCCAAAAGGCTTCAAATTTTAAAGGATACAAACTTTAAAGCATTATAACAATTTTGAATGAAATCAACATCTCCAATAGTGATATTCGTAATGTTAATGTGCAAATATGAACTGCTGAACTAAATTATGTTTATAAATTAAAAATTTAACAATTTTCAATAAGTCAGGATCGTCGATTTTTTCTTACGTCAGGAGACAAATAACGTGACAGGATGATGGTCTTCCACAAGTGCCTGTCACCATCTTTGCAAGACGGTTTTGTTTTAATGTCAAACCAAACATAGCCATAAAACTTTGGGGGGACAGGCTCAGATTTGATACCATCGGGGACATTTTAGAATTCGCTGTAAAATATTAATATCCTATCAATGTTAAGTTTTAAAAAGACTTTTTATAACTTATTTGATGTCTACTTTAAGATTTGAGATTTCAATTTGAAAAAATAGTTGATATTAAGATATACGTTTTTACTGTCACTCGGGGGACACGCCTTCAAACATAGGCGACACGCTTGATAACTAGCCTGTCGAGGGACACGTTGCTAAAGTCGTTTAGCTCAGTTATTTTAAAATATTTTGTAATTTTTGTCCCTAGAAGCATTCATTGACATTAAAGCAATTATTTACATATTGTTTTTAATTAAAAAAAACTTTATTTAACATTAGTTTTAATAATTGTTATTGTACACTTTGTTTTAAGTATAGGTCTACATTTTAATCTATTATTGAATTGTTTTACTTTCAGGAACGTTTAATAAGGATATTATTTATATAACATAAAAAAAACAAAAAAAGAGGTTTGAAATACTTTTTTAAGACTTTTTGTTAATCTGATATACGTGCGACTTTGGGGGATACATATATGTCCCCTAACTGACGTCTCACGTCTTATCGTCCATTGGGCGACATACACGATTTTTTAGCGAAAATATCGGTATTCTTAGACGTATGTTACGAGTGAGGAAAAATAACTTTTTTAAAAACCATATTAAGCAATTTATGTTACTACATATATTATGCAACATCTATATCTTATAATGTTATAGTACACGAATTATTAAGACCTTACACTAAAACATTTATTGTTATTGCAGTGACGATTGTTAATAAAAATTTCACTTCAGCACATTATACAGAACTCTTACATTAGCTATACGTGTATATTTGTCTGTATTGTACCAATAGAAACGTTCAGCCTTCAATGTATATACCCATTTGACCATCAGAAATTTGTTTACTACTGACCTAAAATGACCTATGAAAGTTGGAATCCGTATTTAGCATTGATTAATCATTCAATGAATTTATATAAGAAATGCTCTAATGTTATGTCAACTTATTGTAGAAAACTATCAAATGAAAATTTGCAAGTCTAATAAATTGAATGGAGCGAGAAACGCTGGTAAATTTGGATACATCCTCCAGAAGCTCCTCCCATGTTCCGACCATATTTGGTTCCTCCCCCAATTGTCGAGATAGCTTATCTCAATTTTTGTATAGTGGCTGGGAGGCCCAAAAGGTAAGTGTCCAGATTGTCCAATCTCTTGCTTTGTATCAAATCTACAGCAAGATGTGGAGAGTTTATGGGTCAGCACATTTTAAAAATTTTTACTGCACTTAAAAATACGAACTTTCAAAAACAAAATTATCAACAAAATCACAAAGGCGAGGGTTTTTGCAGTATAGTCATTTATTAGCAAAAAAAAAAAATAGAAATGAATTAATGTTTTTTAATAATAAAATGAGTGTAGCCTAAAAATGTATTTTATTATTGTTTCTTTTTATTCAATAGACTTCTTATTTTTTGACGCTCGTTGAATACTTTTGGTTAATGGTTTGAATTTTTACATTTCTGGTACCTCTGAAAGTATTTCATGTGTTCTTAGAAACTACTGAATTTCCTTCTTTCCTGAAAAATAAAACACATTTTTTAAAACGAACTGCAAACAATATTATAATAAATATTTTACTTTGTGATACAATTTAACAATTTAAAACATATGTTAAAAACTAGTGTTAACTAAAATGAAAAAAAAGTGTGTTTTTATAGAGAGTATAGAGTTCTTGTTAGGCTGGAGTTTAGTTGAATTAATAATGCATGCTTATAAGAAAGTCTAACATATTTTAAGTTAAACAGATCACTATTCCACGACTTCATAGTAGGATAGTCAAGTGTGTGTACAGTTTAATAATAAATCATTTTAAATGATTTTTTACCTGGCAGTGAGCAATTTGCACCCCGGTAGATTATTACTAATGTAGCTTTGAAAAAAATGACATCACTATTTGTGATTCATCTTCTTTGCAGTTTACATTCGATCTTGCTGCCGAATAAAATATGTAGAGCCGTTATAGATTTGAAGCTTTAAATGTATTTAAACATTATCACTGTTATGATTTTTTAAAAATATTAAATTACTCGTAGTTCAAATTCAGCAACAACAAGTATATAAAAGCACACCTTTTTTTTTTTCTTTTCCATTCCCTTTTTTTGTTGTGAACACTTTGAACAGAACTGCCACTGATTGCATCAAACCTGTCTGTTAATAAATTCATGTAAGAGTTATTAAAATGATATGCAATTTAGAATAAGTCTAAAAGATTTACAATAAACCGTTAGAAGATAGTTTTAACTCACTTGTATGAGATTTGTTTGTATCGACCATCAAATGGCCGTTTCAAGCTCACTATTTGTCATTTCAGTAGCCGCTAATGTATTTTTTGACAGTTCGTCATTTTGCTATTTCAGTAGTACTAGCTGTGAGTAACTGGATTTCGATCACTATTTGATAACATATAAGATAATTAATTTTTCATTATAAAAGTAAAATGTTATTAAATGCAAAAACTATACATTAAAATGTATACGTTAAAATGTCTAATTTACCATGTGGAACTAGCAAACTGCCTGTATCCAACTTATGTAAGAATCCACCTACGTGAATATATTTCTTTTTTTGTAACTAGTCTAGTATTTTTAGAGCATTTTCGAAAAAAAAAATGCTCTATTGTCCTCGTTTAATACTGTCCGTCCGTCTGTCCGTGTACACCCTAGATCTCAGCAACCATAAGTCCTAGACCCATGATGTATATATCATTTGTAGGTCTTGACCTGCCAAGAAATAGTATTTTTCCATTTCGCGATCTGGTATCTGAGGGCCGTAAGGGGCCTTATAAAGTACCGTTTTTGCAATATAAGCTATTAATAATGGAGCGCCCTATATCTCAGCAACCATAAGTCCTAGACCTGATGTATATATCATTTTGTAGGTCTTGGCCTGCCATGTGTACATCAAAAGTTCATTTTGCGATAGGACCTTTGAGGGCCGGGCTTCAAGGGCTCCTAAAGGGGCTTATATATTATATGTACACCTTGTACGTTCAATAGCCCGTTCATTTGGTGCGAAATACTGCAGCACGTAAGTTTCCTCAAGAATTATTAAGAAACTCATCAAATGAAATAGTAAGCTTGAGTTCTGAGTTTAATTGACAGTATCAAGCTTTATGCAGCAATTGACAGGTTTTCGGACGATTAAATGACTATAATTTCGAATGTTTTCAATTATGAGTCCCTGTTTCAGTAACCACAAACCACTTGTAGTTAGATTTAAGAGACAATAATTTTTTTTCAAATATAAAGAAACGTCTTTATAATTTATTTTTACAGATATATGCATTACACAATTGAATTTATAAACATTTCCAAAATTTACAAATATTTACTGAAAGATAGCAACACATTACTGATACATAACATGAAAATGCACATACTTACGTCCTGTGTCCAGAATGGAACAGGCTTAATTGCTTGTTTAAAAAAACATAAAAAATGTTATATATTTACCTTTTTCTGAGTCCTCTTTTCATGATTATTTCCCTTTATCCTTTTTTAAACCCAAATCATTATTTATAAGGACTTCATGTTGATCCTGATTCATTACTAGAGTAGTACAGCTGGAACTGTAATCAAAGTAATTAAAAAAAATTGTCTTCTCTATTTTATATAGATCTGATTATATATATATATATATATATATATATATATATATATATATATATATATATATATATTATATATATATATATATATTACATTTTGAAAAATAATTTAGATGGAAAAAAATATAGTGTGTTTAAGTTTAAACCTTTTTTCTCATTTTGATGTCATATCTTCCTCTGTGTGCATAATATCTTCTTCTGGCTGCGTCACAGCGTCTTCTGGCTGTGATATATTCCTCTGGCTGTTTATCTGTCATGGATTTATCTCCAAACAGAGTTACATCTACTTGTTGTGTGATTCTTATATCAGATCTTTTGGTTTTCTGAACATAAATACTTAACGTTTCTTGTCTTTGTTTAGATAAAAGGGTTGGTGAAAGCTTCTTTGAGTAATTATTTTCACGGAAACCTGGAAACATGCAAAATTATACTTATTATCAGATAATTAGTGTATTTCAAAATATAAAAGTAATAAAAATACACACAGGTTTAGGACTTATTATAATTTTTCATAAACAAAACAAGCAACAAGAGGTCTTTATGTTTCACTGTTTGGGTCTTTAACCATTCTTTTCCCATATGATTGATTAGTAGACATATTATAGCACCTATTTTGATGTAAAGATGGCTAGTATAACAGAAAGATTAAATGGATTTCTTAAATATATGTTTAGTATGGCACAGTAGCTTCACTAGGGGTTGCGGGACGCACCGGGTGACACCATTTTTTTGGGGGTGACACAAAATATACAGTTCTAAACTTCATAGAAGAAAAAAACTTGAAGTATGATCAAATTTATAACCATGCAGAGCAGTAGCACATGGTGCCACCATGCACAGCGTAACACAAGGGTGCCACCATGCAGAGCAGTAACACATGGTGCCACCATGCAGAGCAATAGCACAGGGTACAAACATGCATAGCTGTAGCACAGGGTGCCACCATGCACAGTTGTGAGACAAGGTGCCACCATGCACAGCTGTAGCACAAGGTGCCACCATGCACAGCTGTAAAAGGGCACCATCATGTAAAGAAGCACAGAGATTTACCATGCAGATTGTCTAGAGCTTAGGTATATAAATACATAAGAAAACTGCTTCGAACAATCCTAAGTATTTTTGCGAATGTTCTAAAAAAAGGACATGTAGTCACATGGTAGGTACTTCAATAAAGAAAACTCAAAAATATTAATATAAAAGTTTAATATATTTCATTAGATAGAGCTGGCTACTAGCTGTGATACATCACTTATTATTCTATGTCTTTTAGAACAGAAGTTATGATTTTTTCAGGTCTAAAAAAGGGGGTCACTTTTACATAAGGAATATAAAAAAACCTGTGACCGAAAACTCAATGTGCTTCAGATAAAATTGCATAGTTTTTTAATTACTGAATGTATATACCTCAAATTTGCAACATAGATACTTTGATGTGTTGTCTTTCTATTCGTCTAAGTATTAATAACTAGAGTTTTAAAAATAGGCTCAAGAAAATTTTTTTATTTAGAATTTAAAGTCTGAAATAAACATTTTGTGTTTATATAACACAAACTACACAAATACAGGCCTAAATTTTAAATTGTACTTACTTTCATATAAATGGTTTGTTGTGATGTACTGCTGCTAAAGCCTTTCTCATTTTAGAAAAATTTTTGTGATAATCGAACTAGTTTTATTTACATATAATTTTTTTAATTTTTAGATATGAAAGATAAAGAGGAACTTTCAAAATTTAGAATACTTTAGTAATCAGGTGATTGTGTTATATAGATAAGAAAAATTTTCTATCCCTAGAAAAAAAATAATACTTTTTACAAATTGTAAGCCGGGTGCATTTTTCTTTTAAAATGTTCTTATTTTTGAACTAAATAAGTTATAAACCTCAATTTTCTATAATTCAACAATTACAATGAAATAATTAAAATTTAAAGGCATGGTATGATCTTGAACATTTTATTTTATTAATTAATAAATACTTTATAAAAATGAGGCTGATTGCGATGGCCGACAGCTGGCATTTTTTGCCAATTTATATATTTGGTGCTTAAGAAAAGAATACATGATTAGAATTTTCTGCAATTTTTATAAAACATATTCATGTTTCACTTAAACATTCCATATGTCATCTAAGTAATTTCTGGACATCTGTATCTGCATTAATTTCAATAACTTGCTTCCAGTCACTTGAACTGTTAGCTTGCCATTCTTCCTCACTGTTCTGACATCTATTACTGAAGCTGAAACTTTGAAATGCATACATGATTACTCTATTGTGTTTTATAAATACACTGTGTAAAACTATTGCAGTTATTTTTCTTATCAATTAGATTAAAGATAGATGGACGTTTATTATATGACTTTAATAATGGCCCGTGACAGTAGTTAGTACAAAGTCAGCATGTTATGACTTTTTATTCAGTCATCTTTGTATTTATTTAGACAAAGGACTACTAGAATTTGTTTAAAACCATGACAAGGATGTTGGATCTTGAATAATTGTTAAAGATTAATGTTGATTTTAATAAAAAATGTGTGTGAAATAACAAATAAAAAAAGTTAAATTTGGCTCTTCCTGTCTCTCGGCGTCCGCCATTTTGTTTGTTTATACTCAGTTTATAGGCCGAAAATCGTAACTTTAAACTGAAATTGAAGCATAAGTGGATTAATAAAATTACTTGGTTAAAAAAGTTATTCTTATGTTATTTGAATTTAGAATCAGAAATAAATATGTTTGAGAGAGATCGTCGCTCTCAGTTTTATATCAATAATAATGATATTTCAGTGCGGCCGCTATATAATCTTAGTAAAATATGCATCGTAATTCAAACTACTATAACTTTAAAGGAAATGACTAAATGTATTAAAATTTCTCACTTAAACAAATTAAAGGATGGGGAATTCAAAAATATATGTTTTATTTTCGTCGTAAAAATAAATAAAAAGTTATAAAATATCAACTTACCGTTAATTGCCATGTTAAAAAAAAAAACTTCCGGTACTTCCAACATATATCGATAAAAAAAAGAAAATCACAAGCAATCATCCTATTGCTTAAAAATATGCTAATGCATGTTTTCCACATAGTTTTTTCTTTAAAATGCTACAAATACACAATCACTAACCAGACAGCACAGTGGAACCATGTTTTTGTTATACTGTTCCGGGGCTGTTGAAACATTATCGGAAATAGGTTTATCGAAATACCTACACATGGTTTCACAGTTTAATGAAAGTAATACATATTTTTCTAAACTACCGTTTTTAAAGCTTAAGTATTTTAAAATATATTCTCTAAGGTCTAGTGCAGGAAAATTCGCTCGACATATGTACCATTTAGGGGGGAATGACACCCTGAATGTTTTGACCGGGTGACACCAAATCATAGTGACGCCACTGGTATGGATCAGCATTTAAAATTTAAAATCTAAAAATCTAAACAGTAGATATTATACAGAAACATAAGATACAATACAACAATAGTTGGTACAATACTGTATAGCAACAGTAGATACAAATACAGGAACAATAGATAAAATATGGCAACATAAGTTGCTTTACAGGTTAAGTTGATACAATACTTCACCAATAGGTATACACGACAATACAGAAACAGTAGATACTCTAGAGCAAATGTACTTTATACAGCAACATAAGAAACAATACAGCAAAGTAGATACAATACAGCAGAGAATTAAATACAATACAGCAGCAGTATATACAATATGGCAAAGTAAATACAAAACAGCAACATTAGATACATAACGAAACCGAAGATCAACAGTAGATACTACAAAGCAACAGTAGATACAATAAAGCAACGATATATACAAAATAAGAAACAGTAGATACAAAATAAGCAACAGTAGATGAAAATACAGCAACAGTATATAGATGCAATATAGCAACAGTAGATGCACTATAGCAACAGTAAATACATCAAAGCGACAGTGTATACAAAAACAACACAAGTATTTACAATATGGCATTATTAGATACTTTAAGCAAAAGTAGATACAATACTGCACCAATAATACACGATACAATAATAGACAGCAGATGTTTTTAGAGCAAAGACAGTAGATACAAAAAGCGACGTTAATGACAAAGACGGTACATACAATAAAGCAAAGTAGATATAATATGGCAACAGTAGATACAAGATACAATACAGAAACAGTAAATACTATACAGCATAGGCGTCGCAAGGAATTTTTCAGGGGCAAAAATTTTCAGGGGGAGCAAATTACAACTGTATGACTTGTTTTTTTAATGTAAGGGGGGGGCACCCCCCTCTTATGAGCCCATTTTATCAAAATGTCAGGGGGCAAATGCCTCCTCCCCACCCCCAATGAATACGCCCATGCTATATATGTAATAGATATTACAGAATAGTAGATACATTGCGTAACAGTTGATACCATACAGCAAAATTAAATATTATAGACAAAATATAGAAACAATGCAGCAACAATGGATATAATACGACTACAGTAGATACAATACATCAACAGTAGACACCCATATTTGCAACAGTAGATATGAAAATACAGAAACAGTAGATAATATACAACATAATAGATACAACAAAGTAACAGTACAAACTCAATGGCAACAGTAGATAATATACATCAGCAGTGGATATAACAGAGCAACAGTAATCAAATAATGTTATCTAGTAGAAGAATAAGACATGTAATTTAAAGAAGTGGGTAAGAAGAAATACTTTGGAGATTAATATATGGAAGTTAACAATTGTAGAAGGACGGGGGAGGGGGTGAGAGAAAAATTGTCTATAGGAGATTAGACAAAATAAATAATTAAAGAAGCTTCTTTGACGTAAAAAAGTAATGTCAAACATTAGAAGCTTTAATACATTATAAAAAATGCACAGATATATGAATGCCTACTTACCTAAAGTGTAGATTTTCTTTACTGGAAACTTGAAACACTTTTTTAATCGATAAAGGCGGAAAATTGAATCACTTTTTTTTTTTAAATTTTTTTTTTTTAACGCCGCCATTGCCAGCATGGTAGGGTGTAGTGTGCCTACCACACCAACATTGTTAGCGGCGCTGATGCACGTCTGCCATGCCTACAGAGCGGCGGAGTGAGTGTGCCCGCTATCTCATCTGCGGGGATGGCAGAAAGATGGGTTTTAATCCTTACCCAAACCGGCCAGACCAGCAGGGTGTGTGTACTGCCGGTCGGCCAGAATGGCAGAAAGGGGTTTTCCTGCCACTCGGATGAAGGGGAGGGTGTGGCGCAGCACATGCCCTCAGCCGGAAATGGCAAGCTGCGCAGGTGTGCTTGAGTGGGACGGAGTGGAAGGGTGTTGTGTGCCGACCACATCCGTCACCACCGCCAGCTGTAGCTGTGAATACTGCGGTCTCGGATAGTCCTCATTGACCACAGTACCACACCCTCGCAAGCAATGTTTTTTTTTTTTCCTGACTAGAGAACCCCTATGATCCATCCCCCCGTGGATCATGGTATGTCTCAGACCAGGAAGGAGAGATCACAAAATATCATGCAAATTATTTTGTGATACTCTCCGAAACATTGAATCACTTAGTAAGGTAGTTTCAAAATGTTCGCTTTAAAATTATATTTTTATACTATTTTATAGTCAACGGAATTTCCTTAACCGGCCAACTGGCAACTGTTTCTTTTATGTCGTAATAAGATCAAACAGTATAACGCAAGAACGTTTCTTTCGCACAGTAGTGAAACCGTGAAATTCTCACTATGTATCCAATTCTTTACCCGCTTTGTTGTTCGCAAAAAGGAAAAACGGCGATAGGGCGGGGAGGAGTTAGTGAAAAAGGGGGAGTAACTAGAGGTCAGATTTGTTCTTCAGCATTCGATTGAACATCACCTTAACACTCTTGATGAGTTAACATAATCAAATTAATAGATTTACATTCATGCATAGAAATATATGGATACATTTTAACTGTTACTTTACTTTTATATTTCAAAGAGGTTTTAATAATCAGATTGTATCTAAATTAGTTTGAAAAGTTTGTATCGTAATGGATAAATAAATCATATTTATGTTACACTGTGCGATTTAATACAGTGGTCCCCAACCTGGGCTGTGGTCGGTACAAATCTATAAAAAAAAATTACTGGACCGAACAAGAAATGTTAAATTAATATCCATATTAATATTGTGGTGTATTTCCTTCGAAATTGTGCGACTATCTATGGAAGAGAGGCTAGCAATGATTTAATAGACACAAAATTATAGTGAATACTATTGTTTATATTAATTTTCAATAATATTATTCTTCAGATATATATTGCATATATAAAATTTGAGAAAGAACTTTTTAAAATAGAATGCGCGAAGAAAGGGGGGGGAACTTTGAAAAAAAAAATGGTCAGGTGGGGTGCGATGGGGCGGGAAGACAGAAATATACCATCGAATTGTCAAAGCCAGTTGTCAGTTGTGTGTGTGTGGGGGGGGGCGATGAGCTGGGAAGACAGGAATGTATTATCGAAATGTCAGAAGCTCCAGTAGTGGTCAGGGTAACCACTTTATTAAGAGGTGGGGGGGGGGGGCTTGGCGGACGTGGATGAACACTGAGCTAAACCTCAAAGAGCGTGCCGACCAGTGACGAACCCGACAGTACGTCACTCACAATGCATTACTACCATCTTTCTTCTCTATACTCTACGTAAGGTATACACAATAGATTTATTAAAAAATAAACATACTTTTGTAGATGCTGGATTGTTTTTTCATTAAAGTTGTTGTGATAAAGATTTCCTCAAACGATAATGCCAAATTGTCACAGCAAACAACATTTATAATTAGTAACCATTTCACCAATTAAAGGAAATAAATGTCCATCTTCTATAACACGTCGAAACGATTTACAATTGCATCAGTAGAAATATATTTCTCTTTATATATAGAACAATATTAATACTAAAAGTAAGTGCAAATAAATATTTTGTTTCTTTTTTCATGAAGGCGATAGCAATATTGCCACCTGAGCAACTTAAATAGCCTAGACACTGATCAGCTAATGACACATATTTATTCTATTATAATCGAGTGAGTTCTGTTTAATAGCTTATAACAAATTCACTTCTTACACAGTATGATTCTAGCGAGTTAAATTAATAATCGAATATCATGGTGTTTTTTCATACTACTTTTAATTACTAAGTTAAAAGTACACCAATAGATATTAAAAACATATCAGATGACCAATAAAACATATCGAAAACAAAATGTATTCATTCGAATAATGTACTGTCTGTTAAAGCTAATACCAAGTTAAATTTTAAATTATAAAACTTATAGATTGTATCACTATTGTGGATTTTGGAATATTCAAATGCTCATAGCATATTGACTTATAACACTTATTGATTCAGTCACTCAATTTGATCTACATATGTGATACAAATTTTGAAAAAGTTAACCGATCATGAAAATATGATCCACAATCAACTCATGTCACCTAAACTTCCTAAGCGATTTATGTTTCGGCTGTTCGCCTTGATCGTAAATCACTTGAATAGGATGGGAGAGGATTCTAGCAATTCTAGGATACAGTAAACCTAACATGTGGTCTAAGCCTAGCAGCCTCGTAGCGTAAAATTCTACAGCAGGGCCAGGCATTCTGGCAGGGGCCAGGCATTAGCAGGGGGCAGGTAATACATTTTACTATGTAGAACAAATAAGCGAAAAGGGGGCCAGACAAAATGCGGGGGCCGGACCCTTCCCCCGCACGCTACGGGCACAAGCCTAGTAATGTCGCACAGTTTGCCCCCGTCTATACTATAACCTGGTCAGCCACTTGGCCACGATTTATTTATATTTTCAAGGGCAACAAAAAAAAAAGCAACAGTTTATTGCTACAAACATTGCACAAATATTAATACTACTAAGTAGTTGTTGTGTGCCAGTGTGTCTGTGAGTACCCCGCAACCGATGGTTTACGTAAAATTAGAGGAATGTTTGTTTTATTGAAACATAAAAGTTGATTTTTGGTAGTGGGAGGGATGCGAATCCGACATACAGTTATAAAGTTTAGTACACAGAAATTAACAGTTGTTTTTAGACGCTTTTTTTAAACAGAAATGTAAAAGTTCTCGTGAAACTATTGGTCAGAAAGATTTAAGTAGTTGTAACATTTTTCTTTAAATCCCTGTTATTACTCGATCTTTTTTTATATTATTTATGAGTTGATACTAAAAAATCTTTGTTTAGATAATCCTTTTTTTATCTAACAAAAAGCCAGTCATTGGTCACTGATTTGATGTTAAAAAACGGTGCCCAGTGTAGGGGTGGGTAGGAGATAGATAATGAGCCAGATAGAAAAATAGAAGCTAGCGCAGAGTTCAGTGGGTGGGGGGGAAGGAATGTACACTGATGTGTCAAAAGCCAAGTCTTTGTAGGGTGTAATTAAACACGATGGTCAAGGTAGCAAGTGAGTGTGTGTAGCCGTGGGGGAGGGGTAGTAAATGGCGAACGTACCAAGCTACCCGTGTGGGTCATTAGCATTTATTGCCTCTGGCTATTTGGGGAAAGAAGGGTCGTGGGGGGGGTCGAAAAGCCGCAAACGAGGATTTAAGTCTTTACTATCTATTAAGTACGTCTCGCATTTAATTGCCACTAACCATTACGACATTGGAATTTTCTTTCAGATGAAAATACTTTGGTAAAGATGGTTATTTCTTAATAGTGAGTCTATCATAAAAAAGTCAGTTAACACAGGGGTGGGCAAACTACGGCCCGTGGGCCACATGCGGCCAAATCAGAGTATATTATACGGCCCGTATGCTTGTACATATTGCGATCCTATGTCGAAGTTAATTTTCTTTTTTTTTACAGTTTTCGCTTTATTTTTGAAGTTTTTATCCCGACTATTTGATTCGAATCTAGGGATATTAAATCGATTTTATGGATTCAGAATGTGAAAAGTGATTACTAGACATTAAATCATTAATTGTTAACACCCTTATTCGAAACTGCTTTTCCCGCTCAAATGTAATAGGCTTTTTGTTTACAATTTACATTTTGAAAGATTTTGTAAAAAATGTAATCTAAAAGCGAATAGACGTTGATTCCAACCGCAGGGGCTGCCAAAAAAAAAGAAAGATTGAGGGCGATTGTCATGTTTTTAATGGCGTTTGGACGCTAAATACTTCACCAGCGTTGGGAGCGAAAGTAGTCTGCTTGCTTACTTCACTGCCTTGAGATTCTTTAGTATGCTTTTATCATCTGTTGTAAGTCCACAATAAACGATTGTTTCACATATTTAACATATACTATTTTTTTGATTTTTGGACAATTACACTACGAAACATAACCCCAGCTGACGAAACCCACAACGGACGAACCCTCAAAATATGAAAATCGATTTTGAATCAATATTATTAATACTTCTATAAATGCAAAGTTGACCATGGGCTAAGGGAAATGTTTGTCGATAGAATCATGTCTGTTAACACAGTCTATCAATAGGCATGTTTCTATGCTGTTTTACGTAAATAAAAGGGATTGGCTTTTGTCACTGTGGTTGTTAAGCTGTTGTTTTACCGTTTGTTACAAAATGTATGTTTGACATGAGAATTAAAAGGTAGAATAAGAATACGGTCAGTCTTGACCTTGGGCTAAAACCTTTAATTTTTGTTTGTTTTACCTGGTAAGATAAGCTGCCTGCTGATGTAAAGCTAACAATTGATTATCTTTTGACTACTGCGGCTGGAAGGGCTAATGCAGCTTACTGGGACACTGAAAAAAAAAAATTCACTTCAAAATACGTAAGGTAAAACAAACAGCATACGAACCTCTGTGGTCGAAATCCAATCCTTTATTTAGGTAAAAAAAACACGAACATGTCTATTGATGTACTGTGTTGTTGACAAATATTGCCCGTAGCCCATGGTCAAGATTATTTATATAGAAGTATCAATAATATCGAATTAAATCAGATCTTAATATTTTGGGGTTTGTCCGCTGGTGTTTATGTCGGCTTGGGCTTTAGTCTTACACTCGTTTTTTTTTTGTTAGGATTTTGTCCGGATACCAGATGATTGCCATTTCGACGTGAAATTTCTGACAAAAATGGCAGACTGATACACCTGTTATGAAATTTCAAAAATATAATAGCTACTGGTAATCTAAATCATTGTTTTTTTATCTACCAATCATTGATGTCATTTCCCAAAAAATGAAATTTATTGACGTCAAAAAATTATCCTTATTCCCCCCCCCCCCTCCGATTCTCCATGTCAACAATTATCAAACTTTTTCATACCCCCTTACCCTCTTTAAGCTGTTGAAGAAATTAATGCTTTGAACCCTTATATCTTTTCTTTGATAAACACGTTGCGAATTAATGATGTATGCACTTGGTCAAAGTGAAGCTGGGACTATAATTGCACTATTGTAACTGTCAATCACATAGCTTATAAATAAAATATCTTGAGTCACGTCAGATAGAATACACTAATTAATTATGTTACTATTAGAACTAGTCCACACAAACATTGTACAACTTTGGTCAATTAGCTTTCTATTCTTTCATTTGCATGTGTGTATATGTACTTTTTTTATGGCTGTGTCGTTATGTGTGTTTAATAAAGATTTTTTTAATTATGAAAAGCATTCTTTATATTTATTATCAATAAAATTCAATGCGTAAGTAGTACTATTTATCTAGTTGAAATAAAATTAACCTTAACTATAAGGCTGTGGAGATAAAATTCAAGCCGGCTGACCTTCAGCTTGAAAGATTTGGTGTGAAATTTAGCACCGACTTTTAACATCTGGAAATGTCCTCCTTCTTCACCTCTCCCACTCTTTACACCTCTGCTTTTTATCTACCCAACACATCCTTCTTATTATATATATATATATATATATATATATATATATATATATATATATATATATATATATATATACTACCATATTCAGAAGAGAATTTAATTATTGTGATGCAGAAGGAAGTTAACGTTTGCACTATACTATGAACTTTTTTTATTTCATAACTGCAATTATGGAATGTCTTTGTTATATTTATATATTACCTAAAATGATTCTAGGAAGTTACAAAAGAATACATTAATGCAACATTGTAGTTTAGTTACTGTCTTAAGTGTTCGGCTTTTCTATCAAACATTGTACTGCTACATTTAACTGACAAAAAGCCAACAAAATACAAAATACTCGGTCAAAAATAATTCATCTTTAACTGGAATAAGCTTAAATGTTAGCTTTTAAAGATATGAAAATGGTTCCTATTATAAAATTCACTGAATTTTCCTATAAGAATTGAATAACACTCACCAATAATTTATCTCGACCAATCGTATTAACAGCAAATCATCGTTTAGATAGCCGTTAATAAGAAACTTACTTTTTCCACGCCCATGCCATATGTGACCAATGAACGACGTAGGCTACGCGTGGCAGGTGTAGGCAAAAAAGATCTATCAGTCACGCAAACATGAACCCAGTGAAATTAAGGTCAACTTTTGGTGGTTTTAAGTTGGAATGTATAGGAAAGTAAAGTTGAACTAATTCTATCACAAAAAAATGACCAATTACTCAATTAAGATTGTGATATAACAAAAAATAATATATCCAAACTACAAAGAATAAGAGATGCATGCGTATTTACTTAAGTTTGTTGTAGAAACTCATTTGAAAAATATATAATAAGATGCCACGGCACATGTATGGTGTTTTATTATTATTTTATTTAAATACTTACGTATAATTTTTAAAAAATCTGTTTGTTTTCTTTATAATGAAAATTATATTCATAGAAAATGTTTAAAATATAAATGTTTTACGTTTACTAACAGGTATTTGAAAATGCACATATACATTTTTTTACCTTTCGTTACTTGAGGGACACTAGCTATATATCCCGTAAACTGCGATACATGCCTAAAAATCAGTTAAATCATTTAAAAAAATTATCCCTTAAAGTTTTCCACCTAAAATTATATCAACAGATGTAGAAAAGCTACTTACATGATAAAGCCGAAATAATTTTTTGTTTTTTAATAAATAGAAAAAAAAAGGATAAAAATGAATTCGGCAGAAAAACGGGTTGTAATCCTAGCTGAAAACGTATATCTTGAATAAAACTATAAAAATGGGGTAAAAATGTAAAAATGAAGTGTAGTATTTTAATACATAATACAATTTAAATTGTATGAAGAATTTTAAAAAAATCTATGGCAGGAATTAAAAGAGATTAGGTTTTGAACAAATGTCCCTCAACTAACCATTTTTCGGACCTTTCAGATATATAGTATTTTTTAAAACACTCATAAAATCATTTTCTGATGATAAAATCGATTGATTTTTTTTAAAATAACAATTAGAAGGATATACTTTATAATTTGCATGACTTATTTTTTTATTCTAATGTTTAATTTGTTGAGAAATAAGCAATGTCATTCGGGGGACGCGTATGTGTCCACCTTTTTTAACTAGTCTGAAAAATGGTCAGTCGGGGAACTTTTTGTCCAGCAAAGTCGGGAATAGGAATATATATATATATATATATATATATATATATATATATATATATATATATACATAACAGTATTTTTAAATTAATATACTTAATAATTAAGTGGTAAGTAAATCGCCAGGTCATTTTCAAATTATTTCTATTTACAGGGAGAGATCACCGACTTAAAAAACCCAGTAATATATATGCTGAAGATTTTAAAGGGCGACAAACGAGTTATTTTTTTTAGTCGGTAAGAAATAAATAATATTAATCTCTCTGAACAACATTTCTCAAAATACATAAGCAAGATACCAAGCTCTTATATAACGTGACATGACTGGCCTATGTGCCTACCGGGTGCAAACAAATTGATGTCGCTCACCCCTCCCCCTGAAGAAAATAATCGTCCCTGAACTTCCCCAATGGCGTCACTAGGGTGCGGGCCGCACCGGATGACACTATTTTAGAGGTGACACCAAAATGAACAATTCTAAATTTGTTAGCCCAAAAAAAAATCTTATAACCGATCACTAGTTCTTAACATGAGCAGTGTGTGAAATCCCTGTAGGATGAGATGAAATCTCTTAAGATCCTATAAACCACTAATGGGAAGGTTTTATGTTGCTCTTCTTTCATCCCCACCAAAGCCGATAGTGCAAGAGCCACAGAGGCGTATCTAGGGTGGGGTGAGAGTCAAAATCGGAAGTCCCGCCGGGCCCCAGCTTGAGGAGACCCTCAAAATTATTTTTTAAATTAAATATTAAGTACATAATCTCATGTCATGGTATCGAACGTCAAAATGCATAGGCCTTTAAAGAGGACAAGCCCAGGGGCTCCCAAATCCCTATGTTGGACACTAACTTTACAATAGTCTATCTTCATGCAAAAGGCTTTGCAGGGGTACAGCCTAGTAATAAGTAATGACACTCCATGCAATATCCGAGAGTTTTATCACATCAAATAGGGTTTCGTAGTTTTTAGTAACACATGTTCAACATGAAAAAGTTCTAGTTAGTACTCTATAAGACTTAGTCTTTCCATACACATCCTTCTCCTACTTAAAATATTTAGTTTAGACTTCATTCAGTAGACAATTGTGTTGTTTAATATTGCGATGTAATGTATACAAATGGCATAAGAAAAGTATAACTGCTTACACAATTGCATACATTTATTATTGATAACCTTTATTTAGTTTGAAATATTTTCTTCAATGTAAGATTTGTAGCTGTCCATCAAAGGTTTCCCCTGGGTGATTAGCAATCAGTGCACCATAGTACGGCGCGTCCTGTGTATACACGTCATTTTGTTTTTAATGGATGACTCAGCGGCGCTTTGGAAGTAACGCGACTAGCAGGTTGTGGACTTCGTGTTCTAATCCATCTAGTCTAACACCGCCATAGACACTTCACAAGTGTCTATATTGGAAATTTAAAAAAATGTCCTACCAAAATTGATATATAAGGTCTGAAGATAAGCATTAGATCGTTATATTCAATTGAATAATAAGTCTTTATAAGTAAAACATATACAATAAACAGCTTTTAATTTTTAGTAAACTTTTCTAAAAAGACCATTTTCTGAACTAGGTAATCCAGAAACTATAATAAAATATTCAGCATACATCCAGAGACTGGAATAGTTAATACAACTGGTTTGGATGTATTCAACAGTCACCAGGCATTCTACATGGTCGTCCAGGTCATAGTATGTCAATTGTAAATATCTTTATGCCATATATTTGTTATTATAAATGACTGGAAGAACGAGCATAGTCTGAAAACTATTGGAAAAATGATTTTTGATTTGAAACTCATAGAAATTAGAATTTTGAGTTCTGTTTTCTTTCTTTTTTAGAAAATGTAATTTAGTAGTTTGTAGCAAAGATAAATGCATTAGTTCTATTTGAAACATAGTAGCGAAATACGGCATGTAGTGAAATGGACTTTGCTCATTGTTTTCTTGAAAATAACATAAAGTGTAAAATAAAAAGGATTATTCTATATTAGAGGAGATCGAAGTACGTTTTTAAATACATTTTACTAAATTATTTTTTTAAGTTGAATCTGAATATGTTTTTGTTTCTATATAATATCACGTTCATTTTTTTGTAACGAATAGCATGCATATAGACTTAATAAAGGAGTCTATTGACCAGGTCTATGCTACTGAATCAAAAGTATCACCGAGGCGTTTTTAGTATCGCGAAGCTTTCATTCCAGAGATATGATATTAAAAATAATTAACTTTCTATAGATATAATTTTTATTTATATTGTTACTTGGTTTCAGTATTTTATTTGGTTTTATTAAAAGTTTCACTACGTTGTTATTTGAACTGTGGAGATTAAATCCTATGTAAGAAAAAAAAAACCTCCCAATCTTGGAATGGAAACAGGTGTCTGTTCGACATAAAAATGTTGAGTTTCTTTACTGAATTCATATATTTATACAGTAACAAATAACATATCTTTTATACAGTGTGGGGAGTTTTCTGGGCTACCACCATTTTCGGGGTTATTTGGGGGGGGGGGGTCATTTGTTGTGAACCTGCAAATGATTTTTTAAGTTTCGGCTAGATGACATAATTTTTCGGCTAGCGGATTAGCCGAATTACCGTAAATTGAGTCAATAAATTCAATTGCGAAAGCTGATTTTCTTCAGATTACGAAATAATTGGCTAAAATTCGGCTGACAATAATAGTTGATAAAACTTCGGCAAAAAAGCAACCTTTTTGCTCTTGGGGAAAAATTTAGCATTATTTAGCAACCAAATGTGTGATTTTATATTGCTGTCCTGCTAATACAGTGCATTAATGCATTCCCTCTATTCAGTTCTGCCACTCAATACCTACTTAAGCACTTAAAATATCAATTTATAACTGTCATGAATAAAACAAACGCGCGATATAATTTATCAGATGTTAGACTTGATCGTTTGCTGTTCATTATCAAACTAGTAACCAAAAACATGCACTCCACAAGTACAGATGATGCTGATGATGATAGGTGAAGACGAGCCAGTTGAGTAAGTTGTGGATACGAGAATGATGCAGCACTGCTACGCCGAAAGCAAGGTTTCATCGAAACTGAACAACAGGCGCCGTAAAATAGTTTGCAATTTCCACTGCCATCACAAATAAATGTTCAAAAATCAAAACACAACAGTACTAGCTGCTAGTTTATAAAACATTTCATTATAGTACACAGTATATGTATTTAAAAATATTTCACTACAAACTGACTGGTCTATTGAGAGCAAAATAAAACGAAAACTGTTTCAATGCCATAATTAACGAAGAATACCTTATTAGTACAATAGTCTGGTGACTGTAGTTACTCATTCATCAGCTCCATTAGCAATCACTTACATCGGGTTTCTTCAGAAAAATGTTTCACTGACTAGCTGCGAATGCGATACATCAGCTTTAGACATAGCATGATGAATCCACGGGCCATTGCTGACTGTATTGCATTCTCCAGAATTATGGTTGCTTCTGACTGTGGAATCAATGATTTGAAATTTGGATCAAGCAGCTGATGCAGCTTAATGTGATCATTTATAGAAATCGATGGTCAAGCTGGTTGAGAACTGACAACTTGATAGTTCGTATTTTGTCATCATCAGCATTTGATGCAGTGCAGATCTTTCTTATGTGCCTTATCACTAGTGGAATAGTTGATAAAGTTGACATTGTAAAGTTGAAGAGATCAGTTAGGTCTTGAAATGGTTTCAGAAAGGTAACGAGTTCACTTAAAAATTCAATTTTATCTTCATGAAGATAAATATCAACTCGACAATACGCTTGAGAGTATTTTGAACCTCTCTTTTCAAGTCAAGTATAGACTGAATCAACAGCAGTGGTGAATTCCAACGCTTGGACATGATGTCTTCACTGACTTATGATTGTGTCTATGACTGTCAACGATGGCGTTAGTACTGCTCTCATAGGCATCCACTATTGATGCACTGAACTGATCGTCTACAAGAACCAATTCACACACTGTCGACATGCCTTCTTCTAGGGTCTTTATCACTTCTTTATCCTCTGTGAATGCTGCATCGTCTTCTCTGATTGCGGTCTTCTAATGAAGTGCAGTAACAATGTTGCGGCACTTTTGCAATATCTGCAGAACGTCTTCATTTTTATTGATGTTGTCGGTAGTAAGCAGAAGGTGCAATGCGTGTGCTGTACAGTGCTGATTAGAGTCAACCTTCAAAAGCTTTGAAGTCTTTATCATATTTGCAGGACCATCATGGCAGCTAAATATGAACAGCATTTTGTGATCAACAGAAAAGCTTTCAAGACAGAACATACATGATCAGCAAGGTTATGTGCAGAAAGAGTAAGTCATGCGTGACGGCATATTGTGACAACTTTATGGTCTAAATAGGAGGCCCTGGTGCTAAGATAGTTGATAGCCCGGTAGCGATCGGTCCATCCATCAAACATCAGACAAAGTGAATTTACTTCAGCCACTTTAGTTTTGACTGCTGACCTGACGGCTTGGTAAACATCGTCCAGGGCTTTTCCAGCAAGTGTTATTGGTGCTGATATGTTGAGAGATGGGCAATTAATTTTGAAGAAATCAACAAAACCATCTTTAGCCACATTTTCAAAGGCAAGCAAGTCTCTGCAGAACCAGATAATAATATCTCATGTTATCTCATGACTTGATTTCGCTTGACATTGACTGCTACCTTCTTCATACTTACGGAAATATCCCAAAATTTTATTTGACTTTCTTCACTTTGTACGGACACTTTGTGCTTGACACTTAAGTGAAAATTCATATTGCCACTTGATGTTGTTCTGGCAAAATTTGTTAATTTTGAAATGTGACCCTTCTCACCCATTAATTGCTGAGCAGTGAGACACAGTTGACAACAATAAAATCGATCTTCATCATCATTTCTTCCATCAGCAGAAAACAGGCCACCAAAGTATCTCCAGCATTGCGCATTGGAATTTCCATGTTGGCTAGGCGGTTTAGGTTTACTTGCAGATTTTTTTAATGTACTGCCTCTCTTCCCGGTTTAGAAGACATTTGCTGACATTTGAGTTCAACTAAAATCATCAAATATATTTTTAACATTAGAAATGTTATTTAACATAAAATTCATCAGTTATTGACTAAAAACTGGAATCTATTTAGTGTTAGTTGAAACAATTTATTTAGCTTTTTTAGGCTTACCTTTTTTAGAAGATCGTTGAGCCATAAATGAGCTATAAATCGTATATTACGACAAAGATTAGCTAAAACTTTATTTTATTTATTTGTATTTTAATTATTATTTAATAAATTAAGACTGTAAGAAAAAGAAGGATGATGACAAGAAGACTTATTTGTCGCCATTATATTGGGTTTGGAGAAGATAATTCTGAATAGTTTTTGTCAAGCTTCCGGCGATAGTTAATCTAACGGCGGACAAAATACGGCGGCTAATGCAGTGCTCCGCATACTTTTCAGCGGATTTACGGCGGATGAAAATTCGGCGGCGTAGCCGGCGTGCGGCGCCGGTTGGGGGTCTGGTTAATGGTATATCATAGTCGTGACCTTCCCTCTATATTTCTCACTTTTCATTAGTCAGAATTGTTAATTTATACTTTAATTTTACGCAATAACAACAAAATTTCTATGAAGAAATTATTATATAAATTACCTCTTTACAATGCACTATTCATGTCAATGAGAATATATAATATGAAAGATGATGGTGACCGATTGATAAATATAACATAATTCACAAACATTATACAACCGACAAGCATAAAGATGGAGTTATAACTGACTATTGACGAAATAAAAATTCGGATCAACGGTACAGATTTCATACAAATTTAGAATCCGGAAAATATAGATAATACAGCCTTTTAAGCCTACCTGCCCTTCGAAAAAATGTGCCAACATTTTCTAGTTAAAAAGTTCATATATTAACATTAAGTAATTTGAATTATGTGAAAATATTGAAGAAAAAAACAATTTAATCTACTTATACTATGTTAAAAATCAACATATTTTAAGTACATATCTGTCACAATAGGTATATGACTAAAGAGTTTTTTTCATTATTTTTTATTCCCCATATTGCCACAAGTGGATATTTATCATATCTGTGCAAAAAAATCAATAACAACCCTCAACTGTTAAAAAGGTTACCCTCCACACGCCCAGTAAATCGTATGTCATACCCACATTTAGTATTTTAACTTTAATTTTGTTCTTGGTTGGCAACTATTATATGCATAATTAGTTTTTGTGTCATTTCTGGATTGTCTCAGAGCAGTTCTGTCAAAAATGCTCCAGCTTCCGAGACGAGCAAGAGAATTTGGTCTTCAAATCTAATGCATTTCCGAAAAGGCATTAAATCACCAAAGACTGTTGACAGTCTTGTTCAAATGCGAAAAAATCCAATGGAACTACATATCGTGATCAGATGATATAAAACAATTGCTTCTGATGTAAAAAGCAGAAAAGACATGATCATACAATGTTGTTAAGAAGTTTGAAAGACATAGTCGAAGTCCTGGAAACTATGATTTCGCAGCGATGTTTAATGTAAGAGATGAGAAAGAAAGTGGTTGTGCCCAGAAGACAGAGAGTTCTATGTACTTCAGATTTCAACAAATGGAAATGTAGGCTACTGTACCTCAGAACATTCACAAAAGATTCACCCTAGGAAAAAATTACTTAAAGGAAAGTGCCAGTCACAGAAAGCTTTATTGAAGAAAGTCTTGAATCAAGTATCTTACCAAATTTGGATACAGAAGAATATGTGAATAAAGAAGATTTTGTGAGGAAGAACAGTGTTCCAGTATTAGTAAAGATAATGAGAAACCATTTAAGTCTAAAAGACAAAAAAACCTCTTTTTCAGTGCGTTTAGTGGCTGCAGCTAAATTGAGTACAAGGAAGGTTCAAAAAGTCGGGAACTGGAGTTTGCAATCTACTCCAACTCAAAGCAGCTTCTACACAGGTCTAATAAAAAGAAGGAGAAAAACTACAAAGTAATTTCAAGGAAAACTTTAAAAAAGTACACTGGTGCTTACACTTTGATGGATTGACCTTACAAAATAAAGCATAAGAGGTTGTCGTTATAAAGTGAAATCAAACGAGGTCAGACTCGCTGTTCTTCAGCAGACAAATGCAAAAGGGGAGACAGTGAAAAAAAAAACTTCTTCTTTCTTTCTTTTTTGACTCTACAGCCCATTTAGGGCCATGGCCTGCCAAACTGCTTTTTCTCGGAATTCTCCACTTTTCCCGAATTAAAACTATACTCAATGAATAAAAATGATTGTCTTTTGACTCAACTGCAGCAGCTTCTTGAAGAAGAATGGTGCAGTCACACTGTTACACAAACACTTTCAAGATGTTGGATTAGAAAAAAGCTGTATACATTGGATGGTAACCCCACATACTAGATACAGTATTGAAACACAGTTATGAATTATCATTTTGATACATCAACAACTTCACCAAACATCAGCTACTCATTTGTTTCATGTGAAAATTATGAACAACTTAAAACACATCATTTGATAATTCTGGGCACCACTAAAGAAATCAGAACAAGAGTGCTTGCGATATGACATGGCTTTAGCATAATGCTACAGGATTTTCAAAACTAGAGGAATCTTCCCAAAAGTCAATTTTCAATCACTTTCAAAAATCAGTTATGAGATGGAATTCAAGGGCAACTTATTGTTTGTCATCATTCGTTCTGAAGAGTATCTTCAAACAGCTAAAACCTTGATTTCATCAGTGGTACGTGGGCTGACATCTGGTTCTCTGCCCAGTGCTTCAATACTACTAGCTTTGATAATTTATCATACGCTTGTAAGCAGCATACAAAGACTTTGAAGGCAACAAAAGCATTGGGTCCCACAGATTAAACTTCTATACCAATGCAGCGTTCTAATATCTGTGCAGAGCGTGCAATTAAAGTGATGCATGATTTACTTTCAACTTTGCAATTCCATTGAAAAATTGAACATTAAATTTCTTTTAACTAATGCACAATAGAAATGTACATTGTAACAATTATCAATACTATTCTTATGTAATTTTTATTTGTAATGGTTAAACCTTTATCAAAATTTTTGAAAATGTGTATGTTCTAAAATGTTTGTGTCGATTGGAGGGTGAACTCTTTGTATGCAAAACAAAAATTACCCATATTTTCTTTATTTGTGATACAAATCTCCACCAAATATGATATGTGGATATAGGCTTATATTTTAGTCATACCCTAATGTACAACTATGGCCATCAAAAAGTCAATATTCATTACATATACAATCCATCTTATCAATAGGCTTTGCAGGGGTACAGCTAGTTATAATATAATTACAAATGTGTGTATGTAATATTACATCACAATACTCAATATAATCATCCAATATCACTTATTTTTACTTCACTTCATGTGTATAATGATCTATTACATTATATGAATATTCATTAATTAAACATTGATATATTTTTGAACTATTAAAACAATTCTCTTTAATACAATATCTCAAATTTTTTCAGTATTAATCATTACCATACAAGTACATTTCTTAGATCAAACAATTTTGAATCATCGATGTAATAAATCTAATTATCAGTAACAAATTATGAATGCATTTTATAGCAATGTCTTGATGTGTCAAACACACAAAAAAACAAATTCAAACTTGTGATTCAATATCTTTTTTTTTTTTTAATTCAACATAAATTTTATTATGTGACTCAATATTACCAAATATAAGTGTATACTGTTACAATGTCTTTATGTTAGACAAAAAAAATTCAATCAAGTAACTAATCATTTATTAATGATGAAATAAGTGTCCCTTCTTTTATAAACTCTTTATATGTTAACTATCCTTAAATAATCTAATAATTTGCTTTGTCAGGTCATTATTGATATAAAATCTTTCTTTTACATACAATACTTCTACCGATAACCTAAAAATTACATGTTAAATTACCTCTACTATGATGACCACTTATAGTTTAGCTCCACTCGTCGATTCTTTTATAACTCAATCACTTTGTCATTAGAAGTATTTTCCCCCTTTATCTTTAAGAAAAGTGAATTTTTCATTGACATCAGTGGCATCCATTTATTCTGATATTGGTATATATCTTAGGTCAGAAAACGCCATGTCGACTGAAGAACTTTCACAAGAATCGCTAAGTTAATTACAAAGTTTGGCAATTTATGTTTTAAATCAATTACTGGATTTATAATTTTCTTTTGAATATAATTGCTACGTTTCACATTAAAATATTCTAGATGTTGTGAGATTACCAAATATTTTTTTCTGTGTATTGTAAATCTTCACGTTTAATACCCATCCTCTGTTTTTTCCGCTTTTTCATTTAATTTTTGAAAAAAAAAATTAAGAAAAGTCACTATAGTAATTTTGTTAAATTAACTTATGTAGCTTTTACGTGGTGAATTTTTATTTTCACTAGCCGTCCCGCGTCGTAACATACGCCGCCTTATCAATCAATATAATTACTGTAATTATTTTTTTTTTAAATAAGCAATCAAACAAAATAACAGGCTGACATACATGGTATGCAAAGTTGAACTTTGACCTATCATGTGCAGACTTTATGGTCACTATCTGGTACCTTCCAGCAACTCTTTTTTTATTTGGTTGTTTACAGATTTTTGAATTAATTCTCTGTGTGACTTGATTCTCAATGTGCCAGACTGAATTCTCTTTATTGGTTTTATATATTAATGCCTTTTTTGTAAGATTAAGGATTTTTATAATTGTAATCTTTTTCATCCAGCTTCTAACAAACATATTTCCGGGTGGTGGGTGTTTTAATTATTTTGGTTCGCTTTGTGTCTGCTTCAATTCACCCCCTTCGCTTACCCCATTACACTATAGTGTTATTTGATATAAAAATCTTTTTATTCAAGTCATGACAGTCTCTGCTTTTGTATTTTTTAGACTTGCATAAAACAGAATAAGATTATTTTCGTCTAACCTTCATCCTACAGTACCTACACTATTCAGAACACACATAATTGTATTATTAAATGTGGTTTTTTTGTTGACATTATAACGTTATTTTAAGTACAGCGACCTCATTTCTGGATGCAGAATTTACCGCGACGGGGATAAATGAAATAGTTTCGTACTTAGAGCACATAAAAACATGATTACGACCTGCTGTGATCCACTTTGACCCACTTTAACACCTCCCCCCCCTCATTTTCCGCTGGTGTTGTCTGTGATCGGGAATTCCACAATCTATAAATAGTCCTACGTCTTGCGTCTTTTCTTGATGTTGTATGAAATATATATATAGAGATATTTGCTGTTGCACTTTCCAGCGCGTAATAGATTTGGCTTGTTTACTAGCCCAATTACTTCAGAGAACGACAGTACAGCTGAAAGTTCTCAGCGTCTTATTAGATCAAAGTAGTAAACTTTTGACAATTGAGATCTACCTATATTGCCAACACATCAAATATGTTGCTACCTTTAAATCGAAGCTTTTTAATCGAATAGTAAAAAAAGCACCCCAACCATATATCTAATACAAATTATAAATCCAGAATGACCGATTTAAAACATAAGTTGCCAAACTTTGTAATTAAAATTTTAGCAATTCTTGCGAAAATTCTTCAGTCGAAAGGTCGTTTACTGATCTAAGAGATATACGTAATAGCAAAATAGCTAATATCAGAACAGAGTAACTGGATGTCATTGATGTCAATGAAATATTCATTTTTCTCGAAATAGTGGGGAAAATACTTTCAATGACAAAGTGATAGAGTTATTCATACAAAAGAATCTGACGAATAGAGCTAAACTATAAATAGTCGTCATAGTAGAGGTAATTTAACGTGTAATTATTAGGTTATTGGTAGAAGTATTGTACGTAAAGAAAGTTTTATATCAATAATGACCAGTAACACCCTTGCAAAAGTCACGCCTCGTCCCTGAGCTATACGTATTCTAATATCCAGGGGTTTTGAGTTCAATCATTTCTCTGAATTAGCTGCATAGAAATTAGCAGCAAAATAACCACAATTATAAAGCAGAGATAATTATATTTCATTTATAAATCATCAATCTGGATTATCACTTGATTATTTAATGCATTAAATGGGTTTAATAAGCCAATCCAAATTGATTATAAATTTCACTGGCTTACAATCGTTGCATAATGCTGGTAATTTCAATTTATTTATATGGCTTCAGCGCGACGGTTATGCAGGAATAATAATCATGACTTTTCTGCTACATCTGCGGAGAATACGCGCTGTCAGCGGACAGGAAGAACATCACAAGATTTGTGAAGCACGCCTACCAGGCTTACTTTATAGTCAAGCTGGGTGACCAAGATAAGTACTGGGCACCCCACACGGTGTGCAACACGTGCGTGGAATACATCCGGCGTTGGACGAAGGGCGCGAAAAATTCACTGAAGTTTGGGATTCCTATGGTTTTGGAGGAGCCATTTGACCATGCATCGGTTTTCCCTTCTGCGTCATAAATACTACTGGCATCAACCAGGAAAATCAGCAGTCTCCAGTACCCCAACCTATCATCTGCCCGTAGTCAGTTGCTCACTGCGAAGAAATTCATCTGTACCAGCGTTCAGAGATCTTCCTAACAGCGACGTTGAGGCCACCACTTCAGACGAGGAGGAGATACAGAAAATGAGTATGAATCACAAGATGGTCCGCAGCCGTTCTCACAATGTGGGCTTAATGACATGGTTTTGGGATCTCCAGCTTGTCGAAGACTTCTTCCTAAGAAAAATCTACTTGGCAATGAACAGGCGTATCTTTTTCCGTAAGAAGGCATGAGGACTGCATGGGCTGCTTCATGGAGGAGAACATTGTGAACTGCCGAGATGTCGCCGGTCTTCTTGATAAACTCGGCGGTCCTCAATACGATCCGAGAGATTGGCGACTCTTCATTGAAGCTGCATGCACTCTTTGAAGTGTGTGCTCCTCTAACAGGGAACCAGTTCGTCTCAATCCCTCTTGCGCACTCCACAACTCTTTAAGAGAAATATGAAGCTGTGAAGTATGTGCTCGACAAAATCCAATATGAGCACCAACGGATCATCTGCGTCGACTTGAAGATGGTGAACTTTCTACTTGGATAGCAGTCCGGGTTAACGAAGTACACATGCTTTATGTATGTGGGACAGTCGTGACAAAACCAAGCACTATGAAAGAGTGGCCTGCGCGAGGCAGTTAGTAACTGGGGCGAGAAAAATCATAAACAAACCTCTTATTGACCGGGAGAAGATATTGATCCCACCGCTACACATGAAGCTTGGGTTAATGAAACAAGGAATGGACTTTACTCAAGCATAAGATAATGTATCAAAAGTCTTGAGAAAAATCTGTAATTGTATAGGAATTTGTACAAATTTTGACATTCCATTACTATTCATGATGCCTGTTCAAGTTTGAAAATGTTCTTTTTTATTAGATCTTAATTGGTGGATTTTTTTCCAGACGTCACACAATGTGTGGTACATTAGATTATCTTCCACCTGAAATGGTGGAAGGTAAGTGCCACAATGAGTCTGCAGACATCTGGAGCCTGGGTGTCCTGTGCTATGAGTTTCTTGTTGGTAATCCTCCTTTTGAAACTGAAAGTCATGAAGGAACTTACAAAAAAATATGCAAAGTGGACTACAAGTTTCCTGATCATGTGTCTGATGGAGCCAAAGACCTTATAACAAAGGTAAATTATCACATAAATGTATAAAAGGGAGTAAAAATTTTAAAAACAATATTCTTTTTTAATATTCAAAAAATCTTTGATAAGCTGCATCTTGCTTCGCTGCATGACTTTAGGTAAATATGGTGTAAAATTACTTTTTTTTTTAATAGAATGAAAATCAAACTAGTAGTCAAACCATAAGATGTATAGTCAAACCTCAGTTTATGAGCATAATTTGTTTCAGAGAGTTGTTCCAAATAACTTGTATATCAAAGCAGATTTTCCCATAGGGCATTATGTAAAATCGGAAAATTGGTTTCAGAAAACTAAAATTAATCTTATGCATATATTATATTTTAAGGATTTTAAGTGACCAAATTTAATCATTGTGTTTAGGATGTCTTTTGATATAATAAACAGAATCAATGCTGTATATCTCCTCATCATAATGTTTCTTTTTTGTGGTGTTAACAAGGAAACTATCCCTAAGACACTTGATTTAGCTTTCTTTGTAAGACTTTGGTTGAAATTCCTTGCCTAATTGTGCCTAGCACTGCTACCATTAATTCTTATGATGATGTTTCCAACATTTTTACACACCTTTAATTTTATTTAAAGTGTGGGATTTCTTTTTTTTTTCATGGAGGGTTAGTGTGGAAGCTACTACACAGTCAAAAAAGTTAAACACTTCTTTAAACGATATATACTCACACAGATGTTGACTATAAAAGTGAAGCATGCAGTGTGAGACTGAGCATATGAGAGAACTATTATTTCAGGTGTTATCTCAGCAGAAAATACATACATGTACATTAGGGTGAAAAAAAAAATCAAAGTGCTCAAAATTGGACTCTCAACCCTTTATTGCGTTCCTTATAATTAAAAAAAATAAATCTGCAAAATATTATTAACATATTTTTATATTTAGGGGTTGCTCAATGAACTTGAAATTATCAGATTTAATGGTCTACAGAAAAAAAAATGAAAGCATTTTAATTTTTTTCTAATACAAAGTTTTAATTATGTTATTCAAATTAAGTGTTATTTATATGATTTTATTCAATGTTTGATTTCAGAATGTTCACTTGTTGATTGTTCGTTTTTTTTCATTAATGCGTTAACAATTGTAGACTTCCGCATATCTGGACTTTGACATCAATGTTCTTTAACGGTTTGCAAAATATATTGCAATTGAGTTTCATCTTTCGTTAAAACTTTTGCTTAATCTGAAATGAGTTTCACACCTCTTTCGGCTGTATCATTTACAACTTGCATAGAATTAACAATTTTATGTGCTTCCTGGTATTCGGTGCTGTACTCTATGTGTCTGGGTGATTTTTTTTCATGAATGTCAAATTTATTCCTAGCACTTCAAATAATATTTTGATCTCTCTGTTACAAAGTCATCTAAGTTCATGTTTACAATTTTATCAATTAAGCCTCTGCCTTCAAGCCTTTTTCCTGTTTTTTTTGGCTGGTTTTTCAAGTGCAATCAATATTTTTTCTATAGTTTGGTTATCAACATCGTTGCTGAAAAAAGATAGACTCACCAGGACTTCAGTTAAATACCATAAATGTTCTGCAATGACTTTAAAGGCAGATTCAGCAAGTTCTTTGACAAATATTTTGAAATTATTCAATTTCTTAATCAAAGTCAGATCATTGTAAGGAGCAGATGAAGAGGTGGGAGCCTGAAACCAATGTTCCATGTAAATCAAAATCGAAAACCGTAAAAAATTTTTTTTTGCCAAATGAAATTGATGTCGAAACAAGTAAATTTTGATAGAGTACAGTGCTTTTGCCATCCAAGGTGCATAGCGCCAGGAGTATGGAATGTTAGTCTGCTTTGGCCTGGAGGAGTTTCTCCTAAAAAATTGATAATTGCAAAAATTCTTTGTAATCGTCGCTAGGTCGTTTTGTTTGTTGCCGCATGTGACGTGTAGATTTTGTGTAGAATCAACCCCCACCCCCTCCCATGTCCTAACACCCCATCCTAACGGTCAGTCTGCACATTCCAGGTTCACCGCTGGGTCGAGGTCCCAGCAGTTAAAATATTCTGTAGTAACGTTTGCCACGCACACACACACACACACACACACACACACACCCCCCCCGACCGTAACTTGACCTGATGTTTTGACAGAGTGCTAGTGACCTTGGACTTCTTTATTTTTAGTACGGTGCTGGAAGTCATAGGAGTTAGACGTAGTTAGTTCAGTGTAGACAGCCCTGAGTAGTAGTTGTAGATTGTAGTGTAGTAGTAGATGTAAAGACATAACTAGACAAGGACTTATATTATATATTGTATACCTATTCATCTATGTTAGTAACCATTAAAGTATATCTATTGTGTTGATAGACCAAGCGTTGGCGTTGATATATTAGTATACATATATATGTTGTGGCTGTGTAAAGTCATATAGGAACATTAGTCCAGATTGAAAGATAGATATCTAAAGTAACATATTTGATTCACAACGTTACATATTTGATTTGAACGTTACATATTTGGCGAGCCTGCTATATATTAAAAGTATGAACATAAATATTTGAGCTTAACAACGTTACACCGCATATTTACAGCAAATTCTACTTCTGATGGTACAAGTGAACCATAAACTTTGAGATCTGCATCAGTTAAATGTTATGATTCAGAATTAAGTTTACTTCACTGATCATGAAATCAATGAAACAACTTAATCTCTGGACCAGAAGATGCTCCAAAACATGTTTTGTAAGCATGGGATAAAATCACTTTATGAACATGGTGCTGACAGGCTGTGTATAATAATGATTTTCCAATTAATTTATCCAGCAGGGTACAAGTACCTGAATGTATATCTGTGTTGCTTGAAATAGTATCAAATTAGAGTGCCACAATTTTGTCATATGAAATGTTCCAATCTTTTAAAGCTTGTATAATGATGCAATATTACAGTGGGTGTTCTGAATGCTGGCAAACTTATTTTATTTTTTAACTTATTAATCCCCCCCCCCCCCCAAAAAAAAATACTGGTGTGTTTTATGTATTATGACTCATAAAATATTGATAACATTTTCAACTTAATTATCAAAATAGAAGAGATAAATATGAAAAACGTATGAAAAATGTGGATTTGAGTTACCTTGCAAACTTAAACTGCATTGAGCAACCCCTAAAAATCAACAGATTGTCTCCAAAATTTTCCCTATATATTTTTTTCATTTAAAGCAACCAAATAAAAGGTTGAGAGCATTAAAAAATAAAAAATTTTTTACAATGCATTTGTTTGTCACCCTAAATGTACATGTTCTACTTTTTCTGCAAAAACTCCCTTGTGTTTTCATGTAGAATTTATTTTTAAAATTTCCCTTGTCTTGCGAAACACTTGTACGCTAGTTACGCTTAAAGCAAGGTTTGTTTACTTCATAGCAGTGTTTTCCAATTAATTTATTTTCATTGCCTCCATCCTTTGCACGTAACATACGCTGTACATGTTGTAGAATAATCATTTATGTACCAATCCTTTTGATTCCATTTTGTCTTTAATTGCCTGATATATGCATTAATTTTTTCTGATTGCTAATGTGTACTGTGTACACATGCCCTGCCATTTAAACTTAAAGGGAATGTATAATTTTTATGTCACTACCTTTTTATAGGCTTTTATTCCATTTTTCTGTCTGTATGTGGTTTTCAAATCTTGTATCTCAATTTCTGACATGTTTTAATTTAAAAATAAGCTTTTATTAAATGTACTATACAGTAAAAAGTAATTCTTTAGATCATACAGATATTTATATAAGTTATCATTACTAAAAAAAAACTTCTGTGTGCTATTTAACTATCTCTTGAAGTTGTTAATTTATAAGTTAAAATATTCTTGATTTGTTGCAGAGTTTTTCAGTGTATCTTTAACATTAATGTAATATATGTTTGACTAAATATGTTTTTACATTAATTTATTAATAGCGGTAAATAAATAATCTATTGATCTACTTGGCACCTGTTAATTTTTATAGTAAGTTTTCTTACGCACAAAAAGGTTGAAACCTATCTTTTTTTGTTTTATATATGAACCACCACTGAAATGTTTAAGGAACAAACTAAATAGTTTTAGAAAGTAGTTAAAAATAAGAAAACACAGTGTGAGTAATTTTCTAAATATACACAAGCATTCTAGAGATTTTATTACTGGGAACAGGGCATGCAAATCTTAGGGCTACAACACAATAAAGGGTACCAAACAAATTACAAATTTCTTTGAATTCTTTTATGGGTGTATAAAATTATTGTGCACTTGGGCATTTAAGGTAATCATAGCTACCACACCAGCCTTAACATGAGGGATAATTTGATAGCTCATGTAAAAATGCTTGCATTTTGTAAGAAAAGAACAGGAAACAATAATATTTGTACATTCAGTACTTTAGAATGGGCTTCACATTATATGAACCAGGTACCATATAATAAATTGTCTCATGTTTCATTTTCCTCTAGCACACAGTAATAAATGTTGATATCTTTTTATAACAAACACCTATTGTTTGTTTGTTTTTTTACAAGTTCTTAACTTGTTCAATTAAACTTTAAAAGTTATGTTGGGAATTACTTCATTTGCTGTGTATCATCCATCAAGAATGCTAAATATGTTTCAATTGTAAAAATAAAAAAAATTCAGTTCTAATTTTGAGAATCATTACAAATTGATGTTGATTTCTAAAAAATGGAAAACACAAAGTGTGTTGCTATTATAAACAAAATAAATAACTCCAAAATAACTCTAAAAGATATTATTCTAAGTATTAATTATTCTCATCCTTATTCAAAATGTTCATATATACATGTAGTATATATTTTAATGAATCTTTAATAAAATTCATTGTTTTGATTTGTTTAGAAGGAAAAAATATTTTCATTTTTTTTTTTTAATTTTAGCTTTTGAAACATGATCCAAAAGCCAGACTACCATTAGAAGAAGTATTGAAGCATCCTTGGATATTGAAGTATACAAATGCAGCCATAGTCTCAGACAAATGATGTTTTATGAAGTGTATGTGTGTATTTATAGTAATTGTTTATTGATGACAAAACTACAACTATGAGGCGATGTTTGGGGAACATTTCATTAAATTATATTTGTATAATATTTTAAGTTAAGAGTAGTTTTCTTTAAACAGAAAATGTTATCATTTTAAACTGAAATTTGATAAAGGAAAACAATATACCTCCAACTATGAGAATGCAATATTATTAAGCCTTTATTAATGCATCTTAAAAACCTGTCTTTCAAATTGATTTGAAATTGTAAATGTTTTTATAGCAAAACTGACCAAACATTTTTTTGCATTTGCATGTTATTCAAATAAATTTTTTCTCATGGATGCTATCTATTTATTATTCTTAGTTACAGTCTAGAAACATTTTTGTACCACTTTTTAAAAAAATCGATTCAAAAGTGATATTTTTCTAAAATTCAGTTCCTATAAATATTACGGCATTCTAATAAAAAGCACTGGCATTTTTGTGATATCAATTATGTATTTTTTAAAAACATCTATGATTCATAGTATTTAACACTATATATTTCAAGTTTTTTATTAGAGTCCTTACTTTGAGCACAAATTTTATATTCGAAATCAACCTTTTTTTTTTGCCTAAAATTTGTTGCATGTTAGGCTAAAAGCAGCTATTGTACATACAAATAATTTCAATACATTTTTCAGGCTCTTCAACGGATAATTCTGTTCATTGTTTACTACTTTGATATCGTATTCCATTTGTATGTAAATGAATGTCCATGTTATAAATAAAACTACCTTTAATGAAATCTTATGGTCTTTTATTTTAACAATTATAATTTTTACCAAAGAATTCATGGAACTTTTCTTTAAAATGTTTAAATATCAGAAATACTCAGCAATTAGTCTTTTTTTTTAAAAAACAATGTGGGATAGAAGGCAGAGCATTGTAGAGTAACTGACAACCTGAGAATCCTGGGTTCAAGAATCGGTAATAAATAGAGATTTTTCATGTCCTAGTGAAAAATGGTTTTAAGTCCCTCAAGTGCGCCAAGCTTTAAATGGGCACCTGTCATGTTTGTGAAGTAAAGGCAGTTGGCAGATGTGCTAACTACACCAAAGAAACAGATGGACTATACACTTCATATGGCCCTTTTTCTAGAAGAACTTGTACAATAAAAAAACTTTTATTTTGATAGCTTTTTCAGACTGCCCATGTATCATACTGAATTATATTTACAAACAGCTGGTCATTATGATAAAATTAATTATTATTCTTCCTTTGGCTCTACAGACCATTTAGGGCCTGTGCCTGCCATACTACTTTTCTCCACTTTTCCCAATCCATGGTCTTCTTCTTCCACTCTCTCACTCCTATGGCTTTAAGGTCTTTCTCCACATCCTCCAACCATCTGCTTCTTGGTCGGCCTTTAGGCCTTTTCTCATTGGGTGTTGTGTTATATATTGCAATTGGACCTCTGTTGTTTTCCTTTCTTTCTATCTGCCCTGCCCACCTCAATCTATTCATTTTGATTTCAAGCTGTTATATTTGGTTCTTCATATAGTTCGTACAGTTCTGAATTGGTTCTACTTCTCCACTCGTTACTGGCCCATATATTTTCCTAAGTTCCCAAATGTTTAGTATATTTTCTGCTTGTTTGCTGTTGGTCAATGTTTCACTACCATATGTTACTGCTGGTCGTTCATTGTCTTCTATATGGTTTTTTTTTAAGTTTTCTAGAGATCTGTCTGTTTTTCAGTATTTTATGCAGTGTATGATATATACTGTTCCCTACTTCTATTCTGTTCTTAACCTCTATCATTATATGATTTTTCTCACTTATGGTTGAACCCAGGCTAATTAAAGTTTTCTACTCTTTCAAATGCTCTATCACTGATTTTGAATAATTTTTCTTTTCATTCTGTTGGCATTATCTCTTCTTTCAGTATTTTATTGACCATCCTGTGTATTTCTATGTGTAGTGTGCGTCCTCCATATTTGAGTAACTCAGCATTTATGTTATCTTCTCCTGGTGCTTTATTGTTTTTGGTCTTTTTAATAATATTGTCTATTTCTTCTATGGTTAGTTCTTCTATTTCTGCACCATCATCCTCTGCAATGTTTGATACATCTCTTTGGCTGTCAGTATTAATGTTCAGCATTTCTTCAAAATATTCCTCCCACATTTCTAGAACCATTTCATCTCTATACTTATAAGACGCATTTGTTGTCTGTCTGTTCCCTTATAACTCAAGATCAAGAAAACCAAATAACGTGAAATTCGTTACACATACACATAATTACATGGGAAAGGTTATAGGACATGTTTCGTTTCATCTCGATGGGTAGTTTAATTGTAATTAATTATTTTAATATTTTACTATATTAAAGTAATCTCGACGGCGCCATAGATAAAAATTCCTCTGTGACGTCATTTCCCTATGATACATTTTTAAAAGAGGGGTAACTCCCGGAAACTCCAATTGTAAACATGATGAAATCAATAGTCATATCTATTTACCTATCGTTTTATGTATTCGGAAGATTAAAATTAAAGGTGCACTTTAATAAACCGAAATACGTTAATTAAAATGTTTCTGTGACATTATTAACATTATTTATTATCTCAATGGGTAGTTTAAATGTAATTAATTATTTTAGTATTTTGCGGGTGTTTTAAATGTTATTGCATTCAAATTGTATCAATGCACAGGGAATCCCCTGTATTCGCGCACCAATTGACGGAGAAGAAAGGGTTAGGGACGGAAAAAAAAATAAAATATTGTTGTTGTTTTTTTTTCATGCTGCAATTACCCGGCTTTGGCCGGGATTAAAATAAGGTTTTCTGTTTATTTAAGAAGCGTAATTTGACGTTTAATTGTACAGAGAGAGGGAGGGGGAGAGAGATAAAGAGAGAGGCGGGGCAGGGAGGGAAAGGGAAGGAGGGCTGGAGAGGGAGGGTTGGAAAGAGAAAGGAAGGGGGGAGTAGGGAGGGAGATAGAGGGGAGGGAGGGAGAGATAAAGAGAGAGGGGGAAGGGAGGGAGAGGAAATGAGAGAGGGAGATGGGAGAGTTAGGGAGGGAAAGAGAAAGGAATAGAGGGGGTAGGAAGGGAGAGAGAGGGGAGGAAGGGAGAGAGGGGGGTAGGGAGAAAACAAAAAACTTTTTTTAAACCCGGGCAAAGCCGGGTACTTGCAACTAGTTTTCTATAAGGAGGTCGCCTGATTTGCTAAGACACATGTGAGATCCTGCTTGAAAGCCGTAGCTTTCCTCTATGATTGTCATGTACATTTTTCTTGTTTCTTTTACTTTTGAGAATTCCTCTAGTTTTTCTAGTTTTCCTTTTTCCCATTCACGCTTTTTCTTTCTGCATATTTTAGTAGCCTTCCTTCTAGCCTCAGTGTTTGCGTGAGTTGACTTTCTGGTTGCTTTTTGTAGCATTATGTTCCTCAATTTGTTTTGTTCTTCCACTTCTTTTTTGCATTCACCGTCATACCATTCAGCTCTTTTCTTCTTTTGCTTGTATCCTATGACACTTTCCGCTGTGTTTTTTATAGTTTGTTTAATCTTTTCCCAGTGGCTATTTAGATTTTCGGTATCATCTATTGTTAGTGTTTCTAGTTTGCTTTTAATTTCTTGTGCATACTGCACAATCTTTCGTTAGCTGGTTTAAAGCCAATTATGCGATTGAGGATGTTTTTCCTGACGGCAAATCCTGTTCTTAGTGTATTTGTGGTGTTCCCACTATAAAAGACGATATACTCTGTTGTTTTAAGTATGTCTGAATTTTTCCATATGATTTCTTGGAGTTCTGCTATTTTTATTTTGTATTTTCTAAGCTGTTCAGTGAGGCGGGTTAGGGCTCCTGCTCTGTAGAGGCTTAATACGTTCCAAATGTCCGTGTTCGTGTGAAGGTCGGTTTCCACTGAAATCAGTCCGGTTTTTGAATAGTTGATTGGCTTTCGTAACTTGCTTTTTTTTTACATGACTGGGTAGTTAGCCCTGTGTACAACCACTAGGGTGTTGCCCCTCACAGCCTTGTGGGTAGCTGCCTTTGTTTAAGGTTATATCCCTTAGCCTTTGTGGATCCCTCCACTAACAACAAGGCAGTAGTTTCCTCCTTTGGTCCGCCCCGAAAATTTTATTTTATCGGCAAACGTTCCAACAAATCACATCGCTTGTCAGGACAACATGTTAAAATTGGGGATACGTGTAGTAATGGAATGTAGAATACTAAATTATTTTATGATTTAAAAATGAAAATTATTAAAAAACAAAATGCTTTTTTCTTTAACACACAACATGTTTGTATTGTAAGTATGTGCACAGCATTTACTACATAATGATACTAAGCTTGCGATCAGATAAATGTTAAAAAATCTGTTTTCTATACATGTACATAGTAGAAAATTATATATTGGGCATACACTTAGTTCGCTCCTTTGGACTCACTTGAGCTGGAATGGCATGAGAGTTATGGTTTAAAGTTACGTTTCATATCCTTAGTTTCAATTGTGCTCCCATTAGCGTAACTAATGTTAATGTCAGCAGGGCAAGAAGCGGGATGGGTACGCTAAAAATGCCGCCTCATTCCCGTGCTAAAAACAAATACTTCAGTGCAAAGGCAGACGCTTGCAGGTCGTAAAAAGTGTGACGCCCCCGGAAGACCGCCCCCTTCTCTAGTCAAGCCTCTATGACATCTATATCATTTATGATAGTTATGTAAGCTCGGTTGAAATTAAAACGAGTTACTTTTACTATTGAAGTTTTAATAGATAATGATATCGCTTTATGTTTTATCTTAGAGTAAGACCTACTATAAGAAGGTTTAAAAAAAAAGTCATGAGTGATGTTTACTATTTACTGGTTTAAACGAGAAATAAAAATAATGCCACTATCATTAATAAACTTTTTTTTTTAAAACTCTCAAATACTGCCATGCAGAGCCCCCTCTCCCCCTTTCATCATGTTAATCACTGATATATATAATGTTTAACTATCATAGTGACATATATGCCAATGAGCAGTGTTGCCACTCCTTGGGTTTTTTCACAAGATCTTGGGTTTTCGAACACTAACTTGGGAAATGGGGTTTTCGGCTGTAAATCTTGGGGTTTTTTTTTGTTTTTTCTCTATTAGACAAGTGTTCCCCCCCCCCCCTTTATATGGGTCAGTTTTGGTGGGAAAAGGGGGAAAAACTGAACGTAGGGCCTAGAAACATCCCGACAGGTAAATTGACACCAATAGGTGTGAGGCGACAGGCGAGGGTAGCCGGTAGAGAGAAAGTGTTTTTGCGGAATGTACTTTTGGACTCATGGGGTTAGAGTTTTTCCGAAAGTATCATATGTCCTGTGTTTAGTCTCTTCTCAATAGCACAAAAGTGTCACATAAAGCTGTCACAGACCGGGGGGGAGGTTAGTTGGACTTGTTGTAATGATCTTTTACAAATCACGCATGTAAAACAAATAAGCAGGGGGCAGACAAAACACAGGAGGCCCGCCCCCCCGCCCCCCTCCCCCGCGCGCTACGGGCCTGAAGTTGAGCAATAATATACAAACACATTAAATACAAAAACATTTTTTTTTAGAATTCCCAATATTTTTGTAAATAGTTTCAAAAACCAAAAAATAAAAAAAAAATTTTGGATAAAAAACAACAACACACAATTCAATTACATTATATTATATACTACTGCTTTATGTTACCTTTTTTTTCATTAACAACAATGGGGGAAAATGACCTTGGGTTTTCTTGGGTTTTTTAAGGGTCCCAACTTGGGTTTTTCATATTTTTAGAGTGGCAGTGAGTATGATTGGCGGAAGTTCAAATAAAATGGTTTAAATCATAGATTTGGTTTAAATCTTTGTATTTAAAGTTCAATACATTGAGAAGAAAAAAGTAAGTTTAATAAAGTGAGGAATATTTTAATTTAATGTTTAATTTCTAGACCAGTAATTCCTTGTTTTGCATTAGAGGTATATCAATCTTTTATTTAATTTATTATTTTTTCGGGACTAACATTGTCATTGATAATAGATGATTTTTGAAAAATTGTGTTCACGAAAGTCGAAATATATTAGTTTGACTAACGGGAAAATAGCTTGCTTGGAACCCATGACTTAGCCGTCGGTCCTTTTTTTTATACTTTTAATATTAAAGAAAGGCTTGACTTTAGCCTTAAAGAAAGGCTTGACTTTAGCCTAACTCGAATAATAATTATTAAAGGTTAACTGGCTAAAAAAAATAATATTACCCACTCAGTCAACAAAGACTGTCAGTCTTAGCCCCCCCCCCCCACCCTCTGCCCCTTTTACTCTAGTCTAGGACTAGGACTGTTCAGACTATTGTAATAATTGTTCTAGATTATATAATGATGATCGTATTTACAAACACTGTGAGCTGAGTTTATATTTGTCTTTATAAAAAAAATGATGCTTTAAATTTTTCTCGTTTATTAAAATCTACATAGGCACAACCATGTCAGAATTACCAGTTTGATAGTGGTCATCCATTTATAATTTATTGTCAACAATTTTATGCACATGTAACCACTGTCAACAAGCTTCACATTTTCATTGACACACTTATTCTATATCTTTTACAGAATCATATACCTTCACCCCCCTCCTTCCATATTAATCAGCTGTTAAAAACAGGAGCTTCACTAAATATTAGATAATATGTTCTCAACATTCACATACTATGGCCATTAAACCATATTTTATGCAGCTGGCTGTTATATATTTAAAAAAACCAAGAATCTTAAAGGTGTATGAGAGTATAAGTACATTTTTAAATATATTTTAATTGTTGAACACATTTTAAATTTACTTAAGCACTAAAATATGAGTTCACAATCTAATCAGAACTTTATTTCTTGAATGCTGCTAGTGCTATTGTTGAAATGAATTTATCTCCCCTCCCCCAACTTTGTTGATGTAATAAACGAGCAATATGACATCTTTTTTTGCATGACATTGTCAAAATGATGATAGCCAGTTCATAAAACAAATTCATAATTTGTTTCCAAATAGCTGTTTCTTAACTATCCAGCATAAGACTGTAAGACAACATCTGTTAGATTTTCCACACTACTGGTTAATGTCATTGTAGTTAACTAGCATTATGTTTCTTCCCATCTGTCATATAAAAAATGTCATTTAAATTTGTCATTAGTAATTATTATGTTTCTTTTTCCTAGTTATGATGTCTTCTGTATCTCGTGCATTAAAACCCAGCATGCCCGTTGAAAGTAATGTGGGCACTTCACTCTCTCGACCTCCTTCAAGGATACCTTTGGAAAAAGAAAATGACAGTAATCTAGCAACACAAGAAAACAATCATGAGCATGAAAAGACGCCTGTTCATAAGTGTGGTGACATGATGTTAGTGATTTATATTATTTGATAGCTTATTTAGATGTTTCAATTTCAAATTTCATTTTTTTTGGAGAAAATATGGAATTAGTAAATACAACTTTCTAGCTAGAGGATATTCTTTAATCATCTCAAAATTTGCGATACATGCATTTTTTTTTTTTACATAATTAATGCTCTGATATAATTTTAAAAAAACATGCACTGTTATTTAATAGTTGTGTATCATACATGTGTTAAAACTGATTTTATGCATTTTTTTCAAAGCCTAATTCTAAATACTGTTACTGTTAAAATTTACATCATAATTATTTTTACCAGAAAATGGTCATTAAAAGATTTTGATATTGGTCGTCCTCTTGGTAAAGGAAAATTTGGCAATGTATATTTGGCAAGAGAAAAGAAGACCAAATATATTCTTGCTTTGAAGGTATGTTTTCATTTTCGAATTTTTCTTAATTTTATCACTCTTTCTAGATTTATTATTGCTATGTAGATATTGTTTTAATATTTTAATGTTGACTTGATAAAAATCTTTCAAAAAAAAATTAAGCACAACTTTCATAGTTTCTTACTTTATTTTATAAACTAAATATACAAGAAAATTTATTCCAAGCAAAAAAAAAACTAACTGGCTGCCATTTTAAATTTGATTTCAGATGATGTTTAAATCACAACTGCTAAAAGCGGGAGTAGAACATCAGCTAAGAAGAGAAATTGAAATTCAGACTCATCTAAAGTAATTAATGTGTCTTTTTTAAATCTACTTCCTCCACATGTTCCCCTTAGGACTCTGACCTGCATTGTTACTTCTATCCATTTTTTTTCATCACACTTTTACCTTCAAAGCTTCAAGCTCTTTATCAACCTAGTCTCTCCATCTGCTTTTTGTCTGCCCTGTTGTCTTTGCTTAAAGGTGTTGTCTTACATACTGCTTTGGTATCTATCTTCATTTCCATTGTCTCTTAAGCATAACCTACAACTTTCAGCACACAAAATATTGCATTTTCACCTATATAATGTCTGATTAATTTCTTTTTTTGAGCAAAGATAATTATGAATAAATCTCACTATGATGACAATATAATAATTTGTATCAATTGTTGTTGCAGACACCCTCACATACTTATGCTATTGGGCTATTTTTATGACGATTCACGTATCTACCTTATGCTGGAATATGCCCCAAAAGGTGAATTGTTCAAAGAATTGCAGAGGAATAAACGATTTGATGATGCTAGGACATCTAAAGTAAGTACTTATTTAAAATTATTTCCTCTGGATTAGAACAACTGTTTCAGATGAATTTCTGAAGTCTCATCTGGAAATGTATCAAATTTTCTATTGATTAATTATATAACTTATGCTTCCTTTAAAAGATTATTATAGATTATTTGAGGTCTTAATGTAATATCTTTTGCTTATCAAGTCGGGAACTTTTTTTTTTTAACTACATACTAACATTATCATTTGCAAATAGAAACAATTCTACTGCCATCTCTTAAGATGAATATACTTATGTAGGTGTCAGGGTGAGGCTGAGATATTTTAATTTTGAGCCTGAGTGCAGTGTATTAGTTCAATCCATTGTGCCGTTAGTCATTTGTGTCTTTCTAGAATCTATGTGACCATTGCAGTCTTTTCAGAGAACTATTATAATAGAATGCAAAAACAAGCATAAAATAACCTGATATATTGAGCTGTGTTAAATAATAATGCTATGAATCGACACATTTTTCTTGACAATTTTTTATTATCAGTAATGCAGGTGAAAAAATTCAGCATATTATAATTCATGTATGGCGATAAGCAATGTGCTTTGAAAAGACTTTAAATAGCAGTCGATATTTCATGAAAGAAATTTATGAGAAAAATTCTCCTTCAAGGTTTCTGTACCCAAATTAGATATTTTCAACCTTACCATAATGTAATGAGTTTTTTATATTTTGCAGTTTGTATCACTTTATTTTTTTTTCTCACTCAGTATATTGCCCAGTTGACAGATGCATTAATATATTGTCACAGCAAGAAAGTCATCCACAGAGATATTAAACCTGAAAATCTCTTGCTTGGTTTGAAAGGAGACTTAAAGATAGCAGACTTTGGATGGTCTGTACATGCTCCATCATCCAGGTAAGAACTTTCAATGATATGAGTAAATCGGTGACTGTTTTTAGTTTTACTTTATCTTTTATATGATGTTTTACAAAGAATTTTAATGTGGATGTTTGAAAAAAAAAACTTTTATTTGTTTATAAATATATGTATACATTGAAGATAATGATAGATACCTAATTTGTTTTGTAGCATTAATATAACTCTTAAAAACATGTTTTTTACATGTATTATGTAAACCTGTACCATGAACTGTAGAATAGACCTTTTATTTAATTGCCTGAAAATGTTCATCTCTTAATTCTCTCACCTCCGTTGGTCTAATTGTTGTCATCTACCCCCTTACCCCAGTTAGAAATGTAAGATCTTGGTTTTTTTAATGTCAGTCGAGAACAGCCTATATATAAAGCTAAAATATGAATTTTATTTTAAATATTCCTTGTTGTAAATAATTAATTTCATCTTCAACACATTCCAGACGACACACCATGTGCGGCACATTAGACTATCTTCCTCCAGAGATGGTAGAAGGGAAATATCACAATGAATGTGTTGACCTGTGGAGCTTGGGTGTGCTGTGTTATGAGTTTTTGGTGGGTAAACCTCCATTTGAAACAGGGAGCCACACAGAGACATACAAAAAGATCTGTAAGGTGGACTTCAAATTTCCTGACTATGTGTCAAGTGGGGCCAGAGATCTAATATCTAAGGTAAAAAAAAAACAACTAATAATTTGATCACATAATAATATGTCCCCAATCGTAGAATTCACCTGCATTAAAAAGTTGTACACATTTTTTTTTTTCTTACAGCTACTGCGCCATGACCCACAAGATCGCCTCCCATTGGTAGAAGTGCTGAAACACCCCTGGATTGTTCAATATAATAAGCCTGCTGATGGTTCAACTTGATACAACTGTTTAAGCTGTATTCATCTATGCCAGTTTTTATGCAGATGTATGTTTATAGTTTGAATGGTGACTGCATGAAATTGGAAAAAAAATAATAGAAAAAAATGTTTTGTAGATAGCATTTTGTTGCCGTCAGTTGCCTTGTCTAAAGTTCAATTAATTAAATTTTAAAGCGATTTTTATTATTCTTTCTTATTTACCAGTTATATTGACTTATTTTTAAAAATAAATGCCCAATCGGTGATTAAAATATATATAAATGCACTGATAATGAACACATGTTTATTTGTTAACCAGTTAAAATTTAATTATTGAGCCAAGTTGTACTAAAACGTTATCTCTGAGGAATATGTTAAAAAATTTATTGACAGTATGTCAGTTTTAGTAAAAAGCAATCTTATATTGTTTAGGGCTTGCTGGATGCTAAGAGACAAATTTTGTAATGAACAATATTGTTTGGAAAACGGTAATTTTATAGATTGCTGTAGGGACTTGACATAGTGAAGACTGGATTCTGCCAAGATGTTTATTAACTACCGGTACGGGTAATTAATTTGTAAGAGTACTGCGGGTTGTGCGGCTGCACAGTGCGTCACACTGGAAAGGGGCCCTGACAGCGATTTGGCCCTTTTCATATTAGGAGAAGGGCGCCATTAATGTACATCGCACAGGGCGCAACAATAACCGGCTTGGTGGTTCAAGTTTTTAAGATAAATGTTTTTTAATTTATGTCATGAGTTAAAGACAATATGAGTAAGAGCCGTTTTTAGGAACATGTACCAGGATCTTATAAGTTTAGGGAAATCAGCAATGTGGAATAACTGTTAAAAATAAGAGTTACACCCCTTAGTTCAATTACCGTTAGCTGTAAGTAACGAAAGCCAAAAATTAAATTAGTAAGAAATAATCAGCGAGAAAATATAACATGTTGAGCAAAATATCTTTAAGAAATAGTAAAATGGTATAATATCTTAGCATTGATATTAAATGAAACCTATCCACATAGTCAGTACAGAGAATTACCGTAATGCTCAAGTTTTCGTCGTTGAAATGTTCAGCTGTTTAATTAATTGTTAATTTTGACCTTTAAACATAAATTTACGCATACGATCGCAATTTTTTAGTCATGTGCATTATAACCTTAGGGGACGGATGGTCGAACAGTGTAGAGCGGTCGGTTGTCGACTGGATAGTCCTGGGTTCGAATCTCACTCTGCCTCTACTCTGACTAACTCTTTTGAATCTCAGTCTCTGAGGGTCTGTATCTACTCCCTATGTCGATATTCAGGTCCTTGTGTAAGTTCACCCAGCTTTAAATGGGTACCAGACTTAAACTTTGGCGGCTGGGAATTGTGCTAACCACACGATCCCTTTAAATGCCGAGGTTACTGAAAAGATGAATTTTACACTTCATCTGCCCGATGAGCCCTAGGGGCTTAAGAGAACTTTACTTTTTATATTACAGCCCTGGTCAACGCTAACACTCGATGTGGAAAGTCTTTTGTTTAGAGTTCACATAACGCTTTGTGAAATTATGCAATCATGCAATACATATTTGTATGCAACAATTTTATGATAAAACAAACATTACCTTTCATCATTTCACCTTTAAGATATAGATACTTACTATGGCTACATATTAATTTAGTCATGAAATTCACATTGGTTTGCCTCTCTCCGCTGCTGCCCCCTTATACTCTCTTATTGTTTACCAATAGTGTGAAATGCTTATACCTGTTCAACCTTCATATAGGCCCAGTGGCGCAACCAGCAAAAAATGTTGGGGGGGGGGGGGCTCACATATTGAAAAAAGACAGTTTGACAGTCTTTTTAGTAACTTTATATAGTAAAATATGTATTGATGATTTGGTCGGGGGGGGGGGGCTCAAGCCCCCCAACCCACCCCTGGTTGCGCCACTGTATAGGCCTACATGCTAGGAATGTGACACAGTGTGTGAGTAGCCTAACCTTGAGTTTTATGACACTGTCAACAGCTCTAGGGTTTATCTAGGGTGTTAATGGTTTAGAAATACACTCTTAACACCTTGTTACAGCTTGTCATAAATGTCACTACATGTCAGATTATGTCACTACATGTTGCAGCCAATATACATTTAGAAATTTTTGTAATTTCATACAAAACTTTTTCTGAATAAATTACTGTCGTTAGGCAATTACAAAGGGACAAAACCCAAAAATATATAGTTGTGTGTACTTGGTACTCTTTCCCTGCATTATCATTTATACATGATTCCAGGATTTTCTTGACCTGCAAACACTCTGTTATGTCCAGGGTTGTTAACAATACTAAAAAAAATATTGGCAATACCAATACAATTTTAAAACCAGTATTGCAATACCAATACAATTTTAAAACCAGTATTGCAATACCAATACCAATACAATTTTAAAACCAGTATTGCAATACCAATATTTATTTATTATTGAAAATACCAATACCAATATTTGGGTCATTCCATGAATAAAACGCAAATACGTAATTCATTGCTCTTTATCACTTACATCGATAAACGATAACAACATTTTTGGCTGATTTAGATGATGTATTTTTAACCAAATTTTGTTCAATAGTTAACACTTGCTTCATCAGTTTGCCTCAAAGCATCAAAAAGTCTTTGACAACATAATAAACTACTATTAAATAAGTCGGCATAGCTTAACGTCCTTTAGCAACAAGATTTTTAATATGTATGCTGTACACATATTGTGAATGAATGAATGGATGAAGCAAATGACTGTCATAGAAAAGCAAATGATACTTAAACAGTTAAACATCACACTATAGTAAAAGCAATCAGACCGCGTCAGTGGATTGCATTACATCTGGAAAACTAGCGATGAATTCCAGTAGAGTTCACAGGGTAACGCCACCTAACTGGCATTTATCACTTAGCCAGGCGAAGAAAAGTAACCATTTCAAAATGCGCACTGCTCAGTCGTGAACGAAGAGGGGAAAATACTCGTCCTCCAAATGCAGCGGTCGGGGAAACTTTTTAATCATTACCCCAAAATATTTTTGTGTAAGTTGATATTACCCCATAGCAAATTAAAAATATATACTTTTTACTCACACAAGTTTCATTTTTACCCCCAAAAATTTCATTTTTACCCTATTTGGGGTAATTAACCCCAGTTCCCCGACCGCTGTCCTACTGAAAACAGCCTTTCAACAGCAGCGCTTGAAGGAAGTCCTGTATTCAGGTATATTTATATTTTACGGATATGTGGATAGGCGTCCAATGATAAAATACTGTCTGAAGTGTCTGCCAAGTAATTATTAATTTCTTGATTCACATCAGTGATTGTGAAACGCGTCTCTTCAGAGGCAAACGCTGCAAATCATCATCCATCCAGTCCAACTTGAATTTGGGATGTACAACGGATGCCAGCTGAGCATCAATGCTGTCAAACATGTTTGCAAATCTTCTATCGATGGCATTCAAAAGACATGAAGCTAATGGAGAACAAACTACGAGCCGATCATTCTTTCCTTGATCAAGAAAAACATTTAACTGAGCCTTCATCACGACAAGTGTTGGTAAAAGGAAACCCAGTCCAATGTCTTTTTTAGTTTCACCCTGCAAAATATCTAGTCCACAGCAAACAGGCTTCATAACAGCAACATACTCTTTAACAAATGTTTTCTGTACAGGCTGTAGTCTTTTGATATCAAGTTCATCACAAAGTTTGTCAACAACTTCCATGTCACTTGCACAGAGAATGTTGTAATCTCTGGTGACAGCATCATACATTGAATTCCACCGGGTTTCACCAGGTGTTACCAAAAGCATACCAAGTGATCTGCCTGACAATACTTTTGAAATAACAATAAACACTCAAGAAAATTATTTAATGCAACCGAAAAAAAGCTTGGAAAGAATAGCAAATTCCATAGAAATCGATTTACTTAGAGTACTCACTGGTCAATACTCATTGCCACAGATATCATATATGATTTCTATTACCATTCATTGCTCAGTCTCATTCAAAAATTGCTTGGCACTGTCACTCGCAAGATGGCGACACCAAAGAAAAATTTATTATATTCAGCTTTATTCACAACCAATGTTGTAGAGAACTTATTGAATATTGCTTTAGGTATTGGTTAAAAATCAATACCAATATCAAAAATAAGTATTGGCAATACCAATATCAAATTTCAAGAAGTATTGCAATATCGTACCAATACTTATAAGTATTGGCAATACTACCAATACCAATACAATATTGCAATATTAACAACCCTGGTAATGTCCCTGTAAGAATAATATATTTATTTATCTCTTAGGTACTATAAACCACTAAGGGACTTTTTTGTAGTGCCACTTTAGTCGATAGTGCAATTACTATTGAAGCTTAGATCACACAAATATTTATAGACTTTAAATTGACTTACTAAAAGTTTGAGCATCATTATGCATGAACTAATATGTGCAATGAATAGTTTGAAAGACAGACAACGTCTATATAAGAAGAAAGGGTTGAACTTAGAGACAGGATACTATTCTCTTCAATGTTGTGAGATAAAAGATGTCTAGCCAGTAAGACTAATAATGGTAGACAAGGCGATAGACGACTTATGACCCGGTGGGGAGAGAACAATAGACTAGTAAATCAGCAAAAATGGGAGGACACTAGAAGTAGATTGCAGGCTACGTCGGACAGTCTATGAGAGTTAAACAATGACAACCAGGTGACGTCGGAAGTCTATGAGAGTTAAACAATGACCAGGTGACGTCGGACAGTCTAGGAGAGTTAAACAATGACAACCAGGTGACGTCGGACAGCCTATGAGAGTTAAATAATGACAACCAGGTGACGTCGGACAGTCTAGGAGAGTTAAACAATGACAACCAGGCGACGTCGGACAGTCTAGGAGTGTTAAACTATGACAACCAAGTGAGGTCGGACAGTCTATGAGAGTTAAACTATGACAACCAGGCGACGTCGGACAGTCTAGGAGAGTTAAACTATGACAACCAGGCGCCGTCGGGCAGTCTAGGAGAGTTAAACAATGACAACCAGGTGACGTCGGACAGTCTAGGAGAGTTAAACAATGACAACCAGGTGACGTCGGACAGTCTAGGAGAGTTAATGACAACCAGGCGACGTCGTACGTTAGTGTGTGAACTTATTGAATTTTTGTGAACTTTACGAGTGATTTTTATGTTTAGATTTATCGCATTATTATGTAAATAAATGTAACTAAACAGTGTGTTAACATCGCATCTTGGTCAATTGGTTTCTTGAGTTGTGTCAAAAGGACAGCAAACGAAAATAATATAATTGTCAACCCCCCCCCCAAATTAAATTAAATTAACCCATTAGAGCCTATAATACATTAATTAAAAACTATGTCATGTATTAATTCAAGATATACAATAAAGTGTTCACACATTTATATAGTAATTATATAATTTCTACAAATATCTGTGTGATGTGATCTTAAAAATTGTCTTTTTTTTTTACATTTTAGTGCATTTAATAAAAGTATTTTTATAATAAACTTTTTTAGTGTTGCAAAATCAACTAACCCTATAAATAAGCACACACACACACACACACACACACACACACACACACACACATATATATATATATATATTGCATGGATTAAAATATATAAACTATATCACATCATTTTAATTCTATAGTTGTCTCTTACAGCAATCCCTTGTAAAGCCTGATGGTTGTCTCTTACAGCAATCTCTTGTAAAGCCTGAATTTTGGCTCACACAGCCATCTCTTGTAAAGCCTGATGGTTGTCTCTTACAGCAATCTCTTATAAAGCATGATGGTTGTCTTATACAGCCATCTCTTGTAAAGCCTGAATTTTGGCTCACACAGCCATCTCTTGTAAAGCCTGATGGTTGTCTCTTACAGCAATCTCTTGTAAAGCATAATGGTTGTCTTATACAGCCATCTATTGTAACACCTGATGGTTGTCTCTTACAGCCATCTATTGTAACGCCTGATAGTTGTCTCATACAGCCATCTCTTGTAAACCCTGATAGTTGTCTCATACATCCATCTCTTGTAAACCCTGATAGTTGTCTCATACAGCCATCTCTTGTAAATCCTGATGGTTGTTTCTTACAGCCATCTCTTGTAAACCCTGATGGTTGTCTCTTACAGCCATCTCTTGTAACGCCTGATGGTTGTCTCTTACAGCCATCTCTTGTAAACCCTGATGGTTGTCTCTTACAGCCATCTCTTGTAAACCCTGATGGTTGTCTCTTACAGCCATCTCTTGTAAACCCTGATGGTTGTCTCTTACAGCCATCTCTTGTAAACCCTGATTGTCGGCCTTTACCAAAAGGGTTTAAAACTTTTTCAGCCGTAACGACAAACCAGAAAGTTATATTCTAGTTTAGTCTTGTATCCATATATTTATAAAAAATTTTACCTTTTTTTTTTACGACCGCCACCAATTCCTAGCTTTTAACAGTCATTCCCGTACACCCATTACACCCTCCCTTTAGGGCGGGAAACTACTGCGGGGAATGATAGGGTGGATGGACAATTGGTCAGAGTGGAAGCATGGGAGAAAGAGTGAGAAAGGACATTCTATTTAAACTAGACTGTCGACGGACAGAGACAAGATTAATGCAACAGAGAGATATTGTGTGTTTGTGTGTGTGTGTGTGTGTGTGTGCGAGAGAGAGAGAGAGAGAGAGAGAGAGAAAGAACGAGAGTGAGCGAGAGAGAGATTGTGCGAGAGAGAGAGAGAGACAGAGAGAGAGAGAGAGAGAGAGAGAGAGAGCAGTTCTTTTGTCACCTAATATTTGTATGTTGTCAGTGCAGGATTTACGTATAAGCTACACAAGCTATAGCAAGTGAGCCATTGTCATTTATACTTTTTGGAACGGACATATGATATCTTTTTTTTTAAAGTGGCCTTCGGACTGCTGGGGGGTTTTGTCTATCAATAACCCACTTAATTAAAGCAAAGTGCTAACACTTTAATTAAACCTGAAAGCAGGGGTTTGGTTTACCAACGACTTTCTAGTAATTATATTTCTTCAATTTCCATTCAATAAACACCTTCCGTTTAGCACTTTAGCTTCACCAATTTCGGCAACAATCTTTTGGTTTGTGTTAAAGTGCCGTCCGACACACAACACTTTCCCGCCATAGAGTGTAAAATGCTTTCCTATTTTCTTCCAAATACTTTTGTCCAGGTCTCTTGAAATGATCTTCCACTATCAATGTTTAATTGTGCCTTTTTTGTGCTGGAGTAATCAGTGAGAGTATAGAAATGCACAAAATTAAAAGAAAATGAAGCAGAAAATATAAACCAAAGACACGCTACATGAAGCCCCACCAAAGACACCCACCATGAAGCACCACAATAGACACCCTTCATGAAGCCTAACCTAAGGACACTCAACCTACTCTCGAGTACTTTTAATATCACGGCTCACCAAACAAGACACACGTTATAAGTGAACCATAATCTCACGGACAGAACAGAGGTGTGCGGATCTTGAAATTTAGCGTCCGCGTCCGTCCATGGATTTCTATCAATGATCCGCGTCCGCAGAATCTTACAACATTGGTCCGCAGTCAGTCCGCGCGTCCGCATTGCTGAAATTTAGCTGTTTAAATGACTTGAAATTTTTTTATGGTAACGCTAAAGAAGATCCGCGTCAGTCCGCGAGTCCGCAACTTAACCATACGAAGCGTCCGCTGTCAGTCCGCGGATTCGGAAAAGTCTGCGGATCTGCGTCCGCAAGCGGACGCGTCCGCTGTTGCTCATCTCAGGGACAGAACTAGGGAGCGACCGATATGCCTTTTTACCGATAGTCCGATACCGATATTTTCCCCCAGCATTTTTACCGATACCGATACCGATACCGATATTTTCTTTTTAGGGGCTGTCCATTATTTATGTCAACAAATTTTTTGCGATTTTTACCTCCCCCCCCTTGTCAACAACTTGTCAAACTTCCAGAGACCCCCCTATAAAATTACGTCAACATTTGATTACCCCCCCCTTAAAAAAGGTGGCTTCCAAAATGTTTATGTGGCAAAATTAGTAGGAATATAGTTAGTTTAATAAAAATACTGAATGTTAAGCGAGTGTGTAACACAAAACTACAAACGCTGCTTAATTTTCCTATTTATTAAGTAATTATATTAAATTTAAAAAAGTAACATTGTTGACGTCAACTTTTCTTGACCTCCTCCCCTCCCCCTTGTCAACAATTGTCAAAAATTTTCTGACCCCCCACTCCCCCCTATTTTGTTGACGTAATTAATGGACAGCCCCTTAAGCAACAACAATGCCAAACACGTGTTATTCTCGTGCTATATGACGTATTTCAAGCCAAGTTCACATATCAAAATATGTGAACTTGGCTTGAAATACGTCATATAACACTTCGCTCACGCGTGTCTTGTTTAACCCCCCCCCCCCCCCAGATACCGATTTTTTTAAATCAACAACAATGCCAAACACGTGTTTCTCTCATGCTACAGCTAATGACGTATGTCAACCCATGCTTACCCCTTCCCTGTCATATTTCGTGACACTTCGCCCACACGTAAGTCTTGTTCCCCCCCCCCCCCAACTTCCCATCCCAACAAAAAATACACACAGATGTTCACTAATTGTATCATTCAAGGTCATACATTAGAATTAAGAAATGCCAATCCTATTGTTTCAAGGTCATATCTCTGAGGAAGACGTGACAAATTCTGTGTACGGGTTTTTTTTTTCCTTTTTTAAAATCTTGTCTGATCTGGTTATAGAATTAGGTTATTTACTGATTTTTTTTTCTGCAACTCTGTTGTGAAAAAAGAACAATGTATCGGCAGCCAAAAAACGGCCGGTCCGACAGTTAACCCATAGTGCCAATATCGGTTCGACTATCGGTCGCTCCCTACAACAATCGGCCGATCCGATATTAACCAATAGTGCCAATATCGGTCCGATACCGATAGCGATCCGATTATCGGTCGCTCCCTAGACAGAACCTCCACAATAATAAAAATGCAAGTCTAGTGCGTTCGTAATGAGACATTCATAAAACGAGACGCAGCCATTCGTCAAGGTTTCCATATGGAAAGCCCCGTGGTTGTTGTCTTGGAGCAGTTGTGGAGAACATGTGGCACGCGTGTAACAGTATACAAAACAGAACATCATCGTCAGCACGCGACAAAAAATCAATAATAACAATAAAGTGATACTTGTAATTTAAATAAGTGTTTTAGTCTGTTCTTGAACGTTTCACTTACTTATCGCTTAAGGGCCTAAAAGCCTGGATGTAGGCCTAAGCTTTTCAGATATCACCATTTTCTATTTGTTGATTACAGACCTAAATTTCGTTAAAACATATATTAACATTGACAACTTAAGACAAGTATAGTCAATGCAAATTTGAATTTTATTACAATTGTCTTAAATATTAATTTAGGTGGATTCCGCAAAATGAAGCCCATTGTTTAAACAAAGATATGGTTTTCGAATACAATAAAATGCATACCATTTTTATTTTAAGGAAAATTTCTATTTCTTTTCAATTTATGAATATGATGATTTTATGGATTTGGACGGTTTTCGTTAAAAGATTATGACAAGACTGTCAGATTACGACAAGACTGTCAGATTATGACAAGACTGTCAGATTATGACAAGACTGTCAGATTATGACATGACGGTCAGATTTTCACAATACTGTCAGATTATGAGAAGACTGTCAGGTTATGACAAGACTGTCAGATTATGACATGACTGTCAGATTATGACATGACTGTCAGATTATCACAATACTGTCAGATTATGACAAGACTGTCAGGTTATAACATGACAGTTAGATTATGACAAGACTGTCAGATTACGACAAGACTGTCAGGTTATGACATGACTCTCATATTATGACAAGACTGTCAGATTATGACGAGACTGTCAGATTATGACGAGACCGTCAGATTATGACATGACTGTCAGATTATGACAAGACTGTCAGATTATGACAAGTGAGAACTTTAAACACAATTTTGGATCTGTGGCGTCTTCCCAGAAGAGGAATGACATTGGTATGAAGCAGGTTAACAATGAAATCGCTAGAGTCAAATAATGATGAAAAAAAAAAACTTCTGATAACTAAATCTGGTCGAAAATGGCTATCACATTCTACCAAAATGCAACCATGTCCACATGTGCTCTTTCAAAATCATTAAGTGCTCTCACCTGACATTTCAGTAAAATTGTGAAACTTACCGAAACACAGTTAGCCAAATGAATGTTTCTATTGGTTGTGTAATAAAGCGTTCGACTGTTGACCTTGGGTTCCCTCGTTCGATCTCCGGTGGTTAATAGGATTTCAGAGATATCATCTCATCCTTACAGGGGCGTCACACATTGTAGCCACATGTGGATCTTTTCTTGGTTTCATTGGTATTTAGAAAATTATTATTTCTGAACATTTCACATCATTGAACTTAGTCAAACTATTTAATTTTATAAAAAAAAAAGGAATTTAATGTGTGATTTTTTATTTTTTGGCTTTTGTTGATGAATACAAAAGCTTCTTCTCCTTCTTCTTCCTTCGGCTCTACAGCCCATTTAAGGCCCTGGCCTGCCATACTACTCTTCTCCACTTTTTCCGATCCGTGGTCTTCTTCCTCCACTCTCTCACTCCTATGAATTTAAGGTCTTTCTCCACTTCCTCCAACCATCTACTTCTTGGTCTACCTTTAGGCTTTTTCTCATTGAGTGTTGCCTTATACATTGCTTTTGGACCTGTGTGGTTTTCCATTCTTTCTATCTGCCCTCCCCACCTCAATCTATTCATTTTAATTTCAGATGTTATATTTTGTTCTTCATACAGTTCGTACAGCTCTGAATTGGTTCTACTTCTCTAATCGCTATTGTCCGTTATTGTCCTTTACTGGTCTATATATTTTACTAAATATTTTCCTCTCCCAAGTGTTTAGCATATTTTCTGCTTGTTTGTTGATGGTCCATGATGCGCTATCATGTTACTGCTGGTCGGATCATTTTCTTGTAAATGTTTTTTTTTAAATGTTTTTCAGTATTTTATGCAGTGTGTGATATATTCTGTTCCCTACTTCTATTCTGTTTTTGATTTCTATCATTGAATCATTTTCTCACTTATGATTGATCCCAGGTGTTTAAAGTTTTCTTCTCAAAAACTTTATCACTGATTTTGAAAGATTTTCCTTTTCCTACACTCTGATCACTCCTGTATTATGATCTGAACACTCCTGTCCTACACTCTGAACACTCCTGTCCTACACTCTGACCACTCCTGTACTTCTCTCTGACCATACTTGTCCAACACTCTGACCACTCACGTCCTACACTCTGACACTGCTGTCCTAAACTCTGATCACTCCTGTCCTACACTCTGATCACTCCTGTCCTACACTCTGATCATTCTGTCCTGCACTCTGACACTCCTGTCCTACACTCTGACACTCATGACCTACACTCTGACATTCATGACCTACACTCTGACACTCATGACCTACACTCTGACACTCATGACCTACACTCTGACACTCCTGTCCTAAACTCTGGCACTCCTGTCCTAAACTCTGATCACTCCTGTCCTACACTCTGATCACTCCTGTCCTACACTCTGTTCACTCCTGTCCTACACTTTGTCCATTCCTGTCCTACACTCTGATCCCTCCTGTCCTACACTTTGTCCATTTCTGTCCTACACTCTGACACTCCTGTCCTAAACTCTGATCATTCCTGTCCTACACTTTGTCCATTCCTGTCCTACACTCTGATCACTCCTGTCCTACACTCTGATAATTTCTGTCCTACACTCTGATCATTCCTGTCCTACACTTTGTCCATTCCTGTCCTACAATCTGATCACTCCTGTCCTACACTCTGATCACTCCTGTCCTACACTCTGATCACTCCTGCCCTACACTCTGACTTTCCTGTCCTACACTCTGATCATTCCTGTCCCTGCACTCTGACTTTCCTGTCCTACCACTCTGATCACTCCTGTCCTACACTCTAATCTTTTCTGTCCTAAACTCTGATCACTCCTGTCCTACACTCTGATCACTCCTGTCCTACACTCTGACTTTTCTGTCCTACACTCTGACACTCATGACCTACACTCTGACACTCCTGTCCTAAACTCTGATCATTCCTGTCCTACACTTTGTCCATTCCTGTCCTACACTCTGATCACTCCTGTCCTACACTCTGATAATTTCTGTCCTACACTCTGATCATTCCTGTCCTACACTTTGTCCATTCCTGTCCTACAATCTGATCACTCCTGTCCTACACTCTGATCACTCCTGTCCTACACTCTGATCACTCCTGCCCTACACTCTGACTTTCCTGTCCTACACTCTGATCATTCCTGTCCTACACTCTGACTTTCCTGTCCTACACTCTGATCACTCCTGTCCTACACTCTAATCTTTTCTGTCCTAAACTCTGATCACTCCTGTCCTACACTCTGATCACTCCTGTCCTACACTCTGACTTTTCTGTCCTACACTCTGACACTCATGACCTACACTCTGACACTCCTGTCATAAACTCTGATCACACCTGTCTTAAACTCTGATCACTTCTGTACTAAATGGCCACCAGGCATGGGCGTCGCTATGAATTTTTCCAGGGGGTGGGGGAGGGAGGCAAAAATTTTCCGGGATGGGGGGCAAATAACTTTATGACATTTTTTTTAAATGTGGGGGGGGGGAGCAAATGCCCCCCTCTTATATGACATTTTTTCAAAATGTAGGGGGGGGCATATGCCCCCTTGCCCCCCCCCCCATGAATACGCCCATGCCACCAGGAACTAAATTGTCTCAATTTCAATGTTTCTCGCAGATTATATTCATCATATTTTCTGTAACGGAACGTGTTGTTTTAACTTAATGTGGTACTGATCACGTGGTAGAATTTTACGTCACTGTTTTAACTACAAATAGAGAACAAAAGTTGACTAGCTATCCGAAAAAAAATGTAAAATAATAATTTTTTAGGAGACACCTTACTCCGTAATCATAAAAAAAACTTACTGGTTAGACTAGTCAAATTCATTTTTTAGTAATTAAGATTTCCTGCAAGACTGTATTATATCAACTGCTACAGAGTACTATTCTAAATTGAATTTAGCGACTAACACCAAGACACTAGGTCGACAGTCGAGTGCTGTACACAGCGCTACCATCCGTCCTCTATTAAATTGGGTGGAGTGTTGGGTTTGTTTGTTTTTTTTTTAAATTAATTTTTTCCTCGTTGTTTTAAAAAAAATTATACTGCATCACAATGAAAATCAATTTCATAGGTCCGATAATTGTATAAAGAAATTGTAGTGGAAAAAAAAAAGAAGGCTGAGTAAATTGCCTCCCTTACATATCTATTTAAAAAAAGGCTTTTTGTAAGAATGTCAATCAAATATTTCCTCTAATAAAAATAGTATTACAAGTTTTTTTTTTTTTTTTTTTTTTTTTTTAAAGATTACTTAATTTGATATATGTAAATAAAGGGATAGGGTCAAAAGTATACAGAAAAATATAAATTATTTTAGTTTACAATAAACTGAATGTATTAATTTCTGTCATTTAAGAAGCCTATTAACTGAAAAGTCTCATAGCAACAAGAATAGCGAGGGGTCAAGCAGAGGTCACCACAAGAAAACATAAATAAAAAAACTTAAATAGAAAACTGAAAATTTATATTGCCCATGGTCAGTTTGTTTCCGATGGGTTGCTGACGTCACATTGGTAGACACTGATTGCCAGTTGTTTTGTTTGATAGCGTGTCTCTATTTAAGAAAATTGTTAACAATTAAATTCCCAGATGGTATTTAATCAGTTTTTGACCACCTTGGAGGAAAGTGTCTGTGATTGTTACAATGACTATGTCTAGACCATAGCCTGGAACTTGTTCTTTTAGTTACCTGTAGCCCACTGTTTGACAACATCCTAAGAATATCATCCAATATCAATATAATTAGTTTCATAAATAGAAAACTGAACATTTCAAATCATCCATTGTTTAATAGAAAATTTAAGATTTTAAATTGCCCACTATTTGATAGAAAACTGAATATTTCAAGTAGACCACTATTTGATTGAAAACTTCATATTTCAAATAGACCACAATTTGATTAAAACTGAATATTTCAAAGAGATTACTATTTGATAGAAAACTGAATATTTCAAATAGACCACTTTTGATAGGAATTGAATATTTCAAATATAACACTGCTTGATAGAAAACCGAATATTTCAAATAGACCACTATTTGATATAAATCTTAATATTTCAAAAAGACCACAATTTAATAGAAAACTGAATATTTAAAAAAATACCACAATTAAATAGAAAACTGAATATTTAAACAATACCACAATTTAATAGAAAAGTGAATATTTCAAATAGACCACAATTTAATAGAAAAGTGAATATTTCACATAGACCACAATTTAATAGAAAACTGAATATTTCAAATACACCACTATTTAATAGAAAACTGAATATTTCAAATACACCACTATTTAATAGAAAACTGAATATTTCACTATTAGGTTGTTGTCTAATGGGGCACAGGCCTAGCATTGGTAGATTCACTGATATTTAGTTCTTTTGTTAGAAAGCGTGCCTCTATGTAACTAAGAAACTTGTTAACAAATGAATTCCCAGGAGGTGTTTAATCAGTCTTGGTTGGAAGTGTACCACATTATTACAATGACCTAGCCTGGACCGGCTTTTTGACTGACCCATTTCGTTGTTTACCTGTAGCCCATTGTTTGACAACATCCTAACAATATCATCCAAATACAAATAGTCTCAAAAAATTTTCTAGTCCATAGTGATTCTGTATCTTATGAACATTACATGGGGGAAGCCTCAACATTATTGCTAACTATAAACTTTTACCCTCTAGACGTCATAGTGTCCATTCAAGAGTTTCACTCAGGCATGGAGATGGTCAGACGGAGAAAGTTATGCAGAAACATGCTGAGACTTAAACCAAAGAAAAAGAAAATTCGTCAAACAGACAAAATGGATTTCGAAAATGAAGTAAGTTCATAACACCTAATTCATTTCATTTGATGCTAACCTAAATTAGGGGACGGGTGGTCGTGCGGTGTAGAGCGCTCGACTGTCGACCGGAGGATCCCGGGTTCGAATCTCAGTTCCAGGTCCTGGTGGATAGTCCCCGTCCACCCAGCTTTAAATGGGTACCTGACTTTAAGTTGGGGGAGTAAAGGCGGCTGGGCGTTGTGCTAACCACACAACCCCTTCATATGCCGAGGTTATAGAAACAGATGAATTCTACACTTCATCTGCCCCGATGACCCGTTAGGTTTAAGGGAACTTTACTTTTTTTAACCTAAATTACTTATTTACTTTCATAAACAGTATTTTAGATTATTTTAAATATATCTAGAATGAAAAAAAAATTTACATACGTTAAAATAACTGATTAATATGTGACTAAGCAAAAAAAATTACCTTCTAAACCCTGATATTGGCTACATCAGTATATAATAATTAACAACAATAACCAAAATGTAAACACCAGTACCGGTTTTAGTCAATCTAAATACCAGTACCATGATTAGTCAATGTAAACAAGAATACCGACATTCGTAATTTAAACATCAGTACCGGGATTTATCAAAGTAAACAACATTATTGGCATTAATCAATGTAAACACTAGTACTGTATTAGTCAATGTAAACACCAGTACTGAATTAGTCAATGTAAACAACAGAACTCACATTTGTCAATGTAAATACCAGTACACAAGATGCGGCTTAAGTCAATGTAAAAGCCAGTTTTGGCATTAGTCAATGTAAAGATCAATACCAACATTAGTCAATGTATACATCAATACCGTGTGTGTGTGTGTGTGTGTGTGTCTGTCAACTCTCTATCATCCTAAACCTTCTTTTTGTAAACCTATAATCTTTAATAGTTCGTCACTTTAATGGATTAGATAAGTGACCGTTAACACCAGAGATTAGATAAGTGACCTTGAGTACCAGACAGGACACACCTATAGACGACAGGTGTTGGTAAGTCTAACGACATTGACTATTCATATACACGGACCTACTATTGTCTAGGCTAGACACGTATAAATTAAAGCTGAAGCTGGTCTTTTTGAACAGCTCGTCGTGGGCTTACCCCTATTCTGGTTGTAACAGATAATGCGAGTTAAGGCTGCAGTTATTAATTCTCTGGAGTAATTCATTTAAAAGTATATTGTGGCAATAAACAGTGTTACATAGATATCACTTGTATTTGTTCATGTTACAAAGGGTTTAAAGTTTGTTTTTTTTTTTTAATGAGAAGCCAGAGCAGTTTAAATTGACTAACCTGTCAATGTGTACATTATTTAGTTGAACCGTGTCTGTGGGAACATTATGTAGATGAAGCGTGTCTGTCGGTACATAATGTTGAGTGACTGTTACCAAAATTAACTATTTTATTTATTTATTTTGCAATTAAACTTTACTGTAATCATTTATTTTTTTTAAATTTAGTCATTCGCTCTGAAATACATGGTTTTGTTAACTTGTCTCAATACAAATGGATTGGTTATTTTGATTTTAATTTATATTTAGTTTATGTAATTAAATTATGGCTTTTTTCTTTGAGTTTTTGTCTATTTCAGCTGGTACTGCTCTGTGTGGGAGGGGACTGGCGGGAAATGGGCAAATTTTGACGGGTGTGGGTGGTGGTTGGTCAATCTATGCAGTTACGGGTGGGGTTGGTTGAAAATTACTGCCGCGTGAAGCTCTTTAGTCCGGGTAGCCTAAATGAGTCAAGCGTTGGACTATGACAAGACTGTCAGATTATGACAAGTGTGAACTTTAAAATCATTACCATAATTTTAACTACAAAATGTACTCAATTATTCTGAGAATTCTAAAAAAAAAGAAACATAATCTTGGACTCCCCGATTGTCCAAAAATGACGCCTCTCAACCGCTCAGCGTGGACTAAAACATAGGTCTTATTAATCCGTTTCCTTTAGCCTACTCATGTCATAAATTTGTTGAAATGTACAAATAATTTCATGATTTACATACATTTCTTTAAAAGAAAAAGCGTTGATATAAGCATTTACCGAGAGCTATTTTTGATGAATTGTAAATTTTGGAAAGTATTTTTTTCAGCTCTACATTTTCCTTCTTTAGGCTGCTTATTTTTTGGTTTCTACTTCCAAGTCAGATTTCAGGGTAACTTTACTATTTTTAGATGCTTCAATTTCTTGTATCGCCCTTTCGATTAACTGAATCGTTCTGAGTCCTTTTATAATCAAGACCTCAGATAGCTCTTCTAGTAACTGTAAACGTGTTTGTATATTCAGGAAAAAATGAAATAACATTTCACCAAAAAAAAAAACCAAAAAAAAAACATGCAAACAAATGTTTAGATCAAATAAATAAATTGATACAAACAACTAGAAATGTCTCTAAGTTTTGAAATGCATAAAAGAAGGATGAGGTTGTATCATTCTTAGAAAAAGAAGAGGGAGGGAACCATTATGTTAAGGGGCCGTCCATAAAGTACGTCACGCTATTTTTGACGATTTTTGACCCCCCCCCCCCGTCACAAAGTGTCACAAATCTCGGGACCCCCCCCCTAAAGTACGTCACACTTTCGAAAATCTTTTATTAATTAAGAACTAATTAAAATTTAATCGAAAACTTAAATCGCACTTCACTATTAAACTGCCTTAAAATATACATATTAAAAGAGCTATCAGATTATTAAATGAGTTTAATAGTAGAATAACTAATTGTCAACAGTTGTATCAGTTATTCTTTGAAACAGTAACTCAATCAATTGAATTTGAAAAAAAAATTGCAAAAATTAGATTGACAATTATATAATAGTAGTAGTAGGCAAACCGTCCATCTCGAAAGATGATGGTAGCGCTCTGGTTAGTCATCTAGTCGTTTTTTTTTTTTTTATAGCAGGTTCTTGAGTGACTCAGCAGACCGATCCTGGACTGGCAGACTCTTCCGCAGTGGCCACAAGTGAAGCTGGGTGGGGGACCGAGGGCCTGTTTCTGTCGTGCGGTCTTCCTTCTCTGTCTTTTGGACTCCTGCTGTTGGTTCCTTACTTGTTCACCATTAAGGATGCCTTTGTGGACAGCCTGACGCCACCCACTCCGGTCGTCGGCGAGCTGTTCCCAATTGTCGAGGCTGATGCCGGTCAGTTTGAGGTCGCGTTTGCAGACATCCTTGAATCGCAGTTGCGGGCGACCAGCGGGGCGATGCCCGGTGGCGAGCTCTCCATATAGGATGTCCTTTGGTATGCGTCCATCTTGCATTCGATGCACATGACCCAGCCAGCGTAGACGTCTTTGGCACAGAAGGAGATGCATGCTCAGTGAGCTGACTTGTTTGAGTACGGCAGTGTTGGTGATTTTGTCCTGCCATCTGATGCCAAGGATGCGACGGAGACAGCGGAGGTGGAAGCTCTCGAGTCGATTTTCCTGTTTGGTATAGGTAGTCCAGGTTTCGCTGCCATATAAAAGAGTGCTGAGAATACATGCTTGGTATACCTTGAGCTTGGTGTTCAGTGTCAAATGTTTGTTAGTCCATACTCGTTTGCTTAGTCTGCCCATGACACTGGTTGCTTTGGCAAGCCTTTTGTCGATCTTGTCATCCAGGGACAGACTGCTGGTGATGGTGGAGCCCAAATATGTGAATTTGTCAGTGACCTCCAGAACTTCGTTGTCGATGGTGATTGAGGGTGGAGCTGGGATGCCTTGACCCATGATGTTGGTTTTCTTGATACTGATGGTCAGTCCGAATTCTATGCATGCTTGAGCTAAGCGATCCATCAGGAGCTGTAGGTGTTCCTCTGTGTGTGCTGTCAGGGCTGCGTCATCAGCGAACAGCATGTCTCTGATAAGGATAGTGCGGATCTTGGTTTTTGTTCTTAGGCGGGCCATGTTCAGCAGCTTCCCATCACTTCTGGTATGTAGGTAGACACCTTCTGTAGAGTCTTTAAATGCAAAATTCAGCATCATAGAGAAAAATATGCCGAATAGTGTAGGCGCTAGAACACAGCCCTGTTTGACTCCGCTTTCGATTGTAAAGGGTTCTGAAGTGTCCCCATCGTAGCTGACGACTCCCTGCATATTATCATGAAAGGAGGTTATAATGTTGAGCAACTGAGGTGGACATCCGATCTTCTTCAGTAACAGGAACAGGCCGCTTCTGCTTACTAAGTCAAACGCCTTGGTTAGGTCGATGAAGGCGATGTACAGCGGCATCTGCTGTTCTCTGCACTTCTCCTGGAGCTGACGCACTGAGAATATCATGTCGACAGTGGATCTCTCTTGTCGGAAGCCGCATTGTGATTCGGGGTACACGCGGTTTGCGAGAACCTGAAGACGGTTGAGGACCACGCGTGCAAAGGCTTTGCCTACAATGCTCAGCAATGAAATACCCCTGTAGTTGTTACAGTCACTGCGATCCCCCTTATTCTTGTACAGGGTGACTATCTTGGCGTTGCGCATGTCTTGCGGAACTCTGCCTTCCTTCCAACATAGGCAGAGGAGCTCATGGAGTGGCTCTAATAGGGCAGGTTTTCCGCATTTGATGATTTCAGGCGGGATGCCATCCTCACCCGGCGATTTACCACTGTTCAGGGCATCAATGGCTTTACTGAGTTCATCCATGGTAGGTTCAGCATCCAGCTCCTTCAGGACGGTCAAGTCTTCTGTATCGTCCAATGCTCTCTGTGTGACAGAGTTTTCACTGGAGTACAACTCTAGATAGTGTTCCACCCACCTGCCCATTTGCTTGCTTTTGTCAGTGATGATATCCCCTGATTTGGATTTCAAGGGTGCAGTCTTCTTTGATGATTTGCCAGTTGCTTGCTTGATGCCCTCATACATCCTCCTTATGTTGCCAGTCTCCGACGCTTGCTGGATGCTATATGCCAGTTGAAGCCAGTAGTCATTTGCGCAGCTACGGGCAGTCTGCTGGGCCTTTCTCCGAGCAGCCTTCAGCTCCAGAAGATTGTGCTTACTTGGGTCGCGTTTGTAGCTTATCAGTGCTTTTCTCTTGGCATCAATGACGGGCTCTAGTTCAACAGCGTTTGCCTCAAACCAGTCGGTATTCTTGTGTTCCTTTGTACCATACGTCAGAGCAGCAGCTCTGTAGATAGTGTTCCGGAGCGGATTCCACATATCTTCTGCATTCGACTCTTGGTTGCAGCTTTGCAGTTCCCCCAGCCTTGCTATGAACTCCTGGTTTTTGGCTTGGTTGGTGGTTTGACTAGTGTTGATTTTTGGCTGGCATTTCTTTTTGGAGTGATGGAGTCTCTTGGGGCGCAGCTTTATCTTGGAGGCAATGAGGGAGTGGTCTGTATCGCAATCGGCGCTATGGTAGGCTCTGGTGTTACGAACGTTATTCAGAGAGTCGCGCCTGGTGATGATCAGGTCCAACTGGTGCCAGTGATTTGATCTTGGATGTCTCCAGGACGCCTTGTGACATGCCTTGTTCTGAAAGTAGGTGTTTGTCACGCATAGGCCGTGATAGCAGCAGAGTTCGAGTAATCTCTGGCCGTTTTCGTTCATTTTCCCTATGCCATGGTGACCCAGCACACTTGACCAAGAGTCATGGTCAGAACCAACACGAGCGTTAAAATCCCCCAGAAGGTAGAGGTGTTCCGAAGCAGGGACTGCGGCAATTGCGCTGTTTAATAACTCATAGAACTGATCTTTAGTCTCCGTGCTGGCTTGCATGGTTGGTGCATAGATGCAGAGGAGGTTGGCGGTACCAGATGCTGTGAATAGACGCAGGGTAAGGATTCTCTCTGTGCCGTGGGAAGGAGGTTCAATCATTTGGAGCAGGGTGTTCTTTATGGCGAAGCCGACTCCGTGTTCCCTAGATTCCTCGACGTCTTTCCCCTGCCAAATAAACGTATAGTGTGCTTCCCTCAAAGATCCAGTCTCTGGGAGGCGCGTTTCTTGTAAGGCTGCCACATCGATGTTTAGTCTGTGCAGCTCAAGATCGATGACTGCGGTCTTGCGGAAGTCATCGATTTTCTGTAAGTCATCTGTCAGTCCAGTGCGCATAGTACGCACGTTCCAGCTTGCAATGCGGAGAGCTGGAGACTCCGTCTTTATCTTTGAATGTCTTCCTGGTGCATGTGGTAACGATCTGCCTGTTGCGCTGCGCTCTAAGCTCCAGGCACCCACTGGAGCAGGCAGGCCGTGACGGGTCAACACCTTATTGGCCGGGGGCTGCCCAGCTTAAGGCGGGCGGTAGTTGACCAGTGGGACTACGAGGGACCCTCCCACCATTGAAGACAGCCCGTGGCGTCCAGCTCTACGCCAATTGAGCAAGGACTTATAACCCGTAGACTGCTGTCTTCTTGTTTGTGCTCTCGCCGTGAGGCGAGACTGGAGTAACGTCTCCAGAGCGCAGGCCTGGGCGAAGTTTGTGGAGGCCTTGCGCTGCCCAGACAACAGGGCCTCCCTCTCGGCTTTGTCGACGGGGCCCAAGGGGGTGCAAAGCACCACGCTTGGAGACGACTTGGCTGCAGAAGTTGCCGGAAGGACATCATGAATGGTGTACATCCGTCTTAGGGACCCCGGCTCCTGATTTTTCCTCGGGGTTGACTCCCGAAGCCTTTCCCATGGTTGGGTTAGCCTGCAAGGCAGCAGCGGTTTGAAATCAGGGTTTTCCTTCCCCTAGATGGGTTGCCCTCCCAGGCTGACGAGCCCCAACTGCTCGAAGCGGCTGGTTTTGAGGCGCCAGTGGCCGCCTTTGCCCCTTCTCCTGTCAGTAGAAGCAGTTTCGCCGGGCTTGAAATAAGCCACACGAGCAGGCCAGGAGCTGGACTTAGCTGTCAGAGACTATATGAGACGCACGCCATGAGGGGAGCATTTTATAGGCAGTGGGAGCTTATCCCCTACCACCACCACCCCGGCTATGACAACCATTGAAACCCAATTATATAATAAACATCATTTATCTGCTACCTATTCATTTACAATGGGTGAGGTGAACTTTGAGATAATATTCCGATTATGCATTCTATTGACACAGGATAAGAAGCAGATTAGCGAAACTTGACCTCAACAATTGATTTAATAATAAAAATGGAAACAAAACAATGTGACTAAAAAAAAGGACTAGATTGACAAATTATGTGAGCAGCTCTGGTGCTATATTGAATATGTTTATAGTGGGCCTGTGAATTATGTTTAATTAAAAAATTTTCACTAGGCATCATCCATCCATGGTGAAGTGTTCATCCATAGTTAAGACTGACATAAATCTTTCCGCATCATCGTTTCGTTTCCTGGAAGGATAGTTGCAGACAGATCAACTTCATCCTCATCTAGCCACTCAACGTCCTCTGAATGTGCATTTTCCATTCCGCCAATAATTGCCATGAGTTCTCTTTGCCTTCTAGCAGCGATTCTCAAAGGACGAATGCGTTTTATCTGAGTTGATTCTGGAAAATTTGGGGTAGGCACATTATCCTAATAGACGGGTGGTCGAGTGGTATAGAGCGCTCGACTGTCGACCGGAGGGTTGGAATCTCAGTGAGAACCTTAGGACTTTTTCAGGTCCTGGTGAAAGTTCCCAAGTCCACCCAGCTTTAAATGGGTACCTGACTTTATGTTGGGGGAGTAAAGGCGGCTGGAAATTGTGCAAACCACACAATCCCTTCATATGCCTAGGTTATAGAAACAGATGAATGCTACACTTCATCTGCCCCGATGGCCCTTTAGGGCTAAGGAAACTTTACTTTTTTACATTCTCCTGCGCCCGAGCTATGCGTTATCCTGTATGTTTCTTCAACATTGTTTGTGAGGCAAAGTATAAGTGACACACTTTGCAAATTCGATCATGTATGCTGGTCTGCAAAGATGGACAATAAAGATCATATGGTTGCACTTTAAAAACTCCTGTTGGTCTTGGCATAAGTTCATCAAATTTGAGAGTTTGTGCCACAAACAAACAATGAAGGAAATGTATGTGCATCTGCATCTGCTCTTTCTTAAGCTCTGAGTCCATCAGCTCTAAGAATATTTAAACTATATTCTTAGAGCTGTGCATACATTTTCATAAATGCATATCATTGTATATATACATTCAATTTTTTACGTATCTTAAAAAAATATTTTTTTGGTATCTCTTTTGTGGCATTTAACACTTTCTACTTAAAACGGTAATATAATGCTGTTTTAGTTAATTTAATACTAACTTTTATACATTGTACCAACAATTTCTTTCCCGCTTCTTAGAAATTACCAGACCAGGCAGTGTAGATGTCATGTGTAAACGTGTTTCAATATTGTATGTCAGTACGTCGCCAGAATTAATATGTTTGACTCAAGTTGATGTCTGTACTGTTGACATGTTGAGTGCAATTGCTCTGTCTGTGTCTAAGTCAATGTGTAAGTGAGTGTAGAGAGTTCTTTGATGTATAGTAGGACAGTGCATGAAAGTGAGATTATTTTATTTCAAATAATCCATTAACCACGTTGTTTAGTGAATGAGACTGTTGATTTTGTGTACAAATTAGAGATTACAATTAGAAGGCTTTAGGAATTTGAAGCTTGGTATGTAGCGTTATATTTGGAAAGAGTTGAAAGGAAATTTCCTCAAGTTTGATACTAGTTATGACTCGAAGACTCATCAGTGCAGATGAAGTGTAGAATTTAACTGTTTCAGTAAACAAGGCATATGAAGGTGTTGTTAGCACCACGCCCAGACGCATTTACTATCTTAACGTCGGGTACCCATTTAAAGCTGGTGTACTTGGAGACTTACACCAGGACCAATGTTCCCTCTAAGCTGAGCGCGTGAGCGATCGCTCACACGAATCAGAGCGTCGCTCATACTACACGTACGATCGCTCATCCGACGGACGACATCGCTTAAATCGCTCACAAATGTTGGCCTCAGACAAAATGTCGCTCAGAGACAAAATTTGTTGGCCTCAAACAAAATGTCGCTCAGAGACAAAATTGTTTGCTCACTTCATACCACACCTTAGAGGGAACATTGACCAGGACCTGAAAAAAGTCAAAAGTCTCTTAATGAGGTTCGAAAGCAGGACTCATCGGTCGACAGTCGAGCTCTCTACACCACACGACCACCCGTTCCCTTAAATGGCAGTATGTAATAAATATTTCGCATACAATTTCATATCACTAGCCTAAGTATTTCATAAATAGGCATGTAAAATAATTTGAATTTTAATGTATTAGAATTATAGTTACTGCTACTAATTGGATGTCTATATTTTCAATTTTGTGTGTGTCAACAATTGTGTGTGTTAACGAAATATTTCCTACTGAAAAGGGTTGCACCTGGACGAGAGAGAACAATAAGACGTTGGTGGATGTAGACGAGATCGAGACCACGGGTCAGTTGCAGGGGAGATATTTGAGACGACACTGGAACGAGTTAATGTAGTTTGTAAAGTTGAAAGGTCAGCGTCTCACATTGGTACTGGGTGTTTGTTATCGATGGATAACTGTAGACTGCAGTACGAAAGCTAATGCTTCTTTCTTTTGTTTAATCGGAATCTGTGTTCGTTAATTATTGTTTGTTTTCTGAATGTTGAAGGTAAAGACTCTTTAAAAGAGATATATCTGAATTAATGAAAATAATTGCACTGAATCAATACATCAACTGAACATTAATTTAATACTGAGCATTCATTTCATTGTTAAAACCTCAGTTCATAGCAAGACTCTTTAATATTTTTTTATTACTGTACTTCATTCTCTAACATAGGTCTCCTGTGCCATGGTCTCAGAAGAACAAGATCAGTTATACATCAAAACTTTATGCCAGAATATCACTCGTCTCTGCACGAAAATCCCCATTCTAAGATACAGCTAGGCGCTGCCTGGATACCTGTTCCACCTAACTCTATAGGTAAATGTTTAAATTTTAAAATGTTTTGCAGTTTCAGATTTGTATTTATTAACACTATCATACAATATTTATAAATAAATAAATATATATATATATATATATATATATATATATATATGTTATAATTTAAAATATACTATGGTTATACAGATATAGATATCCTAACCTTTATCAAAGTCTTGATGACTTTGATATGATAGGGTGATTACTAAAAATTTCTTCCTATCTGCAAATATTTGTACATGTATTATAAAGTAGACTTCAAACTTTTTCTTAGCTAATACTAGTGTCTGATAAAATGTAGATTACCATTCTTATGTACTTCCAGTTTATTTTTAAAATGCTTCTTAATGTGTTATTAACAACTTATTGCAATAATTATTAATATATACCCTGTACCAAATAAAAGCGACTGTCACCATTTTCTAAGAAGTCCTACATGATATTGGAGAATCAACTTTTAAATTTTGTATTGTTTTCCAATGTTGGTTTTCTCACGATGAGTTTTTCCCAATGTCATAAGGCATTCTTAATGTTTAAAACTTAAAAAAAATTTTATACCTATATTTAAAAAAATTATAATAACTGTTATAACTGTTATAAATTGGAACTACTAAATTACTCTTTTTCCAAGATGTGAAAGAAATGGGGGATTGGTTGAACAAGCAGTTGACGATGATATTACTCTGCCAGCTCTACAGTTCAACACATCCACTGAAAAAATTACAAACGAATCCATGTATTTTACAAAACTAAGTTGTTGTTGACATCAGACATTGACATTAAACTTTGTAAAACAAATAGCTTTGTAGCTGTAACATGGAGCTTTAATGAAACTATGAAATTGGTTTTTGTAAACTTGGACAAGATATTTTATACAAATAAAGTTATAATTATAATTTTTTTAAATATCTATCTATATTCATATGTTTGTATATACCAGATATGGGCAAAGTACAGCCCACAATGCCAAAATTTAAGCACATTAAAATGAAATTTTTCTTTCAAGTTGATAAATTTTTTTTTATGTTGTATCTCTAATTTTTTTTTTTAATTTTTTCTAATTTTTAGTGTGCGAGAAATTTTTTGTCCATGCCAATGATTAGTAAATGGATGACAAACACAACAAAGTTGGCACATGTTTGCCATCAGTATACTATCGAAATAGGGGTATATTTCTTAACAAAAACAGGGGTGTATTTCATAATCAGAACAGTGGTATATATACATCAAAAAAGTGTTATATTTCAATTGTGCCATTACCTAATGTTTTTATTAAGGTTGCTGATTAAACTGCGTTAATTTGCGATTAATGCGTCAAAAAAATTTGAGATTAAAATTTTTAACGCAACACCTAAATGCGTTAATTTGACCAAAATGCTGACAGTTCACCAAATCGATAAATAACAGAATTTCACACAACTGTTAGAAGTTGAAGTCCGTTGCAACTTATTGAAGCAGATCTACCACCCCTACCCTGCACATATATTACACACACACCCTCACCCCCGAGCGTGGACTAAAAAGCCCCAATTGTAATATAAAATGATGATGTTTTGTTATATAGCCCTTCGACAAGTGAACCTCCTGCTCTCTTCCCGGTCGATATAAAAAGAAAAAAGTTTCATTCACTAGTTTACATTACTATACTGTAGTGTATTGGTGGAGGTACTGTAGTGATACTGGTGGAGGTAATAAGAACGATAAGTGTTTGGTGAGCTCTATTATGATTAGGTCAAAATAACGAGATGTCAGAAATTTTCAATATCACCCAGCTTTGCGCCCAATTAATTTTATCGCATTTAGAAGAGCTACAGCGTCTATGCATTACACTACACTAGTTTATCATGACAATTGAAATCTATACTGTCTAGACATGGTCTAGACTATGCTATGCAAACATCAGTACACGAGACAGTGTATGTATTTTTCAGAATTATTGTGATACTGAACTAAATTTAATATTTTATATTAATTAACGAACTGTTGACATGATTGATACATGTCCATAAACTGGTCTCAATAACTAATTCAATAGACATATATGCTAATGCTTAATAAATATGTTATAATTCATTATACCTCTTTCGTAAATTAAAATGACTTGTTTATTATGCCAATGTAATGCTTTGATATTATGACATATTAGTTTAAATACAAACAATTGTATTATATTGTGTCGATTAAAATGTGCATTAATTTGAGATTAAAATTTTTAATCATGCGTTAATTTCGATCAATTTTTTTAATCGAACAGCAGCTCTAGTTTTTATACATAATTTTCCTAATGAAATTTATTTTTATTGAGATTACCCATGGTTGGGCTATAGCTAAATTACATAATAGGGTTATGTCACATGAACTGATTAGAAAGCATTTTCATAGACACATCTCTAGATTCAATAATTATTTATTTCGAAAATAGGCCTGGAATATTTTAAGTGATTGTAATATGTTCTAGTCAGTAGCCTTTCTCTATTTAGATGTGTACAGGTGTGCTAAGATGCTAAAAAGATATTTCTATGCCAGATGTGCTTTAATACCAATGTTAATATCTAAACTTGTTTAAAAAGATCGAGTTACCCTTTAAATGCATTTTGTTTGTATGAAGCTAAACATAAAATTCAATACTCATCGAATGAAAATAGTATACATTTTGTGATCTCTGATCTTATTAAACTTTCATGATTCAGAGTCTTTCTTTTTTCAGTGCTGCTAAATTTTTATCACGGCTTGAGCTTTTAGCTGAAACCCACAACCTTGACTTAGGAGTTGGAGTACCATCAAATGCCACTTCCAGCATTGATGTAGTCAAGCTGAGGTCTGCCTTGGAAATCTGCCAAGAGAAGCTACCACTACTTTTGGACTTGGGAGAGATACCGCAGATGATGAAGGCAGACTATGACTTCCCATACCACAGCCCCAGCATTATCAGTATGAGCAGTGCTGCAAGCTCAGCGATGCCAGAAAGTGTGAGCTATTTTTTACTGCAGGTAATAAAAGTATTAACATTTCAAAAAGCTTTAATGCATCTTTTTGGCTGCAAATGATCTCCCTTGTATTCCTTTCTGAACTTAGGGCCTTGTTGGTATTTGGTGTGGGTTGCCTTCTATAGTTACTCTATGAATGGCTTTATTGGCCTGTCTGCTTTTCGATATATGTCACTTATTATGGAGTCTGTTATTGTCATAGCTTTTTTTTCTTGAGCTATTATTTTTTTCAGTTAAGGCAGATTTTTCTTAAGTATCCAATTTTTTTATATAATATGTACTTTATGATTTAATGGTCTTGTCTTAACATGCATGTTTCAGCTTGTATTTTTTCCTAGAATTAGTTGGAACTCCTGACAATGGTCAGCAATCGGTAAAATTAAATTTTGCAATACATTGTACCAGCCTCATAATGTCCTGGTTATGGACATTAACATATGGGGCGAATTTTTTTTAAAGATAGAGAAATTATGCTAATGATGAAACACTTATATGAACTTTCAACTACTGTATTGATTGATTTTTTTCCCCATTAAAAACATTTATTCAAGGAGTGTTTATGGATGAACACAGTACTTTGCCATATCAGACACGAGATTCATGACATGGATGGGAACCTATTAGGGGGGTTCAGGTGCCATCCCAAGACGACTGCTGCCAACTGTACTAAGTTTACAGGAAGAGTTTGTTCCTGTCAGCTGGTTACACCCCAACACTCAGCCATGCACACACTCATTGACTTTATGGCTAGATGGTAAGTCCTGTCTGTTTACATACATGTTCTTTCATATCTGGGGCCCAGTTATCAATTTTTGTATTACAGATTGAGCCGTAACTATTGATACACTGCATATATTAGTGTTTGATGATAGTATTCATACATCTAATATGTTTAACAACATTTTGTTGTATTTTTTCATTTTTATGTTTCATGTTGATAAGCTATATCAGTGGTTCCCAAACTTTTTTGACCCATGGACCCCTTTTAGAATCAAAACTTTCCCACGGACCCCCAAGTGAAAAACTTACATAAATGCATAACATACTAAATACAAATGAATGAAGAAAAAAAACATTTTGACGAAGAAGTATTCATTGAAATTATAATTTCTGTTTAAAATAAAATAAATTTATGACTAGGATGAACTTGATGAGATGTTATGAGTGTTTTTATGTCCGGCTCAAGGTTTGTGAATAGCAGCCGCAAATCCCCACGAGCACTAATTTCTTGTTGGTTTCTTTTTGTTGTGATGAGATTCATAACGGCACTGAATCCACGTTCTACCAAATAGGAAGATGGAAAAGCAGTCAATAACTTCAGTACAATAACCCATAATGCGGGATATAAAATTGGTAGCTGTTTTTGTAACCAAAATTTGTGATATCCTTGTTCATACAATGGTTTAAGTTCCTCATTTGTGGATATTTCAATAAGCTGCTCCTGTATTTCTATGGATTCATCTGTGCTAGGTATGTGAGTTTGTCCACGTGCGAAAGGGTTCAGCACCCAGTTGGGAATATCCAAGTGAAGAATGTCTTCAAATCTTTGGTTTATGTCTGCATGAAGAGCCCTTAAGTGTTGACAGTAGGCAAGCAAATCTTCATCCCTGTTTTGCTATTTCAAAAGATTTGGAAACTGAGAACATTCTCCTCTTGCCAAGTTTTGCTTGTACAGAAAAAGTTTTGCCATAAACGCAGACATTACGCTTTTTGTTTTGATTGAATTTAATTGGTCACCTTGTAGTTTCAAATTAGTTTCGTTAAATTTGTCAAATAAATCAGTCAAATAGGCTATGTCATTTTCTGAGTTAATTAAATTGTGTCGCAAATCATTGTATTTGCTTTCCAAGAATTCCAACACAGAATCAAAGAGGACATAAAAGCGATTTAAACATGCACCTTTGGATAACCAACGTACTTCTGTGTGAAGTAGTAAACGATTATAGTCTTCTTCATTTTCCAAACAAAGTTGAGCAAATAATCTCTCATTTAAAGCATTCCTTTTGATTTTATTAACTGCTTTAGCAACATGATCTAGTGATCTATGCAAACCTTCACTAAAATATTTTGCGACCTAATGATGTCGTACTGAAAATACATTTGGTACAGCTTGTTTTAAGTATGCCAGAAACCCTCTGTATCTTCCTACCATTGCCGGAGCACCATCAGTAGCAACAGAGATGATATTAGTTAAGGGTATAGCTTTTACATCAAAATAATTTTTTAATTGAGTAAATAACATTTCTCTTTTTGTATCGGTTTCCAAACATTTAGCAAATAACAATTCTTGACAAAAATTTTCTTCTTTTATAAATCTTACATAAGCTGAAAGTAAAGCTTTGTTTCCTGGTAAAGTTGACTCATCAAGCTGTATAGAGAATTCAGATGCTTTTAAGTACTCACATAAAGAATTTTCTACAGACAGAGCCAATTCGTCAATCCTTCTTTGTACCGTATTATTACTCAGTGGAATTCTTTTTATAATGTCGAAAGCTGGTTTGTGCAACACGGTGCGTATTACCTCACTTACAGCTGGTAATATAAGTTCTTCACCAATAGTATGGGGCTTTCCGGACTTTGCAATCAATAAAGAAATGTTATAAGAAGCACGTAGTCCATCATCATCTCGCTTAGATGTTTTCCCAATGAGTTTCTGCAATGACGGTGTTTTCAAATATTTTTCTTTGACTGTTTGAAAAAACGTTAAATCCTTAACTATTTTATCACTGCATTTTTATTAAATGCTCCTTAAGCTTGGAAGGCTTCATGGAATCATTAGACATAGTTTTATTACATAGAAGACACATAGGTAAAGTACTATTTCCAGGTGATGAAATAAATCCATACTTCAAATATTCAACACTGTATTGTCGGGATTTTTTCTTTGGCTCACTCATTCTGTAATCTGTTAAAAAGGCACAAAAGGATATAAGAAAATGTGGATATCAAATGTCTTGTTTGCAACAAACCACTGTTAATTATTAACATTTTCAATGGAATGCTGCAGACCTGCAGTAAAGACTTTTTGAATTAATTATATGACGTAATGATACAATTTCCTGTAATTTTTAATAAAATATAATTTTAAATAATTTACTCCTTTTAAATAACATCTGTAAACAAAAAACTTAATATCTCTTCCTAAGTTTTTAATAAAAAGAGACATTACTATATTGAAAAATGTGTTATATAATTTTTTCAAAATTGGTTGAATTTTTTTAAGACAAGACTGTTGATAGAATATGTAAATACTTACATGCACTGAAGTTGTACTCTCTATGTCACTGTATTATTACATTCCTGTGTGCTGCCTATTTTCATCAAGCTGTATGTCTGTCCCTCTCTGTTGTCTTCTTTCTCCTATTCTCTCTCTCTTCCAATCTATCTGTCAAAAATATATGCTAGCTTCTTTTGTAAGACCCTAATTACGTCTTCAAACACACGTCCTTGTCTCTGATTGGTCGGTCCCTAATAGGTGATATTCTGTTATTTCAGTCAAAACAGCAGTATCCCTGGACTTTTGTATTTTAATGACAAACTAATTAATTTATGCATCCCTGACCTAATGATCCATATTCTTGAAAGTACAATGTTTTACCTATATTCTTGAAAATACAATGCTCAACCTAGAAACTTTGGCACACTGATTCTTTGTAACATTAATCAAGCCCATGTAGAAGTTCGGGGCCAAACATACGAGACCAGACAGTAGATGATTAGCTTACCACAACATTTGTCTCTTGAAAATAAAAGGGCGCTTAGCATAGCTTTTGATTCCAGCCTAACCAGGTCATCTTTCCACAGGTATGTGTCACCTAAAAATACATACTCTCTATAAACATGACCGACATTGTAATCTCAGAGATTGAGAGTAAATATGGTGCATTTTCTGTAAAAGCGTGTTTTCTGCTGTCAGTCTCTTACCATGCCATGCTTGTTATTAACTTAATTAGCTGGCGTTTTTAGTTTATTTATTGTTTTTATTTGTATTTTCATTAAAATAAAATGGATTAAAATAAAATGGATTTTAATTTTACTATTTTACATTTAACCTTGTGCGGACCCCCTGGAGTTGTTCAGGGACCCCAAATGAATAAAAAATTTTCGCTGACCCCCTGAATGCTACCAGGGACCCCTGGGGGTCCGTAGGGACCACTTTGGGAACCACTGAGCTATATAAATGTTTCAGCAGTTTTCATATAGCCAGTCATCTGTTGGCTAATGCTAATCTTTAACATTTGTATTCCCAGTACACAGAATTTTAACTTTTTGGCTAACTTTTTTCTATTTTTAAGCATCTGAAAATTTCATTTGTAACAATTTCTTATACATTTTTTATCTGTTGCTATTAAGAAAAAATTTTCAAACTTGAACAAGGGCAATTAGTCAAGATTTAAAAGTGGAATTTTTAGGGACAGCTTAAATTATTTAAAATTTATTAGAGCTTTTTTATTTATCAGTCGTGGACAAGATAATAGAGCTGTATTCTTGTTTTATTTACGCTTAATAAACATGATGATTGAAGTGCATTCTTGCTATATTTGTTAGACCTGAATAAGAGATATCAACAGTTGAATAGATGGGTCAGGAGAAGCGTGGTGCCGACATTCACCAATGGTCAGGTCACTGAAAATTACACAGTGGCCAGAGGTCAACTGACTACAGTTTGGCTTGGAGGACTGGTAAACCCTCAGGCACTTTTAGCCGCTTTTTGACAAGAAAAAGCCATTTTGTCTTGAGCAAGGGTAGAAGATGTGAGCACATTTTTTTTATAAATCAAATTATTAAATAAAAACATTTTATAATTTTGAATTTCAAAAATTGTTTTTCTAGGGAAAAAATCAGAGTCTTGGCAAATTCTAAAAATGTGATAGGTAAATAATAACTATAATCTGTTGCCAGGTGTTTTTTGACTGTTTAGTTCTGAACCAAGTGGATCACAATGACATTGATGAAGGTGGCCTGTTTATCTCTGACCTATATTTAGAAAATGCTGTTGGGATTACCAGAACAATTGTATGGCAGAATCAAGGTAAGATTTGATTTTTTTTCTATCTCCTCTATCAAATTTTTAATAAACTTTAAAAGTATTATTATAACTACACAATCGACAAAATGTCCCAAATAAATTTCCATTAAATTTTTTCATTGTACATGATTCATATAATTACAGCTACAGCTGCGCTCTCATTCACTCAACATAGTTTTTTTTATTATGTTCCCACAGAAATCCAGCTTAGTTTGTTTAAAATGTGTCTACCTGAAACCAACCATTAGGTCAAGTAAAGCCTCTAAGCCGTCAGATACAGTCAAGTCAGAGACCCGTGAACGGTAGGGTGCATCACCAAAAAAAATTTTTTAAAATTGATCTGTCTGCTATTTAAATTTGTTCCATTGATCAAAAAAAGCATTGTGTAAAAAAATAAAAAATATTTGACAATATTTAGAGGTCCCCCGGACTTCAACAAAGTTTGCATAATTAAGTGAAAACTAGGTAAAACCATCCTTCTTGTAAAATCTTACAGACTTACATACAAAAAGTGAAGCGCTATATAAATTGTTTTATAGTCTTTGGTTTTATAATGTTTGGTAGCTATGATTGATTTTGATAAGCAGTTGTGCTAGAAATAAAATTTAAAATTCACATTTTATTAGCAAAAACAACACTTTTCCTTACCGCATATTGATGACCAAGGCAAGCATTTTAATTTCTTTATTTATATTATTTTAATTTCTGATACACTTGACCTATAAAATCAGAACATGGAAATGATATGAAAAACAACAATAAAATGTTTACACCTTCTAAGGAAATGCTGGGTGACCCTGGCATCACTTCAACAGTTGCATATCCAGTTATTACTGCGTCTCCTGCCTCGCGAACAAAGAAACCACAAACTCTTCTGAAAACTGAATTGTTTGGCATTGGCCCTGCAATCTGTGTTGATGATGCTATAATTACTGGAATTCTTCGACTACCAACTTGTTTACAAGTTTTGAGGTGCATGATGTATCACTGCAATGTAGCAGCACACAGTGAGCGTCCAGGTTCTCTTGGTGCACCTTCTCAATTTACAACTGCCAAAATTGTGCTGAATCAAGTTACTGCTTTCTACGAAAAAGCAAACATTCCAATGGTGACAGAGAGGAGAGCTTGTGAGAAGATTGTTCAGCTTCTTGATGAATACAATAAACTTCGTTCAATTGATAAAAGTCGCCGAAACACACCAGCCACCAAACGTAAACTGGAACAAATGAAATCTATGTTGGCAACAGCTTTTCAACTGTGGCCACCAAATGTCGAGACTATTATCAAGAATGCAGAAGATCTAGCATTCTTGAGGTCTATGAAAGGAGACAGGTCTTCCAGCTTTGGATCATTTGACAAAACACTTGCAAAAAAAGTCGCTCGACGCCATTCACGAGATGTCGTAACATTGGAACATCAGAAACGCGCAAGAGAAGAAAATGCAGCATGTCCAACGATATCAGTGCCTTCCAGCAAGGGTAGCAGTGACGAACCCGATGATTCTACTTCTAAATCTGAAGATAATATGGAGTTTGTTGATAACTGTTTGGATGATATAATGCCATTGCAAAAGCGAAGAAAGCCAACAGGAGCTTTGGTATTTGTACCTCCAGATGCTTTATGCCGACCAAATCTTGTGTCACTAGCGACAAGGTTAAAGATTACACCAAACACAGCAGACAGCTTTCACACAGGGCCTTATTAGTGAGTCTGGGGGTGATGTATCAATGGTGGCTTCTTCCTATGCCACTGCAGACCGTTCACGTCGCAAAGTTGTAAGTGAGATATCTACAAAGATCCACGACTCCTGGGAACCACCCAAACTCTGCACTCTCCAATGGGATGGCAAACTGACACCTTCTCTAAAAAATCATTGTGTCACTGAAGAACGCATAACAGTTGTTGTCGGTGATGCAAAGCAATTGAAACTTCTAGGAGTACCAAATTATGCCAAGGCAACAAAGAAACCCGTTGGTGAAATAATTGCAGAGTTAACCATGAAGCTAATGACAGAGTGGCATTGTAATGATTGTATCGTTAATATGACATTCGACACAACAAGATCAAACACTGGTCATCAGACTGCTGCCTGCATTGCCATACAAAATATGCTGCAACATGCTCTTCTGTGGTCAGGTTGTCGCCATCACATTGGTGAAGTTATCCTCTCGCATGTGTTTGCAGACATGAAAATAGAAGTTTCCAAATCCCCGGATATAACTTTGTTCACCAAGCTGCGAAGTAATTGGGAGTTGGTGGCACATGATTGGTCTCACGTTTGTAGTTCGTTTACGTTAGCTGATCATGATCTGAAGGCTCAAGAGTGACTGACGATAATGAGAGATGCGGTAATTGCACATGCCAACTCTAGTAAACAAACCGAATTCTTGCGAGACGACTACCACGAATTCCTTAAGATGTCCCTTGTTTACCTGAATGCTACAAATAAGGAGGTTAACTTTAAAAGACCAGGTGCCCTGCACAAAGCACGGTGGATGGCAAAGCTGATATATTGCCTCAAGATTGCACTGTGTGAGAAACAAATTCAATTATTGCCTCCAGGTACTATTACCACACGTGATCAAGTGCCAAAGATTCGTGCATTTGCTACATTTGTAACACATGTTTATGTCGTGTGGTGGCTCACTTGCAAAAAGAGTGTGGATGCACCATGGAATGATCTACAGCTCTACAAGCGACTTTTGGATTACAACGATGTCAACAGAGACATATCCAAGTCAGCAATCCGTGCCCTGAATAGGCATCTGTGGTAACTCACTGCTGAAATGATCCCACTTGCTCTGTTCAGCAATGAAGTACCTGTGTTGGAAAAGCGAGCTCTAGCAGATGCTCTGCTAAGGCTTCGACCAAACTCCACAGAATCGATTTGGAAATGGTTGGGGAAAACCACGATTCCAATCAATTGATTCTAAAACTCAGTTGTGTGATCTGGCTGGAGTTGACTCGTGGTTTACTATATACAGACTTCAACTGGACAAAGGATTCCTCCAACTGCCTGTTGATGATTGGTGCCAAACAGCTTCTTACATTGCCAGTGCAGAAAATGTTGCTGCTATTAATGTTGTTAACGATTGTGCCGAGAGAGGAGTGAAACTGGCATCTGACTTTGTTGAAGCAGCGCGAACGGATGAACATTTTCAAAACATTCTTCAAAAGAAATGGACCGCAAAAACATCTCAAATGTGCGTAAACCTTACAGACGTGCAACAAAGTGAAACTGAATTAAATGCAACAGTAATAAATAATTTAATACTTTAATGTAATTTTTATATAGGCTAGAATAAACTTTTTTTTTCTTTACATGTTTTGTGATTTCTTGGGCGGGGGAGGGGACCTCTAAATCAACTTTGATTTGAAAAATATTTTACACAAGTTATTATTAATGATATTAGAACAAATTAGAAACAGACAGCTCAAAAACAAACAATCAATTTTTTCCTCTATTGTGGTGATGCACCCTAGTGAACGGTCAAGAGTTTGTCAGCTCCCTGTCTTCATAAACAAGGTTTTTACTTTATTGCTATTTCTTTTATTATTTAGATTTAATAACTCACTGCTCTAAATGTAATTTATTTAATTTAAATAGAATATTCCTAGGGTGGCCACTCAAAAGGTAGATGAGAGCTGCACTCCAGATATACAAATTTCCCTTAGCCCTACTGGGCCTTCCGGGTAGATGAAGTATAGAATTAATCTGTTTCTAAAACCTCTGCATATGAAGGGATTGCTCTTAACAGATTTTTGTCGTCTCTGGGGAGCTAAGGGCTACTGCAGTGGATAATTTTCTCCTCTCTTCTGAGATGCGCTACCACCAATAGTGAATATCAATACTTAATACTGTTTGACTGGTGATTTTTTTTTCATTTATAGAGTCGTCAGATTCAAATCTGTTCACTTCCTGTTAATGTTAATTCTTCCTCCAAATTGGGTGAAAATTGGATTTTGAGACGGACAGCTTTTCTTTTAGATCCAGGTGAACTAGGCCTTATTTACTAAATTGTTAAAAATCAACTATTATCAGTATATAAAATATTTGACATATTTTCATATATATATATATATATATATATATATATATATATATGCATATCATTTTGAATACATTTATTCTAACCTTATGTCGAAATTGGTGCACAGGTCTTCTGGAAGGAGGAAGCAAAAAATCCAGAGCGTTTTTAATGCTGAACCGTTTCCCTCCAACGATGCGGACCGAGCAGGAAGAAAGCACAGAGGAGGAGAATGGAGAGGCTGAAGACCAAGCAGAGGATCCCCAAGAGTATGAACTAGAAGACAGCGTAGAATCAGCAAGATCCCAGTTGTCCTATAAACCAATTTCCCCCAATGCTCCTCCATTTCCAGATTCTCTTGCACTGAAGAGGGAGCCGCCAATATTTAAAGATGACTTTGACATGAAAGCAGAAGATGGCAGAGAAAGTGGGGGAAAAAGCCAAAAGAGTCCTGTCAATAAAGAATAACCGGATGAAGATGCCAGGGGACAGTTAAATGAAAATGCAGCCTCTTCTATTGATTTGAAGGAGAGTAAACAAACAATAGATGAAAAGGTTTCTAACTATCCAAGGAGATATTCATGAACATCTCCTCAGCAGCCAAAAGCTGAAGACAATGCAAACATCTTTGATGAAAGTGATGGCAAAATAAAAGATTATAAAGAGACTAAAAAACAGCCTTCTGCTAAAAGTGAAATACTTGATGATAAAGGTGAAGATGCTAAGGTTGATGTTGAAAATGATGATGAAGATGATGCTGAAGATGATGAGGGAGAAGATGTTGAAAATGATGAGGATCTTGAAGAAGAAGATGATACTGAGGATGAGGAAGATGCTGACGATAAAATCCTAAATCAAGAAGGTGATAAGTAAAATATCAGCTAACTGGCATTGTGTCTAATCAAAAGACAACTTCTAGGCTAAAAAGTACTTCAGTTATGCTGTAAAATGTTTTCTTAACAAAATACAGTGAACAATGACTACAGTAATTTTTTTTTTCAAAATAAAACTGCATGACACAATAACAAATCATTGTTTAGTTCTAAACACTTTACCTTATGAATTGTAGAAAAATAATATTTCAATGAATTCCATCATGTTTATACAGCTTATATTGTATAGTTTAAGAGGATATCTAAGCATTTTGTCTTGTCAAATATTTATGATAAATAAATCTACATTACTGTAAAAAAAAGTCAATATAATTCTGTTATTATATTTGTTTGAGTTAACTTCTGTCAAATGGTATTTAGTGTCATGAAAATTAATATTTTTTACGTATCTCAAATTCATTTGTACTTTAACGAAGAAATGAAAAACTATGGAATATCAAAGCTCTGTTAATAATATAATTTTTTTTTACTCCGCTGATGTAAACAAAAAAAAATAAATTTAGCATTTCTGCTTTGTGCATTCTGCTATAATATTAATTTTTTTTAAAATAAAAAAAAACGATTTTTATATTTATGTAATCTATTTCTACTGTCATAATTACGTCAATGAATTTTTCAAATGTTGTAATCCACGAAATCAAATGTGATATTCAATTTTATTTTTACATTTAATAAATACAGAAATGTTTATTTGTAAGAAACATGATAATTAATTTAAATTAGATTTTTTTCTTCTGTAATTACTATAATTTATTTTTTTATTTGTATTTGGAAGATCATTAAATTATTGTATTTTTCTAGAAAAAAAAATACTCATTGCTGTGTAAATTGTGTGCATTTTAAAAAATTATTTTTTTAAATATTATTATGAGTAGCTAAAAACACGAAAAATAAAATATTTATATACATTTTTATGTAGAAAAAAAGTATTATATGCATAGAAATAATTAATAATCTAATTTAAAATAATTTATCATTACCTAACTTTTGAAATTGTGGTATTCAAATAATGTTTCTATTATTTACAATAAAAACTCAAGTTATTCAAACATTAATAAATTACTCTTGCTCTACAGCACAAATTATCTCCCTTCAACAAATGTAATTCACTATTTGTTTAGATCAGGGCTTCTTAAACTATGGGTAGCAAAATTCTGGGGTCGCGAGAGATAAAAATACAATTTAACAGAAAATGTTTTTTAACTTGTAAAATATTAATTTATTTTTCTTTTATATTTGTATGGGGTCGTCAAGAAACTCGCAATCATAAATGGGATCGTGAATTACAAACGTTTAAGAAGCCCTGGTTTATATTAGAAGAGTTACTGCTCTACCTTTGTTCATTTCATTTTTTGTTCTACACATTTCATCTTATTTGGTGGATCCATCAAAGATCTTTTTGTTTATTAAGTGTACAATGGTCTATTTGTGAAAAAAGTTGTTTTGTTTGAAATCAAGGACTTTATCTAAAATACTGAAAGTATTTCTGTTAGTATGTCTGTTGATGCTTTTTTCCTGGACTAAAAAAAGTTCCCTATACACTCAATTACACTGTAATTATACACATGCAAAATCTTTTCATTGAATAATAATTTATTTTCATCAATAAATAACATAATAGCATAATGAATTAAAATTTCACATGTAGCGAAATATGGCAAATGAAATAATTGTATTAATAATATCAGAAATACTGATGTCCACAACAATGATATATATTTCAATACAAATATTTTTTAGTAATTGCATTGAGTATGTTTGAATGTCATTGAATATTAAAAAAAAAATATTTGAAAAATGAAATGAACAAAGGTAGAGCAGTAACTCTTATAATCTAAACAAATAGTGAATTACACTTGTTGAAGGGAGATAATTTGTGAAATGAATGTTAGGTATGTTACTACATGTATTTAATTTTTAGCTAAAGTGAGCAAATTGGGCAGTCTGACAGGATTATTAAACATTGCAGCTTTATGTGCTAACTACAAATATAACAGTTAGTAGACCCATCTCTTGTTTTTCAGGGCATACGCATTATATCAGTTTCAAACATTCCTGTATTATTTATTTCTGATATTTTATATTTTATAATAATTACATCTGCAGATAGAAAATAAAATTTAAGACATTCTGAAATTCAGATCAGTTACAATTAAGCAAGATATTTAAATTTTACTTTAAAAACTACATTTGCTGTCATTTGGTAGATGGCAACACTTTTTAAAATATGCCACAACAACTCTCAATAATGTGATTACTGTAAAATTTAAATTAATTATAATTTCTTTCAAATATTAAATTTAAGAAATAAATCAAATGAACTATGAAAATGATACATATAAATTAAAATGAATTACAAAGTAAAAAAAGTTAAAACAAAGAATTTTAGGGGGGGGGGGCAGACTGAAAATTCAAAGGGAGTGGCAGCTGCCCCCCTCGGCTCCGTCGCCACTGCTGTGGTACCTCAACCCTTTGCAATTCACTTTATACGACACAAGACCTTTCAACCAAAGCTATGGTACTGGGGCAACTAGTAGAGTTTTTCTTATGGCGATCCTACTGCCCCCTAACCATCCATTGAGGCATATTTGGGTGCTGCCCAGAATCGCATAATTCTTTCTCATTTTTCTACTCATAGTGTTATTTAGGTGCCCAGTGGGTGGGAGGGGAGTCGAGTGGTCTGAGAGATTAGCATTATTTAAATATTGCACTTGCACAAATAAACGACTGCACACACAAAAATTATATGCAAATATTTAATGTGACTAAATAACACTTCTTTTGTAAATCATTGTTCATTTTGGTTATGGACCACCAGGCAAATGTTTGTCCATTCCTTCAACGTCATAAACTTATTAATAGCCTGGGACTGGAGTTGAACCAGCGTAACCAAAAAAGTAATGAAAAAAATTACTGATAATTATAATTTACCATAACCTGATTAGTTTAAAAAGCCTAACCGATTAAAAAAAAAGTGAAAAAATTACTCACACACAGTGCATTGAAAAGTAACCTTACTAGATATCCATCAAAGTTCACTTTAAGACTAAACTTACTATTCACCTTTAACCCATGAATTTCTGTAAATTAATTTTAAAGTAGATCAAAAGTTTTACAGAAAGTTTTTGTCTGCAACCAAGAAAAGCATAATAGAATATTTGTTAAAATTGTAAATAAAAAAAAATTACTTGAGAAAGGAATGTTTACCTGAATTTTGATACTTACCTATGATTTGGTCTGGCATCCGTCTGACCAGGTTTCTCAAAACTAGCAAGTTATTCTTTACTGCCTGGCACCTTCAAAGCAGCCGTACTGTTGCACTTTTTCTGACTGAAATGGCTTTTTGCTGTGCATCGAGCTGTAATTTTTCTCTGCACTTAGTTTTAGTAGCAATATAGGTTTTTAACCACAAAATCTCACTGCAAATTATTAAAAAAATAAAAGTCAGCTTTAGTGATATATTGCGTATATTGGTCAGTTTATTTTTATATCAAACCCTACACCTTTTTAAACATTAATTACTTACCTGCATATATTGTTGTGTGACTAGAGCATTTTTCACACCACTAGCCCAGGAAAAGCACTCTGTGACCCCTGCACTATTGTTATTGAAAGATTTCAAACTATCAATATTAAATTTAAACTGCTTAACTTAATATATCTGTAAATTTAAAAAAGAATGACATGAAAATTAATGTTATTATATACCTTTAAAAGACACAACATGATACAAAATATCAAACTGCTACAATAGAATAGCCTACATCATTGTCAACATTTTTCATAATTAAATATGCTAATATATTGACCGTCTGACCCAAAACATGACCCCTAAACCTAACTCCAATCTATCCCCTAGTTTTCCTGTCCTGACACAATGTATGTTTTTCTTACCAAGGCTGATGACTAAGGTGGGATGGGTGGTCAAGTGGTGTAGATACTCCTGAAAGTCCTGGGTTTGATCCTCTGTGAAACCCATGGGAATTTTTCCAGGGGAAATTTGTTTCAAAGTCATCTCACAAGTCTACCCAGCTTTAACTTGGGGAACCAAAGGCGGCTGGGTGTTTTGCTAACCACACAATCCCTCCACATGCCTATGTTATAGAAACAGATGACTTCTACACTTCATCTGCCCCGATGACCTACTAGGGCTAAGGGAACTTTACTTTACTTACTGATGACTAAATAAAGCAATATAAGTATCATCATAAACAATTTTCTCTATATATAATAAGTGTATGGGTGTATTACACCCAGTTACCAGGAATAAGATATGCAATGTAGCAGCGGAAAGAAAATGGTTTTGCATTTTGACTTTATTTTTTGGTATTTGTGCTTTATATATATTTACATGGGCGTATTCATGGGGGGGGGGGGCATGTCATATAAGAGGGGGGCATTTGCTCCCCCCCCTCCCTACATTTAAAAAAAAAATGTCATACAGTTGTTCTTTGCCCCCCCCCCCCCCTGGAAAAATTCCTAGCGACGCCCATGTATATATGCATATATATATATATATATATATATATTGTAAATTTTACCATCTCTTTGTTCTGTCTGAAATACCAATTGGTTTTCTTACCTTTACACCTAATACTAATATGTTTGGTAGTATCATTTTACTGGGCGACCTGGTTATTTATGCTGTGCCTGTTCCACATACTGAGGGCTCAACTTCTATTGTTTCTAGTCACCTACCTTAGTTTTACATGATTTATGTGATCTCAGATAAATGCACAACTTTTTCACCCCTACGGCCACACTGAACGTTAAATTCTAGTTAGCAAAGCTACCAGAGTGTTTCAAAAATGTAAACAAAGAGTAGTTTTGGATACTTAAAATAACAGGTGTCGACCCTATTTAACGCGTTTCTCATTTTGATAGTAAGTGTGGGGCGCTGTAGAAAGTCCATTAACTAATTGTCTTTGCACACTTTTGTGCTGGCCTGGTTTATCAGCTCTGGTGATAATTTATGATTTGAGTCATGCCCATGGCAGTCATGGAAGTTTGTTATCAAGTTAACCGGAAGCGGTTCCCATGGTAATGAATAGCCTACAAGTTTTCTATGGCGAAAAAAAGACATTTTATTAAATAAAAAAATAGTTGAGCCGATAAATAAAATAAACAACATTTTAAATTTAAAAATTCTAACTTATTCCTTAAGTCGTTGATCGGAAGGATTTTTTTCAAGTTGGTATCAAAGGCTTATCACCCATTTATAAAGTTTAAAGATTATTTCCCTTTTCCCGGGATATTTAAGATACACACTTTAGTGCTGTGCTCACAGTAGTCTCAGTCACATATAATCATAGATCACCTGGAAAATGACAGTACGTGTTGTAAGTAAAGTCCTCTTTTACTTCCCCAACAATTGTTAGGGACCCCAAATATGTCTGGTTCTTAATTTTAGTTATTATTATATCTTTTCTTTAGTCCTTTTCACTTCTTTTTTTTATTAGAATATAATTATTAATTAGTTAATTAGGCTAATAAACAGTTTATAACTCAACTGTCTTGAACCATTGACTTAAATTTTATAAATTTACATTTAAGCCTAATCATTTAATAACTTATGTATTTTAAATTATAAATATTTTAGAAGAGAGAGACTATTGCCAATTTAGCAGCTGCTATAGGATTAAACGAAGAGACAGACCCAGATGAGATTATAATGGTTGCAACTCAATTGGTGATGAAACTCAAATATATTGTACATAAACTTTTTTTTCTCTAAGTTATACATTTATTTATTAAATTCTCTGATAAGTTATACATTTATTTATAAAATAATAATTACTTTTTTTGATAATAACAAAATTAATTTTTTTAATTCAATTAATAATTGCATTTGGATCAATAGTGTTTTCATTTTAAAAATTTTTCTTAATTTTATCATTCATTCTAGATGTATTATTCCTATATAGATTTTGTTTTAATATTTTAATGTTGACTTGATAAAAATATACTTGAAAATGTATTCCAAGCAAAAAAAAAAAACTGGCAACCATTTTTAATTTTTATTTCAGATGTCTAAATCAAAACTGCTAAAAGCAGGAGAAGAACATCAGCTAAGAAAAGAAATTGAAATTCAGACTCACCTAAAGTAATTAATGTCTTTTTCAAATCTATTTCCTCCACATTTTGCCCTTAGGACTCTGAACTGCATTGTTACTTCTATCCATTTTGCCACCACTCTTTTTACTTTCAAAGCTTTAAGCTCTTTCTCAACCTTGTATGTCCATCTGCTTTTTGTCTGCCCTGTTGTCTTTGCTTAATAGGTGTTGTCTTACATACTGCTTTGGTTACTATTTTTGTTTCCATTGTCTCTTTATGCCTAACCTACAACTTTCAGCACACAAAAAATTATATTTTTACCCACATGACTGATTTTCTTTTTAGCTTGTTGAGCAAGAATTATGAATGAATATTACTACCATGACAATAAAGTAATTTGTATCAATTGTTGTTGCAGAGACCCTCACATACTTATGCTATTTAGCTATTTTTATGAAGATTCACATATCTACCTTAAGCTGGAATATGCCCCAAAAGGTGAATTATTCCAAGAATTGCAGATGAATAAACAATTTGATGATGCTAGGTCATCTAAAGTAAGTAATTATTTAACATTGTTTACTCTGGATTAGAGCAACTATTTGATATTAAATTCTGAAGTCTCAACTGAAAATGTATTAACTTGTCTATTGATTAATTATATATTCATGCTTCCTTTAAAAGATTATAATTGAGTTCTAATTGTAATAGAAACAATTCTACTGTCATCTCTTAAGATGAATATACTTATGTAGGTGTTAGGGTGAGGCTGAGATTTTTTAGTTTTGAGTCTGAGTGCAGTGTATTGGTTCAATCCATTGCATCGTTATTCATTTGGTTCTTTCTAGAATCTGTTACCATTGCAGTCTCTTCAGAGAACTATTATTATAAATTTCAAACTAGCATAATGACACTCAAATATCAGAAACATGATACATTGAATTATGGCTTAATCACAATGCTATGAATAGACACATTTTTATTGACAATTTTTTATTACTTGTATCAGTAATGCGGATGAAAAACAATTCATGTATGGCAATAAAGCATCTAGCCTTTAAAATGCAGTATGTCTGTTCATGAAAAAAAGTGAGAAAAAAAATCTCCATGGTTTCTGGACCCAAATCACATATTTTCAACCTTACCATAATGTAATGAGTTTTTATTTGTTTGTTTTGCAGTTTGTATCACTTTATCTTTTTTTTCTCACTCAGTATATTGCCCAGTTGACAGATGCATTAATATATTGTCACAGCAAGAAAGTCATCCACAGAGATATTAAACCTGAAAGTCTCTGGCTTGGTTCAAATGGAGACATAAAGATAGCAGATTTTAGATGGTCTGTACATCATCCATCATCCAGGTAAGAGCTTTCAGTGAAATTAGCAAATTTGTCAGTTTTGTTTTCCTTTTATCTGTTATATGTGATGTTTTACAAAGAATTTTAATGTGGATGTTTGAAAAAACTTAATTTGTTTATAAATGTATGTATATATTGAAGTGTAATGACAATCAACGCCCTGTCGGGCCATCGGCCGCGATCTTGACTGAGCAGTGAGCACTGAACACAGCTGTATGTGTTGCCTAGGTAACTACAAACTACTCTAGACTATACGGGCGAACCGCGGCTGATCACGGCTGCCAGATGGCGATATAAATCTCCCTATAGCGATCCGATAGTTAACCGATTATGCCAATATCGGTCCGATATCGATCCAATTATCGGTTGCTCCCTACAAAACACATTTTCGACACAGTTAAAGTTTTAAAAAAACTAATTGAAAGGAATACTGAACTAAAAATTGTAAGTACAAAATTCACCTTCAAGCACTATTTTACTATAAAGAGTTTGATTCAAACGTTAAAGATAGCATAGTACTGAAAAAGAACTTACTTAATGATAAATAAATATAAAAATATTTTTATGCTGAAACATAAAAAAGGCTTTTTTTAAAAATATTATTCACTTGAAAAATTGAGAATAATATAAAAAGTAAAGTGTTACAACACATTCAATTGTTGTAAAAATTAAACATAAACATTGAATTTGGTATTAAGTTATAATACTTTAAAAAAGAAGCATTTACTTAATGCATATGATTTAACACATTAATAAAAATCATTTATAACAATTTTATTGAAGTACCATGTAGAAAAGTTGATGTTGACCAAATATCTTTTTCTAAAGTGTGCCACATACTTATATAATTTGTTATTCATTTTACTAAAAATTTCAGTTTTATTTTCATTATTATGATATTTCAGCCAATCAAATACTACATATTTAATTCGCATGATTTACAAAGCGATATTACTTATTAATTGCAAACCCGAACAAAAATAACTTTTACTTATGTTTTAAATTGTTTTAAATACACATTTAAATCAAAATTACGACGGTTGTTTCGACGACCATATTGTGACTATTAAAGTATACAGGTCAAAATACATATTTACACACACACGAAAAATAAAAACAAAATAACAAATTACATATTATATATGAAATAAAATTATTTAATTCAAGAGGTCATTAAATTTCATGAAAAAAAATAATTTATGTAAATAATTGTATTCATGAAAACAATAGTCAAATGGTTTCCTGTCCCTCTGATAATAATGTCTCAAATCTAGACTGACAACTATCACAATAATTTTATTCCCACTTGTGCAATACTATAGGTTCAAATATATAACAATATTTTAATTTCGTCTGTATGCACATACTGAAAGCAATAGTAATGTTTCCTGTTGGAATATTAAGGGCCTCTTTGCCTACATCTTGATTCGATATTTTTTTTTTAATTTTTTTTAATAACAAAAATAAATAGACCGATTTAATTACAAAGACCTTTTCAAGAAAAATTTGGGTTTAATTATGGTTTGCATTGTGATAGTTTAACAATACCACCACTTACATTCTACAATCTATGTATTTTTAAAATGCTGAAAATCTAGCTAAAATGGAAAATCAACTTGTCCTATGTTGTAGTTTATTGGATAATAGGTCTGATGCATGTCATTAGAAAATCATCCAATAGTTTTAAGGTCAGGAGGTGGATTCAAGTTTTCACAACCGAAAGTTAACTCTCCTAAAATTTGTCTAAAACATAAATATATTTGGTGTAGTGAAGTTTTATTACTATCGAGAACTGTTTTTCTTGTTTTATCCCAAGAAATTTGAGCTACTATTAAGTTTCTTTTTAATTGAAGGTAAGACTCTTTATCTATGATACTATTATTTGGAGTAAAACGGTCATCAATCGGTATTTGTATATTTTTAAACATTATCGTTTTCAACTGACTTGTTTCTTACAGCAACATTTGGTTACTGACGTGAATATAAGGATATTGTGACGTTACATTTTCTTCTTTTCCAAGAGTACTATCAATAGGGCAAAAGACGTGAAAGTAAGTTTCCAGGTTGACTATACAGAGCTGTAAATCTTCTCTTGACTGAGAGAAATAAGTTAAATCGTCACCAAAATGAAACTTATTTCTTGGATTACCTTAACTATATTCATTTCATATGGTATAATATTCATAAAGCCATATTAATTGCATACTGATAGGGAATTTCAATTAAAATAGGAGTCACACTGCTTAAATTTTTATTAGAGTCCAAAGGTTTAAAAAATTCCGTCATCGTTCAAACAAAATAAAAGAAAACTGGGTATCCTAGTTTAAGGAGCAGATTTAATAGAATATCTGAATTTATCATGTTGAAAACATTTGTCAAATTGACAGCAGCAATGTAAAGTGGTTCATTGTTATACTTACCCTTCATTTTATTAATCCAGCGTAGTGGGGGGAACTGGGGTAAATTACCCCAAATGAGGTAAAAATGAAACTTTTGTGAGTAGTATATATTTGAATTTGCTATGGGGAAATATCAAATTACACAAAAAATATTGTGGGGTAATGATTAAAAAGGTTTCACGACCTGCCGTTTAACGAACGTTAGACTTCCGGATTTGTAATGAGCTGATAGCCAAAGGCCGTGATATTTAAAATTTATAGTCCAGATAAAGGATTCATTTGACATTTTTTTCACAAACCTGTGATAGTGGGATCACAATATATGTTTCTAGTTTTTAGTAACACTTCTTTTACTAAAAGTGTTAATTTTCGGGAATCATCCAACAAAGGTATTGAAGTATCTGTATCTATAATACAAATTTCGATAATCGCATGTCTGTTTCATTCGTTACCGGGCCCCTAAATCCCTAGGGTTCCCACTGCCGGGCCGGCAATTTTTCTTAGTAAATTGTACTATGCTACAATGTGTATAACAGTAAATAAACCACCTGATAAACATGTAGCGTTTTGCTTAACACAATTTTTTTTTGCTTGGAATAAATTTTCAAGTATATTTTTTATCAAGTCAACATTAAAATATTAAAACAAAATCTATATAGGAATAATACAACAAGAATGAATCATTGAATGATAAAATTAAGAAAAATGTTTAAAATGAAAACACTATTGATCCAAATGCAATTATTAATTGAATTAAAAAAATTAATTTTATTATAAAAAAAAAAGTAATTTATTTAATAAATAAATGTATATAACATCAGAGAATTTAATAAATAAATGTATAACTTAGAGAAAAAAAGTTTATATACAATATATTTTAGTTTCATCATAATTGAGTTACAAACCATTATAATCTCATCTAAGTCTATGTCTTAATTCATCTATAGCAGCCTGCTAGATTAATAGTCTCTCTCTTCTAAAATATTTATAATTTAAAATATATAATTTATTAAATGATTAGGCCTAAAAGTCAATGGTTCAAGACAGTTGAGTTATTAACTGTTAATGAGCCTAATTAACTAATTAATAATTACATTCTAATAAAAAAAAAAGAAGTGAAAAGGACTATAGAAAAGATATAATAATAACTAAAATTAAGAACCGGAACATATTTAGGGTCCCTAACAATTGTTAAATTAAAAGACGACTTTCACCCTACCCTTTTGTCATTTTAAAGTGATCTGTGACTGAGAGTCTGAGACTGCTCAAACTATGAGCACAGCAATAAAGTGTGTGTCTTAAATATCCCGGGAAAAGGGAAATAATCTTTAAACTTTATAAATATGGTGATAAGCCTTTGATACCAACTTGAAAAAAATCCTTCCGATGCTCGGATCAACAACTTAAGGAATAAGTTAGGATTTTTTTATTTAAAATGTTTATTTTATTTATCGGCTCAACTATTTTTTTATTTAATAAAATGTCTTTTTTTCGCCATAGAAAACTTGTAGGCTATATTTACCATAGGAACCACTTCCCGGTTAACTTGATAGCAAACTTCCACTGACTCTCATGGGCATGACTCCAAATCATAAATTATCACCAGAGCTGATAAGTCAGGCCAGTACAAAAGTGTACAAAGACAATTAGTTAATGGACTTTCTACAATTGCCCCCACACTTACTATCAAAAATGAGAAACGCGTTAAAATAGGGTCGACACCTGTTATTTTAAGTATCAAAACCACTCTTTATTTGTTTTTGAAACACTCTGGTAGCTTTGCTAACTATAATTTAACGTTAAGTGTGGCCGTAGGAATTGAAAGGTTGTGCATTTATCTGAGATCACATAAATCATGTAAAACTAAGGTAAGTGACTGGAAACAGCAGAAGTTGAGAGCCCTCAGTATGTAGAACAGGCACAACGCCTAAATATAATGGTCGCCCAGTAAATGATAATGCTATAAACACTATTACAGTATTAGTATTAGGTGTAAAGGTAAGAAAACCAATTAGTATTTCAGACAGAACAAAGAGATGGTAAAATTTACAATATATATATATATATATATATATATAAATATATATATCTCTTTTTCACTTTTTTTCCCCCCCCCCTCCTCCTCCGCCTCATTTTTTTTTTTTCCCTCAAAATAAAGTCAAAATGCAAAACCATTTTCTTTCCGCTGCTACATTGCATATCTTATTCCTGGTAACTGGGTGTAATACACCCATACACTTATTATTTAGAGAGAAAATTGTTTATGATGATACTTATAATGCTTTATTTAGTCATCAGTAAAAATAAATAAAGTTCCCTTAGCCTAGTAGGTCATCGGGGCAGATGAAGTGTAGAAGTCATCTGTTTCCCTTATAACATAGGAATATGGAAAGGGATTGTGTGGTTAGCAAAACACCCAGCCGGCTTTAGTTCCCCAAGTTAAAGCTGGGTAGACTTGTGGGATGAATTTGAAACAAATTTCACCTGGAAAAATTCCCATGGGTTTCACAGAGGATCAAACCCAGGACTTTCAGGAGTATCTACACCACTCGACCACCCATCCCACCTTATTCATCAGCCTTGGTAAGAAACATACATTGTGTCAGGACAGGAAAACTAGGGGATAGATTGGAGTTAGGTTTAGGGGTCATATTTAGGGTCAGACAGTCAATATATTAGCATATTTAATTATGAAAAATGTTGACAATGATGTAGGCTATTCTATTGTAGCAGTTTGCAAAGAATTGAGTGATATTTTGTATCATGTAGTGTCTTTTAAAAGGTATATAATAACATTAATTTTCATGTCATTCTTTTTTAAATTTACAGATATATTAAGTTTAGCAGTTTAATATTGATAGTTTGAAATCTTTCAATAACATTAGTGCAGGGGTCACAGAGTGCTTTACCTGGGCTAGGGGTGTGAAAAATGCTCTAGTCACACAACAATATATGCAGGTAAGTAATTAATGTTTAAAAAGGTGTAGGGTTTGATATACAAATAAACTGACCAATATACGCAATATATCACTAAAGCTGACTTTTATTTTTTAATAATTTGCAGTGAGATTTTGTGGTTAAAAACCTATATTGCTACTAAAACTAAGTGCAGAGAAAAATTACAGCTCGATGCACAGCAAAAAGCCATTTCAGTCAGAAAAAGTGCAACAGTACGGCTGCTTTGAAGGTGCCAGGCAGTAAAGAATAACTTGCTAGTTTTGAGAAACTTGGTCAGACGGATGCCAGACCAAATCATAGGTAAATATCAAAATTCAGGTAAACATTCCTTTCTCATGTAATTTTTTTTTTATTTACAATTTTAACAATTATTCTATTATGCTTTGCTTGGTTGCAGACAAAAACATTCTGTAAAACTTTTGATCTACTTTAAAATTAATTCACAGAAATTCATAGGCTAAAGGTGAATAGTAAGTTTAGTCTTAAAGTGAACTTTGATGGATATCTAGTAAGGTTACTTTTCAATGCACTGTGTGTAATTTTTTTCACTTTTTTTTAATCGGTTAGGCTTTTTAAACTAATTAGGTTATGGTAAATTATAATTATCAGTAATGTTTTTCATTGCTTTTTTGGTTACGCTGGTTCAACTCCAGTCCCAGGCTATTAATAAGTTTATGACATTGAAGGAATGGACAAACATTTGCCTGGTGGTCCATAACCAAAATGAACAATGATTTACAAAAGAAGTGTTATTTAGGCACATTAAATATTTGCATATAATTTTTTTGTGTGCAGTCGTTTATTTGTGCAAGTGCAATATTTAAATAATGCTAATCTCTCAGACCACTCGACTCCCCTCCCACCCACTGGGCACCTACAAGTAACACCTAGTGAGTAGAAAAATGAGAAAGAATTATGTGATTCTGGGCAGCACCAAATATGCCTCAATGGATTGGTTAGGATGAACTAGGATCGCGATATACGTAAAAAACTCTACTAGTTGCCCCAGGTATTACCATAGCTTTGGTTGAAAGGTCTTGTGTCATATAAAGTGAATTGCAAAGGGTTGAGGTACCACAGCAGTGGCGACGGAGCAGAGGGGGGCAGCCGCCCCTCCCTTTGAATTTCCAGTCTGCCCCCCCCCCCTAAAATTCTTTGTTTAACTTTTTTAACTTTGTAATTCATTTTAATTTATATGTATCATTTTCATAGTGCATTTGATTTATTTCTTAAATTTAATATTTGAAAGAAATTATAATTAATTTAAATTTTACAGTAATCACATTATAAAGAGTTGTTGTGGCATGTGCCATTTAAAAAGTGTTGCCATCTACCAAATGACAGCAAATATAATTTTTAAAGTAAAAATTTAAATATCTTGTTTAATTGTAACTGATCTGAATTTCAGAATGTCATAAATTTTATTTTCTATCTGCAGATGTAATTATTATAAAATATCAGAAATAAATAATACAGGAATGTTTGAAACTGAAATTATGCGTATGCCCTGAAAAACAAGAGATAGGTCTACTAACTGTTATATTTGTAGTTAGCACATAAAGCTGCAATGTTTACAATGATTTATAATCCTGTCAGACTGCCCAATTTGCTCACTTTAGCTAAAAATTAAATAGTAACATACCTAACATTCATTTCACAAATTATCTCCCTTCAACAAATGTAATTCACTATTTGTTTAGATTATAAGAGTTACTGCTCTACCTTTGTTCATTTCATTTTTCAAATATTTTTTTTTTAAACATTCAATGACATGAAAACATACTCAATGCAATTACTAAAAAATATTTGTATTGAAATATATATCATTGTTGTGGACATCAGTATTTCTGATATTATTAATACAATTATTTCATTTGCCATATTTCGCTACATGTGAAATTTTAATTCATTATGCTATTATGTTATTTATTGATGAAAATAAATTATTATTCAATGAAAAGATTTTGCATGTGTATAATTACAGTGTAATTGAGTGTATAGGGAACTTTTTTTAGTCCAAGAAAAAAGCATCAACAGACATACTAACAGAAATTCAAAAAAAAAAGGAAGATCTCTTGTTAATACTGTTACCATAAATGGAATTTGTGTACAGAAATACTTTCAGTATTTTAGATAAAGTCCTTGATTTCAAACAAAACAACTTTTTTCACAAAAAGACCATTGTACACTTAATAAACAAAAAGATCTTTGATGAAATTATTTGTACATTTCAACAAATTTATGACATGGGTAGGCTAAAAGGAAACGGATAAATAAGATCTATGTTTTAGTCCACTCTGAGCGGTTGAGAGGCGTCATTTTTGGACAATCGGGGAAGACGCCAGGGATCTAAGATTGTGTTACGTTTTTTTTTTTAGAATTCTCAGAATCATTGAGTACATTTTGTAGTTTAAAATATGGTAATGATTTTAAAGTTCACACTTGTCATAATCTGAGTCTTGTCATAGTCCAACAGTCTTGTCATAATCTGACAGTCATGTTATAATCTGACAGTCTTGTCATAGTCTGACAGTCATGTCATAATCTGACAGTCTTTTGTCATAATCTGGCAGTCTTGTTATAATCTGCGTCTTGTCATAATCTGACAGGCTGGTCATAATCTGACAGTCATGTTATAGTCTGACAGTCATGTCATAATCTGACAGTCTTGTCATAATCTAACTGTCATGTCATAATCTGACAGTCTTGTCATAATCTAACTGTCATGTTATAACCTGACAGTCTTGTCATAATCTGACAGTATTGTGCTAATCTGACAGTCATGTCATAATCTGACAGTCTTGTCATAACCTGACAGTCTTCTCATAATATGACAGTATTGTGAAAATCTGACCGTCATGTCATAATCTGACAGTCTTGTCTTAATCTGACAGTCTTAATTGTCGTAATCTGACAGTCTTGTCATAATCTTTTAACCAAAACCGTCCAAATCCATAATACCACCAGATTACTACCAGATTGGATACTACAACAAATATTTATCTATTTTTTTTTTCAGTTAATGCTCCCAATTTCAAGACAAATATAAAAGATTAAAATATAATTATATTTATGCGTTACGTGCAACCATTATAATTGTGTGTGACGGCGAAACATCTGCACATATTTCATGTGATACATATTGTCAAAGTTTTAAGACATTCGGATCTTTAAGTTATATCATAATGTTTTTCATTACAAGTAAATAAATAACCACTCGCTCTTGGAGCATGAATTAGTTTCTTGTGTCATGACGTATTGTTTGTGGACATGTGAGAGAAACGTGTGTTACGACACATTAGTACACATCCGTCATTTATACCTCAACGCGTTACTTAAAGACAACACACCACTTTAAGAGCGTTACACTGAGAAATCTGAATTGGATGCAGCAGGTCTGATGTGGAAGGGTAAGGAATACTTCACTCAAATTGTGAAATGTCAGGACATAAAATGTTGCGACAAAGTACGCAGCTCATATGTGAACGCTTTACCTTCGAGATTATTTCCTCCTCCAAATCCAATCCCAATCAACCAAACAACTGATGGACTCAGAACTTCAGAAAGGGCAGATGCAGATGCTCATAAATTTCCTTCATTGTTTGTGGTACAAACTCTCAATTTTGATGATATTATGCCAAGATCAACAGAAGTTTTTAAGGTGCAACCATATGATCTTTATTGTCCATTTTGCAGACCAGCTTACATGATCGAATTTGCAAAGTGTGTCACTTATACTTTGCCTCACAAACAATGTTAAAGAAACATACAGGATAACACACAGCTCCCTTAGCCCCAAAGGGCCATCGGGGCAGATGAAGTGTAGAATTCATCTGTTTCTATAACTTAGGCATATGAAAGGATTGTGTGGTTTGCATATCGCCCAGCTGCCTTTACTCCCCGAACATAAAGTCAGGCGCCCATTTAAAGCTGGACCTGAAAAAGTCCTAAGGGTCTCACTGAGATTCGAACCCGAGACCCTCGGGTCGAGAGTCAAGCGCTCTACACCACTCGACCACCCGTCCCCTGGGAGGATGTGCCAACCCCAAATTTTCCAGAATCAACTCAGATAAAACGCATCCGTCCTTTGTGAATTGCTGCTAGAAGGCAAAGAGAACTCATTTCAATTATTGGCAGAATGGAAAATGCACATTCAGAGGACGTTGGGTGACTAGATGAGGATGAAGTTGATCTGTCTGCAACTATCCTTCGAGGAAACGATGGTGGGGAAAGATTTATGTCAGTTGTGACTATGGATGAACACTTCACTTCACCATGGATGGATGATGTTTAGTGAATATTTTTTTTATTAAACATAATTCACAGGTCCACTATAAACATATTCAATATAGCACCGGAGCACTTAAAATTTAAAATAAACTTTTTTTATTTATTTTATTTCAGACATGGAGGTAAAAAATACCCTATAAAGTTCCTGGATGTAATTAATGTAATTAAATATTTGTTAATGCGCAATCCATAAAGAAGTAATTTTATTGAAACACGCTTCTTATTTGAAAACACAAGATGGCGTTGGTGGGGAAGGTTTTTTTGAGTGAAAAATAAATTAATATTATTGTCATATTTTGTTCACAATTGTTCATTAAAAAATGCCATGTAAAATAAGATTCTGAAAAAAAAATTAAAAAGTCATAACCCTAATACACACACATACGCGCACAAAAAGTAGCAAGGTAAGGTGGGTTGAAAAACGCAATCGCACCAGCTCCGTGCCTAGAACTAGGACCCCATGTTAAAATTTTGATGTTTTTTTCATTATCGATACTGTTAGCTTTTTTTAGCCTGGCACATAACTATTACCCTAGGCCCCACAATAGACAACCTACATGAAGCCCCACCAAAGACACCCTACATGAAGCCCCACCAAAGACACCCTACATGAAGCCCCACCAAAGACACCCTACATGAAGCCCAACCAAAGACACCCTACATGAAGCCCCACCAAAGACACCCTACATGAAGCCCCACCAGACACCCTTCATGAAGCCCCACCAAAGACACCTTACATGAAGCCCCACAAAAGACACCCTTCATGAAGCCCCACCAAAGGACACTCAACCTACTCTCGAGTACTTTTAATATCACGGCTCAGCAAACAAGACACACGTTATAAGTGAACCATAATCTCACGGACAGAACCTCCACAATAATAAAAATGCAAGTCTAGTGCGTTCGTAATGAGACATTCATTCATAAAACGAGACGCAGCCATTCGACAAGGTTTCCATATGGAAAGCCCCGTGGTTGTTGTCTCGGAGCAGTTGTGGAGAACACTTGGCACGCGTGTAACAGTATACAAAACAGAACTTCATCGTCAGCACGCGACAAAAATCAATAATAACAATAAAGTGATACTTGTAATTTAAATAAGTGTTTTAGTCTGTTCTTGAACGTTTTACTTACTTATCCCTTAAGGGCCTAAAAGCCTGGATATAAGATTTTCAGATATCACCATAGAAATGCTAAACATATTTATTGACCTAAGAGGCAATTGTTTGCTAAACAAATTTATTGGAGATTGCCGATGAGTAATAGATTCACGTTTTCAGATGTAAACATTTTGAGGTCTCTTATAAATAATTCTAATTTCATATCTTAAACGGAATGTACAAATATAATGAGAAAACAAGAAATTTAATAGTATAGAAAAACACGACAGCTTAGTAGGGAAACCAAACTTATTCATATTCGCTCAGCCAAAAATGCCCCCTCCCCCCCCCCCCCCATAAAAAAAGCCGAAAAAGGAGCATTTGCAATCTAAAAATAGACGTTTAGCAAATAGATGTCTGGGTTAATGGTTACTGCTGTCTCATGTTCATATTTGAATCTGCAGCCATACGTTTTTGATTCGAATAAAATAATATTCATTACTATTAGCTAATGATGTCACCTCTATTTAGTATATGATCGATTCATGTTCAGTGCTCGATTTAAGAAAAAACCAGTGCCGGGGATGAAAACAAATTTCTGCAGAGCCGGGGATAAATGTCTATGATTTCATCCCCGGCTGGGATATATTAGCTAAAGCAGAGCCAGGGATGACAGGTCTCAGTGCCGGGGATATCCCCGGCGGTAAATCGAGCTCTGTTTATGTTTATATTTACTGCTTCATTTTCTTTTAATTTTGTGCATTTCTATACTCTCACTAATTACTCCAGCACAAAAAAGGCACAATTAAACATTGATAGTGGAAGATCATTTCAAGAGAATTGGACACAATTATTTGGAACAAAATAGGAATTCATTTTACATTCTATGGCGGGAAACTGTTGTGTGTCGGACGGCACTTTAACACAAACCAAAAGATCGTTGCCGAAATTGGTGAAGCTAAACGGAAGGTGTTTATTGAATGGAAATTGAAGACATAATTACTAGAAAGTCGTTGCTAAACCAAACCTCTGTTTTCAGATTTAATTAAAGTGTTGGCACTTTGCTTTAAATAAGTGGGTTATTGATAGACAAAAACCCCCAGCAGTCCGAAGGCCACTTTTAAAAAAAAAGATAGGCTATATGTCCGTTCCAAAAAGTATAAATGACAATGGCTCACTTGCTATAGCTTGTGTAGCTTATACGTAAATCCTGCACTGACAACATCCAAATATTAGGTTACAAAAGAAATGCTGTCTCTCTCTCTCTCTCTCTCTCTCACACACACACACACAAACACACACACACACACACACAAACACACAATATTCTCTGTTGCATTAATCTTGTCTCTGTCCGTCGACAGTCTAATTTAAATGGAATGTCCTTTCTCACTCTTTCTCCCATGCTTCCACTCTGACCAATTGTCCATCCACCCTATCATTCCCTGCCAATCAGTAGGCAGTAGTTTTCCGCCCTAAATGGAGGGTGTAATGGGTGTACGGGAATGACCGTTAAAAGCTAGGGAATGGTGGCGGTCGTAAAAAAAAGGTAAAATTTTATATAAATATATGGATACAAGTCTAAACTATAATATAACTTTCTGGTTTGTCGTTACGGCTGAAAAAGTTTTAAACCCTTTTGGTAAAGGCCGACCATCAGGGTTTACAAGAGATGGCTGTAAGAGACAACCATCGGGCGTTACAATGGATGGCTGTATAAGACAACCATCAGGCTTTACAAGAGATGGCTGTGTGAGCCAAAATTCAGGCTTTACAAGAGATTGCTGTAAGAGACAACCAACAGGCTTTACAAGAGATTGCTGTAAGAGACAACCATCAGGCTTTATAAGCGATGGCTGTACGAGACAACTATAGAATTAAAATGATGTGATATAGTTTATATATTTTAATACATGCAATATATATATATATATATATATATATATATATATATATATATATGCCTATTTACAGGGTTAGTTGACTATAGCGAATGGTGGTAATTTATTTTTCAACACTAAAAAAGTTTATTATAAAAATACTTTTATTAAATGCACTAAAATGTTAAAGAAAAAAAAAAGAAAATTTTTAAGATCACATCACACAGATATTTGTAGAAATTATATATTTACTATATAAATGTGTGAACACTTTATTGTATATCTTGAATTAATACATGACATAGTTTTTAATTAATATATTATAGGCTCTAATGGGTTAATTTAATTTAATTTGGGGGGTGACAATTATATTATTTTCGTTTGCTGTCCTTTTGACACAACTAAAGAAACCAATTGACCAAGATGCGATGTTAACACACTGTTAAGTTACATTTATTTACATATTAATGCGATAAATCTAAACATAAAACTCACTCGTAAAGTTCACAAAAATTCAATAAGTCCACACACTAACGTACGACGTCACATGGTTGTCATTAACTCTAATAGACTGTCCGACGTCACTTGGTTGTCATTGTTTAACTTTCCTAGACTGTCCAACGTCGCCTGATTGTCATTGTTTAACTCTCATAGACTGTACGACATAGCCTGCAATCTACTTCTAGTGTCCTCCCATTTTTGCTGATTTATTAGTCTATTGTTCTCTGCAACATGGGTGACAAAATCTGACATGTAGTGACATTTATGACAAGCTGTAACAAGGTGTTAAGAATGTATTTCTAAACCATTAACACCCTAGATAAGCCCTAGAGCTGTTGACAGTGTCATAAAAACTCAAGGTTAGGCTACTCACACACTGTGTCACATTCCTAGCATGTAGGCCTATACAGTGGCGCAACCAGAGGTGGGGGGGGGGGCTTCAGCCCCCCCCGACCAAATCATCAATACATATTTTACTATATAAAGTTACTAAAAAGACTGTCAAACTGTCTTTTCTATATGTGAGGCCCCCCCCCCCCCCATTTTTTGCGCCACTGGGCCTATATGAAGGTTGAACAGGTATTAGCATTTCACACTATTGGTAAACAATAAGAGAGTATAAGGGGGCAGCAGCGGAGAGAGGCAAACCAATGTGAATTTCATGACTAAATTAATATGTAGCCATAGTAAGTATCTATATCTTAAAGGTGAAATGATTAAAGGTAATGTGTGTTTTATCATAAAATTGTTGCATACAAATATGTATTGCATAATTTCACAAAGCGTTATGTGAACTCTAAACAAAAGACTTTCCACATCGAGTGTTAGCGTTGACCAGGGCTGTAATATAAAAAAAGTAAAGTTCTCTTAAGCCCCTAGGGCTCATCGGGGCAGATGAAGTGTAAATTTCATCTTTTCAGTAACCTCGGCATTTGAAGGGGTCGTGCGGTTAGCACAATGCCCAGCCGCCAAATTTCAAGTCAGGTACCCATTTAAAGCTGGGTGAACTTACACAAGGACCTGAATATCGACATAGGGAGTAGATACAGACCCTCAGAGACTGAGATTCAAAAGAGTTAGTCAGAGTAGAGGCAGAGTGAGATTCGAACCCAGGACTATCCAGTCGACAACCGAGCTCTCTTACACTGTTCGACCATCCGTCCCCTAAGGTTATAATACACATGACTAAAAAAATTGCGATCGTATGCGTAAATTTATGTTTAAAGGTCAAAATTAGCAATTAATTAAACAGCTGAACCTTTCAACGACGAAAACTTGCATTACGGTAATTCTCTGTACTGACTATGTGGATAGGTTTCATTTAATATCAATGTTAAGATATTATGCCATTTTACTATTTCTTAAAGATATTTTGCTCAACATGTTATATTTTCTCACTGATTATTTCTTACTAATTTAATTTTTGGCTTTCGTTACTTACAGCTAACGGTAATTGAACTAAGGGGTGTAACTCTTTTATTTTTAAGTTATTCCACATTGCTGATTTCCCATAAGATCCTGGTACATGTTCCTAAAAACGGCTCTTACTCATATTGTCTTTAACTCATGACATAAATTAAAAAAAAAACACATTTATCTTAAAAACTTGAACCACCAAGCTGGTTATTGTGGCACCCTGTGCGATGTACATTAATGGCGCCCTTCTCCTAATACGAAAAGGGCCAAATCGCTGTCAGGGCCCCTTTCCAGTGTGACGCACTGTGCAGCCGCACAACCCGCAGTACTCTTACAAATTAATTACCCGTACCGGTAGTTAATAAACATCTTGGCAGAATCCAGTCTTCACTATGTCATGCCCCTACAGCAATCTATAAAATTACCGTTTTCCAAACAATATTGTTCATTACAAAATTTGTCTCTTAGCATCCAGCAAGCCCTAAACAATATAAGAATCCTTTTTACTAAAATTATCAAGTTACTTTTGAAACACTCGCGTTTACATGGCTATCCCATACTGCTTTAGCCATCTCTTCCTCCTTCACATTCCCACCTTGCTAAAACTCTCATCATTCATTGTTATGAAAGTCCCCCCCCACCAGCTGATACCAAAACAACACTTTGTCCCCGTATGCACCTAATGGAATAAATTTTTACCCAGCATGATCTGTCCTCATCATTGGAGGTTAAATGTCTAGCCCCTCCCCCCCCCAGTGAAATGTCATCCTGTGAGAATAAAGTTTAAACTGACATACTGTCAATAAATTTTTTAACATATTCCTCAGAGATGTTTTAGTACAACTTGGCTCAATAATTAAATTTTAACTGGTTTAACAAATAAACATGTATTCATTATCAGTGCATTTATATATATATTTTAATCACCAAATTGGCATTTATTTTTATAAATAAGTCAATATAACTGGTAAAAAAGAAAGAATAATAAAAATCACTTTAAAATTTATTAATTGAACTTTAGACAAGGCAACTGACGGCAACAAAATGCTATGTACAAAACATTTTTTTCTATTATTTTTTTCCAATTACATGCAGTCACCATTCAAAATATAAACATACATCTGCATAAAAAACTGGCATAGATGAATACAGCTTAAACAGTTGTATCAAGCTGAACCATCAGCAGGCTTATTATATTGAACAATCCATGGGTGTTTCAGCACTTCTTCCAATGGGAGGCGATCTTGTGGGTCATGACGCAGTAGCTGTAAGAAAAAAAATGTGTACAACTTTTTAATGCTGGTGAATTCTACGATTGGGGACATATTATTATGTCATTAAATTTTAAGTTGTTTTTTTTTAACCTTAGATATTAGATCTCTGGCCCCACTTGACACATAGTCAGGAAATTTGAAGTCCACCTTACAGATCTTTTTGTATGTCTCTGTGTGGCTCCCTGTTTCAAATGGAGGTTTACCCACCAAAAACTCATAACACAGCACACCCAAGCTCCACAGGTCAACACATTCATTGTGATATTTCCCTTCTACCATCTCTGGAGGAAGATAGTCTAATGTGCCGCACATGGTGTGTCGTCTGGAATGTGTTGAGGATGAAATTAATTATTTACAACAAGGAATATTTAAAATAAAATTCATATTTTAGCTTTATAAATTGGCTGTTCTCGACTGACATTAAAAAAAACCAAGATCTTACATTTCTAACTGGGGTAAGGGGGATGGATGACAACAATTAGACCAAGGGAGGTGAGAGAATTAAGAGATGAACATTTTCAGGCAATTAAATAAAAGGTCTATTTTACAGTTCTTGGTACAGGTTTACATAATGCATGTAAAAGAAAATGTCTGTTTTTAAGAGTCATATTAATGCTAAAAAACAAATTAGGTATCTATCATTATCTTCAATATATACATACATTTATAAACAAATACAAGTTGTTTTTTTTCAAACATCTACATTAAAATTCTTTGTAAAACATCACATAAAAGATAAAGTAAAACAAAAAACAGTCACCGATTTACTCACATCATTGAAAGTTCTTACCTGGATGATGGAGCATGTACAGACCATCCAAAGTCTGCTATCTTTAAGTCTCCTTTCAAACCAAGCAAGAGATTTTCAGGTTTAATATCTCTGTGGATGACTTTCTTGCTGTGACAATAAATTAATGCATCTGTCAACTGGGCAATATACTGAGTGAGAAAAAAAAAAAAGATAAAGTGATACAAACTGCAAAATATAAAAAAAAACTCATTACATTATGGTAAGGTTGAAAATATCTAATTTGGGTACAGAAACCTTGAAGGAAAATTTTTCTCATAAATTTCTTTCATGAAATATCGACTGCTATTTAAAGTCTTTTCAAAGCACATTGCTTATCGCCATATATGAATTATAATATGCTGAATTTTTTCACCTGCATTACTGATAATAAAAAATTGTCACGAAAAATGTGTCTATTCATAGCATTGTTATTTAACACAGCTCAATATATCAGATTATTTTATGCTTGTTTTTGCATTCTATTATAATAGTTCTCTGAAAAGACTGCAATGGTCACATAGATTCTAGAAAGACACAAATGACTAATGGCACAATGGACTGAACTAATACACTGCACTCAGGCTCAAAACTAAAATATCTCAGCCTCACCCTGACACCTACATAAGTATATTCACCTTAAGAGATGGCAGTAGAATTGTTTCTATTTGCAAATGATAATGTTAGTATGTAGTTGAAAAAAAAAAGAAAATTCCGGACTTGATAAGCAAAAGATATTACATTAAGACCTCAAATAATCTATAATAATCTTTTAAAGGAAACATAAATTATATAATTAATCAATAGAAAATTTGATACATTTCCAGATGAGACTTAAGAATTTAATATCAAATAGTTGCTCTAATCCAGAGTAAACAATGTTAAATAAATACTTACTTTAGATGTCCTAGCATCATCAAATCGTTTATTCCTCTGTAATTCTTTGAACAATTCACCTTTTGGGGCATATTCCAACATAAGGTAGATACGTGAATCGTCATAAAAATAGCCCAATAGCATAAGTATGTGAGGGTGTCTGCAACAACAATTGATACAAATTACTTTATTGTCATCATAGTGAGATTTATTCATAATTATCTTTGCTCAACAAACTAAAAAGAAATTAATCTGACTATATAGGTGAAAATGCAATATTTTGTGTGCTGAAAGTAGTAGGTTATGCTTAAGAGACAATGGAAATGAAGATAGATACCAAAGCAGTATGTAAGACAACACCTTTAAGCAAAGACAACAGGGCAGACAAAAAGCAGATGGACAGACTAGGTTGAGAAAGAGCTTGAAGCTTTGAAGGTAAAAGTGTGGTGAAAAAAAATGGATAGAAGTAACAATGCAGGTCAGAGTCCTAAGGGGAAAATGTGGAGGAAGTAGATTAAAAAAAAGACACATTAATTACTTTAGGTGAGTCTGAATTTCAATTTCTCTTCTTAGCTGATGTTCTACACCTGCTTTTAGCAGTTGTGATTTAAACATCATCTGGAATAAAATTTAAAATGGCAGCCAGTTAGTTTTTTTTTGCTTGGAAAATATTTTCTTGTATATTTAGTTTATAAAATAAAGTAAGAACTATGAAAGTTGTGCTTAATTTTTTTTGAAAGATTTTTATCAAGTCAACATTAAAATATCAAAACAATATCTACATAGCAATGATAAATCTAGAAAGAGTGATAAAATTACGAAAAATTTGAAAATGAAAACATACCTTCAAAGCAAGAATATATTTGGTCTTCTTTTCTCTTGCCAAATATACATTGCCAAATTTTCCTTTACCAAGAGGACGACCAATATCAAAATCTTTTAATGACCATTTTCTGGTAAAAATAATTATGATGTAAATTTTAACAGTAACAGTATTTAGAATTAGGCTTTGAAAAAATGCATAAAATCATTTTTAACACATGTTAGTACACAACTATTAAATAACAGTGCATGTTTTTTAAAAATTATATCAGAGCATTAATTATGTATTTAAAAAAATGCATGTATTGCAAATTTTGAGATGATTAAAGAATATTCTCCAGCTAGAACGTTGTATTTACTTTCCATATTTTCTCCAAAAAAAAAAAATGAAATTTGAAATTGAAACATCTAAATATGCTATCAAATAATATAAATCACCAACATCATGTCACCACACTTATGAACAGGCGACTTTTCATGCTCATGGTTGTTTTCTTGTGTTGCTAGATTACTGTCATTTTCTTTTTCCAAAGGTACCCTTGAAGGAGGTCGAGAGAGTGAAGTGCCCACATTACTTTCAATGAGCATGCTGGGTTTTAATGCACGAGATGCAGAAGACATCATAACTAGGAAAAAGAAACATAATAATTACTAATGACTAATTCAAATGACATTTTTTATATGAAAGATGGGAAGAAACATAATGCTAGTTAACTACAATGACATTAACCAGTAGTGTGGAAAATCTAACAGATGTTGTCTTACAGTTAACCTTTAACAATTATTATTCGAGTTAGTCTAAAGTCAAGCCTTTCTTTAATATTAAAAGTATAAAAAAAAGGACCGAAGGCTCAGTCATGGGTTCTAAGCAAGCTATTTTCCCGTAAGTCAAACTAATAATTACTAATATATTTCGTCTTTCGTGAACACAATTTTTCAAAAATCATCTATTATCAATTACAATGTTAGTCCGTAAAAAAATAATAAATTAAATAAAAGATGGATATACCTCTAATGTTAAACAAGGAATTACTGGTCTAGAAATTAAACATTAAATTAAAATATTCCTTACTTTATTAAACTTACTTTTTTCTTCTCGATGTTTTGAACCATAAAGAAAAAGATTTAAACCATTTAAATTTGAACTTCCGCCAATCATACTCACTAGCTGTGTTGCCACTCCTTGGGTTTTTTCACAAGATCTTGGGTTTTCGGACACCAACTAGGGAAATGGGGTTTTCGGCTGTAAATCTTGGCTTTTTTCCCTTGTTTTTTTCTCTATTGTAAAAGTGCCCCCCCCCCCCCCCCATCTTTTATCTGGGTCATTTTTTGTGGGAAAAGGGTGAAAAACTGAACGTAGGGCCTAGAAACATCCCAACAGGTAAATTGACACCAATAGGTGTGAGGCGACAGGCGAGGGTAGAGAGAAAGTGTTGTGAAATGTACTTGGGGACTCATGGGGTTAGAGTTTTTCCGAAAGTATCGTATGTCCTGTGTTTAGTCTCTTCTTAATAACACAAAAGTGTCACATAAAGCTGTCCCAGACCGGGGGAGGGGGCGTGGCGTTAGTTGGGCTTGTTGTAACTATCTTTTACAAATCACTCATGTCGAGACAACGGTTAAAAAGTTCTTAATACCAGCTGTACGCAGTGCCGGCCTTAGACATTTTTGTGATATAGGCAAGGACAGGAATGCCGCCCTTTTAGTTTCATTTTTCTAAGAAAACTCTATAAATGCTATTTATTATGAAGTAAATCCAAATTATGAAAATAAAAATATGATATATTCATAGTTTTGTTAATGGTCTTCATAACACATTTTTTAAATTTGGCAACTTTAAAAAAGTTAAAGAGTTTTAAGTATACACGTAACGTAGTGTATTTTTTGGAAGTTTTTTTTAGTGATGTCATAATAGTGATGTAATAAATTAAGAGCGTTAATCCACGTGACTTATTTGTTGTCGCCATTCTAAGCGATTTTGTGCTCTTTTTTTAATTCTACACTTTCTCAAATTCATTTATTTTATTTTTAATTTTTATATTTTTGATTTTGTTTTATTTGCCGCTCATTGAAATAATGCCGCTCTAGGCAGCTGCCTATATCGCCTATACCTAAAGCCGGTACTGGCTGCCTGTACGATTTATGTGAGCCATAATAACAAGCACATTAAATACAAAAAAAATTTTTTTTTAGAATCCCCGATATTTTTTTTAAATTAGTTTCAAAAACCAAAAAAATATATATTTTTTTTGGATCAAAAACAACAACACGCAATTCAATTACATTATACATGTATTATATACTGCTGCTTTGTTACCTTTTTTTTTTATTAACAAACAATGGGGAAAAATAACCTTGGGTTTTTTAAGGCTCCCAACTTGGGTTTGTCATATTTTTTAGAGTGGCAAACTAGCAACACTGTGCCCAATGGTAGTGGCTACGGATCGGTCCGACCGAACCCGTATTTTTTTTTTCGGGTACCAGCCATACTTATTATTGCATAGCGGCCGAGTCGCTGCACTGAGCTTTATAACAACATATAAGTCGCTGCACTAACCCATTTTTTCAGAATTTTTTTTTTCAGGATTAGAGTTAGGAGCAATATTATCTATGGCTGCTACCCGAAGTAAAAAAAAATACGGGTTCGGTCGGACCGAACCGTAGCCACTGCCGTGCGCAATATATAATTTTCTACTATGTAGGCTACATGTATAGAAAAAAGATTTAACATTCATCTAATAGCAAGCTTAGTATCATTGTGTAGTGAATACTGTGCACATACTTACAAAACAAACATGTTGTGTGTTAAAGAAAAAAACATTTAGTTTTTTAATAATTTTCATTTTTAAATCATAAAATAATTTAGTATTCCAAATTCCATATTACTACACGTATCCCCAATTTTAACATATTGTTGTCCTGACAAGCGATATGATTTGTTGGAACGTTTGGCATGCAACAGAATATGACTGTACTATCAATTTAAAAGTCCCAGAGCTTTAGTTGGGATGCAGTAAAAAAAAATTGCTCACCGCATAAAATTATTTTTAACTCATCCATACAGGTGTGCACCTCAGGAGCATATTTGATTAAATTCCTATCTTAGTGAGTTTTATGAATTTTCCAATGGTCCTATACAAGCATTGTGGTAGCCATTACTGATTTTTAGATAACATTAATTTTATTACCCGTGTGGAGAGGCCGAACTCCCATCGGGCGTCTCCCCAGGTGGCGGATAGGGGAAAGCTCGCCAGATATGGTGAGTGCTGATAAAATAAAATTCTCGGGGCGGACCAAACCAGGAAACTAGTGCCTTGTTACTGGCTAAGGGACATAACCTTAAACAAAGGCAGCTACCCACAAGGCTGTGAGGGGCAACACCCTAGTGGTTGTGCACAGGGTTAACTACCCAGTCATGTAAAAAAAAAAAAAGCAAGTTACGAAAGCCAAGCAACGATTTAAAAACCGGACTGATCTAAATGGAAACCGACCTTCACACGATTACTGGCTAGCGATTTGGAACATATTAAGCCTCTACAGAGCAGGAACCCTAACCCGCCTCAATGAACAGCTTAGAAAATACAAAATTAAAATAGCAGCACTCCAAGAAATCAGATGGAAAAATTCAGACATACTTAAAACAAAAGAGTAAACCATTTTTTATAGTGGGAACACCACAAATACACTAGGAGCAGGATTTGCCATCAGGAAAGACATCCTCAATCAAATAATTGACTTTAAACCAGCTACCGAAAGATTGTGCAGCCTCATTATACGTGGCAAAATGTTCAATATGACCCAAATACATGCCCATGCACCCACTGAAGATTCAGAAGGGAATACCAATGAGGAATTTTATGATGCCCTAGAAAGGATGTATGAAGAAGGACCTAGACATGATATTAAATTAGTGTTATGATACTTCAACGCTAAGATTGCCCAAGAAACAATATACAGTCCGACCATTGGAAGCTGCAGCCTACACCAGGAAAGCAACGATAATGGAACACATCTAATTGATTTTGCATCTGGCAAAGGCATGACCATTAGTAGCACCAAGTTTCCATACAAAAGAGAACACAAAGAAACATGGAGGTCACCAGATGGGGTGACAAGAAATCAAATAGATCATGTACTAATAGACGGGCGACATGGTTCAGATAGTCAAGATGTCAGAAGCTTCAGAGGAGCAGAGCAGACACAGACCACATGTTAGTCAAAATAAAGTATATACAAAAAATAAGTATTTTTCACAATACAAAAGCAAAAATAACAAACCGATTTGACTGTGAAAAACTAATAAAAGAGTCACAAACAAAAAAAGGTATGCACAATAAATTAAAAGCAACACTAACAATAGATGATACTGAAAATCTAAATAGCCACTGGGAAAAGATTAAACAAACTATAAAAAACACAGCGGAAAGTGTCATAGGATACAAGCAAAAGAAGAAAAGAGCTGAATGGTATGACGATGAATGCAAAAAAAGAAGTGGAAGAACAAAACAAATTGAGGAACATAATGCTACACTGGGGTTAGAAGGAAGACTACTAAAATATGCAGAAAGAAAAAACGTGAATGGGAAAAAGGAAAATGAAAAAAGAAAAATGTACATGGCCATCAAAGAGAAAGTAACGGCATTCAAGCAAGATCTCACATGTGTCTTAACAAATCAGGCGACCTGCTTATAGAAAATGAAATGGTTCTAGAAATGTGGGCGGAATATTTCGAAGAAATGCTGGAAATTAACAATGACAGTCAAAGAGATGTACCAAACATTGCAGTGGACGATTGTGCAGAAATAGAACTAACCATAGAAGAAATAAACAATATTATTAAAAAGAACAAAAACAATAAAGCACCAGGAGAAGATAACATAAATGCTGAGTTACTCAAATATGAAGGAGGCATAGAAATACACAGGATGGTCAATAAAATATGGAAAGAAGAGATAATGCCAACAGAATGAAAAGAAAAATCATTCAAAATCAGTGATAGAGCTTTTGATAGAGTAGAAAACTTTAATTTACCTGGGTTCAACCATAAGTAAGAAAAATGATATAATGATTGAGATCAAAAACAATAGAAGTAGGGAACAGAGTATATTATACACTGCATAAAATACTGAAAAACAGACAGATCTCCAGGAAACTTAAAAAAAAAAAAAACAAGACATTGATACGACCAACAGTAACATATGGTAGTGAAACATGGACCATCAGCAAACAAGCAGAAAATATGCTAAACACTTGGGAAAGGAAAATATTTAGGAAAATATATGGGCCAATAACGAGTGGAGAAGTAGAACCAATTCAGAACTGTACAAACTATACGAAGAACCAAGCATAACATCTGAAATCAAAATGAATAGATTGAGGTGGGTAGGGCACATAGAAAGAATGGAAACCAACAGAGGTCCAAAAGCAATATATATAACACAACACCCAATGAGAAAAGGCCTAAAGGCCGACCAAGAAGCAGATGGTTAGAGGAAGTGGAGAAAGACCTTAAAGCCATAAGAGTGAGAGAGTGGAGGAAGAAGACCATGGATTGGGAAAAGTGGAGAAAAGTAGTATGGCAGGCACAGGCCCTAAATGGTCTGTAGAGCCAAAGGAAGAAGAAGAATTAATTTTATCATAATGACCAGCTGTTTGTAAATATAATTCAGTATGATACATGGACAGTCTGAAAAAGCTATCAAAATAAAAGTTTTTTTATTTTACAAGTTCTTTGAGAAAAAGGGCCATATGAAGTGTATAGTCCATCTGTTTCTTTGGTGTGGTTAGCACATCGGCCAACTGCCTTTACTTCACAAACATGACAGGTGCCCATTTAAAGCTTGGCGCACTTGAGGGACTTAAAACCATCTTTCACTAGGACATGAAAAATTATCCATTTATTATTGATTATTGAACCCAGGATTCTCAGGTTGTCAGTTGAGCACTCTACAACGCTCTGCCTTATATCCCACATTGTTTAAAATAAAAAGACTACATTGTTTAAAAAAAAAAGACTAATTTCTGAGTATTTCTTATATTTAAACATTTTAAAGAAAAGTTCCATGAATTCTTTGGTAAAAAATATAATTGTCAAAATAAAAGACCATAACATTTCATTAAAGGTAGTTTTATTTATAACATGGACATTCATTTACATACAAATGGAATACGATATCAAAGTAGTTAACAATGAACAGAATTATCCGTTGAAGTGCCTGAAAAATGTATTGAAATGATTTGTATGTACAATAGCTCCTTTTAGCCTAACATGTAACAAATTTTAGGCAAAAAAAAAAAGGTTGATTTCGAATATAAAATTTGTGCTCAAAGTAAGGACTTGAAATATATAGTGTTAAATATTATGAATCATAGATGTTTTTAAAAAATACATAACTGATATCACAAAAATGCCAGTGCTTTTTATTAGCATGCCGTAATATTTATAGGAACTGAATTTTAGAAAAATATCACTTTTGAATCGATTTTTTTTAAAAGTGGTACAAAAATGTTTCTAGACTAACTAACAATAATAAATAGATAGCATCCATGAGAAAAAATTTATTTGAATAACATGCTAATGCAAAAAAATGTTTGGTCAGTTTTGCTATTAAAACATTTACAATTTCAAATCAATTTGAAAGACAGGTTTTTAAGATGCATTAATAAAGGCTTAATAATATTGCATTCTCATAGTTTGAGATCTATTGTTTTCCTTTATCAAATTTCAGTTTAAAATGATAACATTTTCTGTTTAAAGAAAACTACTCTTAACTTTAAATATTATACAAATATAATTTAATGAAATGTTCCCCAAACATAGCCTCATAGTTGTAGTTTTGTCATCAATAAACAATTACTATAAATACACACATAAACTTCATAAAACATCATTTGTCTGAGACTTTGGCTGCATTTGTATACTTCAATATCCAAGGATGCTTCAATACTTCTTCTAATGGTAGTCTGGCTTTTGGATCATGTTTCAAAAGCTGAAATTAAAAAAAAAAATGAAAATATTTTTCTCCTTCTAAAAAAATCAAAACAATGAATTTTATTAAAGATTCATTAAAATATATACTACATGTATATAGGCTACTAACATTTTGAATAAGGATGAGAATAATTAATACTAAAAATAATATCTTTTAGAGTTATTTATTTTGTTTATAATAGCAACACACTTTGTGTTTCCTATTTATAGCAAACAACATCAATTTGTAATGATTCTCAAAATTAGGACTGAATTTTTTTATTTTTACAATTGAAACATATTTAGCATTCCTGATGGATGATACACAGCAAATGAAGTAATTTACACAGCAAATGAACTTTTAAAGTTTAATTGAACAAGTTAAGAACTTGTAAAAAAACAAGCAATAGGTGTTTGTTATAAAAAGAAATCAACATTTATTATTGTGTGCTAGAGGAAAATGAAACATGAGACAATTTATTATTATATAGTACCTGGTCAATATAATGTGAAGCCCATTCTAAAGTACTGAATGTACAAATATTATTGTTTCCTGTTATTTTCTTACAAAATGCAAGCATTTTTACATGAGTTATCAAATTATCCATCAAGTAAAGGCTGGTGTGATAGCTATGATTACCTTAAAAGCCCAAGTGCACAATAATTTTATACACCAATAAAAGAATTCAAGGAAATTTGTTATTTGTTTGGTACCCTTTATTGTGTTGGAGCCAGGCCCGTAGTCAGGTCAAAGTAAGCAGGGGGGACACCAATTACCAGCAAGGGGGTACTTTCTCATTTTAGTTACTTTTTCTTTATTTTTTCCTCTTTTTAAGCGGGGGGGGGGGGGCACTGCCCCCCAGTGCCCTCCCCCCCGGCTAAGCCTGATTGGAGCCCTAAGATTTGCATGTCCTGTTCCCAGTAATAAAGTCTCTGGAATGCCTGTGTATATTTAGAAAATTAATCACACTGTGTTTTCTTAATTTTTAACTACTTTCTAAAACTATTTTACTTTGTTCCTTAAACGTTTCAGTGGTGGTTCATATATAAAACAAAAAAAAGATAGGTTTCAACCTTTTTGTGCGTAAGAAAACTTACTATAAAAATTAACAGGTGCCAACTAGATCAATAGATTATTTATTTACCGCTATTAATAAATTAATGTAAAAACATATTTAGTCAAATATATATTACATTAATGTTAAAGATACACTGAAAAACTCTGCTACAAATCAAGAATATTTTAACTTATAAATTAACAACTTCAAGAGATTGTTAAATAGCGCACAGAAGTTGTTTTTTTTAGTAATGATAACTAATATAAATATCTGTATCTGTATAATCTAAAGGATTACTTTTTACTGTATAGTACATTTAATAAAAGCTTATTTTACATGAAAACATGCCAGAAATTGAGATACAAGATTTGAAAACCACATACAGACAGAAAAATGGAATAAAAGCCTATAAAAAGGTAGTGACATAAAAATTATACATTCCATTTAAGTTTAAAATATGGCAGGGCATGTGTATACAGTACACATTAGCAATCAGAAAAAATTAATGCAGATATCAGGCAATTAAAGACAAAATGGAATCAAAAGGATTGGTATATAAATGATTATTCTACAACATGTACAGCGTATGTTACGTACAAAGGATGGAGGCAATGCAAAATAAATTAATTGGAAAACACTGCTTTGAAGTAAACAAACCTTGCTTTAAGCGTAACTAGGTTTACAAGTGTTTCGCAAGACAAGGGAAATTTTAAAAATAAATTCTACATGAAAACACAAGGGAGTTTTTGCAGATAAAGTAGACCATGTACATTAGGGTGACAAACAAATGCATTGTAAAAATTTTTTTATTTTTTAATGCTCTCAACCTTTTATTTGGTTCCTTTAAATGAAAAAAATATATAGGGAAAATTTTGGAGACAATCTGTTGATTTTTAGGGGTTGCTCAATGCAGTTTAAGTTTGCAAGGTAACGCAAATCCACATTTTTCATACGTTTTTCATATTTATCTCTTCTATTTTGACAATTAAGTTGAAAATGTTATCAATATTTTATTATTTGTTAATTTTATGAGTCATAATACATAATACACACCATTATTTTTGGGGGGAAAATTAATAAGTTAAAAAAATAAAACAAGTTTGCCAGCATTCAGAACACCCACTGTAATATTGCATCATTATACAAGCTTTAAAAGATTGGAACATTTCATATGACAAAATTGTGGCACTCTGTTTTGATACTATTTCAAGCAACACAGATATACATTCAGGTACTTGTACCCTGCTGGATAAATTAATTGGAAAATCTTTATTATACACAGCCTGTCGGCACCATGTTCATAAAGTGATTTTATCCCATGTTTACAAAACATGCTTTGGAGCATCTTCTGGTCCAGAGATTAATTTGTTTCAATGATTTCATGATCAGTGGAGTAAACTTAATTCTGAACCATAATATTTAACTGATGCAGATCTTAAAGTTTATGGTTCACTTGTACCATCAGAAGTAGAATTTGCTATAAATATGCGGAAACAAACAAAACAACCTAGCGACGATTACAAAGAATTTTTGCAATTGTCAATTTTTTAGGAGAAACTCCTCCAGGCCAAAGCAGAATAACATTCCTTACTCCTGGCGCTATGCACCATGGATGGCAAAAGCACTGTACTCTATCAAAATTTACTTGTTTCGACATGAATTTCATTTGACAAAAAAAAATCTTTTACGGTTTTCGATTTTGATTTACATGGAACATTGGTTTTAGGCTCCTATCTCTTCATCTGCTCCTTACAATGATCTGACTTTGAATAAGAAATTGGATAATTTCAAAATATTTGTCAAAGAGCTCGCTGAATCTGCCTTTAAAGTCATTGCAGAACATTTATGGTATTTAACTGAAGACCTGGTGAGTCTATCTTTTTTCAGCAACGATGTTGATAACCAAACTATAGAAAAAATATTGATTGCACTTGAAAAGCCAGCCAAAAAAAAACAGGAAAAAGGCTTGAAGGCAAAGGCTTAATTGATAAACTTGTAAACATGAACTTACATGACTTTGTAACAGAGAGATCAAAATATTATTTGAAGTGCTAGGAATAAATTTGACATTCATGAAAAAAAAATCACCCAGACACATAGAGTACAGCACCGAATACCAGGAAGCACATAAAATTGTTAATTCTATGCAAGTTGTAAATGATACAGCCGAAAGAGGTGTGAAACTCATTTCAGATTAAGCAAAAGTTTTAACGAAAGATGAAACTCAATTGCAATATATTTTGCAAACCTTGAAAGAACATAGATGTCAAAGTCCAGATATGCGGAAGTCTACAATTGTTAACACATTAATGAAAAAAAACGAACAATCAACAAGTGAACATTCTGAAATCAAACATTGAATAAAATCATATAAATAACACTTAATTTGAATAACATAATTAAAACTTTGTATTAGAAAAAAATTAAAATGCATTCATTTTTTTTTCTGTAGACCATTAAATCTGATTATTTCAAGTTCATTGAGCAACCCCTAAATATAAAAATATGTTAATAATATTTTGCAGATTTTTTTTTTAATTATAAGGAACGCAATAAAGGGTTGAGAGTCCAATTTTGAGCACTTTGATTTTTTTTTTGTCACCCTAATGTACACGTATGTATTTTCTGCTGAGATAACACGTGAAAGGATAGTTCTCTCATATGCTCAGTCTCACACTGCATGCTTCACTTTTATAGTCAACATCTGTGTGAGTATAAATCGTTTAAAGAAGTGTTTAGCTTTTTTGACTGTGTAGTAGCTTCCACACTAACCCTCCATGAAAAAAAAGAAATCCCACACTTTAAATAAAATTAAAGGTGTGTAAAAATGTTGGAAACATCATCATAAGAATTAATGGTAGCAGTGCTAGGCACAATTAGGCAAGGAATTTCAACCGAAGTCTTACAAAGAAAGCTAAATCAAGTGTCTTAGGATAGTTTCCTTGTTAACACCACAAAAAAGAAACATTATGATGAGGAGATATACAGCATTGATTCTGTTAATTATATCAAAAGACATCCTAAACACAATGATTAAATTTGATCACTTAATTTAAAAATAAAAATCCTTAAAATATAATATATGCATAAGATTAATTTTAGTTTTCTGAAACCAATTTGCCCTATGATATACAAGTTATTTGGAACAACTCTCTGAAACAAATTACGCTCATAAACTGAGATTTGACTCTACATCTTATGGTTTGACTACTATTTTGATGTTCATTCTATTAAAAAAAAAGTAATTTTACACCATATTTACCAAAAGTCATGCAGCGAAGCAAGATGCAGCTTATCAAAGATTTTTAAATATTAAAAAAGAATATTGTTTTTAAAATGTTTACTCCCTTTTATACATTTATGTGATAATTTACCTTTGTTATAAGGTCTTTGGCTCCATCAGACACATGATCAGGAAACTTGTAGTCCACTTTGCATATTTTTTTGTAAGTTCCTTCATGACTTTCAGTTTCAAAAGGAGGATTACCAACAAGAAACTCATAGCACAGGACACCCAGGCTCCAGATGTCTGCAGACTCATTGTGGCACTTACCTTCCACCATTTCAGGTGGAAGATAATCTAATGTACCACACATTGTGTGACGTCTGGAAAAAAAATCCACCAATTAAGATCTAATAATTACTGCAAAAAGAACATTTTAAAACTTGAACAGGCATCATGAATAGTAATGGAATGTCAAAATTTGTACAAATTCCTATACAATTACAGATTTTTCTCAAGACTTTTGATACATAACTAAAAGAAATTATCTTGAGTAAAGATTATTGACTCGTGTGGAGTTGCTGATCTTCCATCGAGCGCCTCCCCAGGTGGCGGATAGGGGAATGCCCACCAGATATGGTAGGTACCGGGGAAATCAAATACCCGGGGCGGACCAAAATCAGCAAAACCTGTTGCCTTACAGGAAGTGGAGGGATCCACAAAGGCTAGGGAACCTTGCCCGAAATGCAAGGCAGCTATCCAGAGAGCTGAAAGGGAATCATCCCAGATGGTTGTGCGCAGGGCCAACAACCCAGCCATGGAAAAAAAAACTCGTTATAGAAACCAAAAGGAAAGACAAGCCAGAAAACACAGTCAGAGGAGAGAGCAGAGCAGAGCTCCACAAAGGAGATTAATGAAGTCATGTGGGGAAATTCATCAGAATCCTACATGGCCGACTACTCTGCTCAAACCAATGAAAACAAAAGCCTTCCTAATCCAAAAGACACCATTCATACTGGGAACCTGGAATGTCCGAACTCTCTTAGAACCAGGGAGATGCGCCCAAGTTGCAAAAGAGATGTCCAGCTACAAACTACAAATACTGGGCTTAAGCGAAGTCAGGTGGAACACCTTCGGGGAAACTAGACTACAGTCAGGCGAAACAATGCTCTTCTCTGGGAAAGAAAATGAAGATGATAACCACGAAAATGGAGTGGCATTTCTGTTTAAGAAAGAGGCCTTTAATAGCCTCCTGGAATGGGAACCCGTTTCTGAAAGAATAATTAGAGCCAAGTTCCTGTCCAGGTTTAAAAATGTCCACATCATCATGTGCTATGCTCCAACAAATCCTTCACACGAAGAGGACAAGGCTACCTTCTACGAACAACTGCAGTGTACAGTCGACAAAATACCCAAAAGAGACATATTGATGCTCATGGGAGATATGAATGCCAAAATTGGAAACAATAACAAGGGAAAAGAAAAGACAATGGGCATGCATGGAATGGGCAACCTAAATGAAAATGGAGAGTTGTTCACCAACTTCTGTACCAACAACGAACTGGTTATAGGTGGCAGCATTTTCCCTCACAAAAACTGTCACAAGGCAACATGGATCTCACCAGACCAACAAACAGAGAATCAAATCGACCACATTGCGATACGTCGTACATGGAGGAGTACATTACAAGATGTAAGAGCCAAAAGAGGAGCAGACATTGGATCGGACCACCACCTGGTTGTAGCCAAGCTCAAAATAAAACTAGCCAAACAAAGGAGAAAAGCCAGTGGGAGAATAAGATTTGACTTAGAAAAACTTCAGCAACAACAAAAGAGAAATGAATTTCAAGTCACACTCCAAAACAGATTTTCTGCCCTACAACCAGATGACACAGAGGATGACATAGACAAAACCTGGAACAACTTCAAAGACACCATCATAAGGACATGCAAAGAAATATTAAGTCCAACACAGGAAAACAAAAAGCACTGGATAAAAGAAGAGACATGGAAAAAAATCGAAGACAGGAAACGGGCAAAACAAATGGTAAACCAAGCAAAAACAAGGAGGCATAAACAGCTCACCCAACAAGAATACAACACAACCTCAAAAGCAGTCTCAAAAATGCTCAGAAAAGATAAAAGAACCTTCTACAATAGAATGGCAGAACGAGCAGAAGAGGCAGCAGGGAAAAATGACATGAAACAGCTGTACAAAATCACTAAAATCCTGAGTGGCAAGAAATCAAATAATCACATACCAGTACGAGACAAACAAGGCAAGCTCTTCTCTTCCATTGATGATCAACTTAAGAGATGGAAAGAATATTTCCAGGAGATGCTGAACAGACCAACCCCTCTGAATCCACCTGTCCTTATTACAGGTAAAACACTGAATATAAAAATAGAAGAGATATCCAAAGAAGAAATATGGAAGGCACTACGTCAAATGAAGACAGGTAAAGCAGCAGGCACCGACAATATACCACCCGAAGTCCTAAAAGAAGGAGGAACTGGAATTGTTAACCAACTTCATAATATATTTAATAAAATTTGGTCCACCGAAACTCCTCCTGCAGAATGGAAAAAAGGCCTACTGATCAAGATCCCAAAGAAAGGAGATCTATCACAATGTGATAAATGGCGAGGAATCACCCTACTCTCGGTGCCAAGCAAAGTATTTAGCAGAATACTACTCACCAGAATAATAGAAGCTTGCGACAGCCTCCTAAGAGAGGAACAGGCTGGGTTCAGAAGAGGAAGGTCATGCATTGACCAGATTGCCACTCTACGTACCATCATTGAACAAACTATTGAATGGCAATGCCCTCTCTATGTCACATTTGTAGACTTTGAAAAGGCCTTCGATAGTATTGACAGAGAGACAATGTGGACAATCATGAGGCACTATGGTATACCAACCAAGATAATAACCATCATTAAAAACCTCTACTTAAACTTCACATGCCAAGTAGTACACAATGGTAGAGTATCAGAGGAATTCAGCATTACAACTGGAGTCAAGCAGGGATGCCTCCTTTCACCACTTCTGTTTCTTCTGGTTCTAGACTGGGTAACTAGAGAGGCTTATGCTGACTCTGGTAAAGGAATCCAGTGGAACCTGGTGAAGAGGCTAGAAGACTTAGAGTTCGCAGACGACCTGGCCATACTGTCCCACAAATTACAAGACATGCAAGAGAAAGTCTCAGCCCTGGATAGTACTGGACAGAGAGTTGGTCTCAAGATAAACCAGCAAAAAACAAAGATTCTGAAAATCAACCAACAACAAGATGGCACAATAGAAGTAGGGAATCAAAGTCTACAACAGGTAGAAAACTTTGTATACCTAGGGAGTGTGGTCAGTATAACAGGAGGAACAGACGAAGACATAGAACGTAGAATAAACCTGGCACGCCAAGCATTCGCTAATCTAAAAGCCGTCTGGAGATCCACATACATTTCTTCTAAAACCAAATTAAGAATCTTTAACACCAATGTGAAATCTGTCCTACTCTATGGGTCTGAAACTTGGAAAACAACAGAGACAACAAGTAATCGACTACAGACTTCATCAACAGATGTCTAAGGAACATAATGAAAGTAAAGTGGTATGACAAGTTAGAGAACACCAAATTGTGGGAGAAGTGTGGACAGAGATCCATTGTACAACAAATTCTAGAGAGAAAGTGGAAATGGATTGGACACACTCTTAGAAAAGATACAAACAACAGAACCAGGCAGGCCTTAGACTGGAATCCTCAAGGCAAACGTCACAGAGGAAGACCCAAGCGCACATGGAGACGCAGTATACTAGATGAGACCGGGCGATCAGGGAAGAGCTGGGAAGAGCTTAAAAAACTTGCTAGAGATCGTGACAAGTGGCGAGCTTTCACAGAGGCCCTATGTTCCACAAGGAACTAAAAGGAAACGTGATGCATGATGATGATGAAAGATTATTGATCCAATGAAATGAAAATTTGTGGATTCTGGTCCATTTATTTTCAGTTCCTGCTTATGTTTACCAAGTTATTTTACATTCTTAAAAAGAAACTGTTGAAAACTTTTTTGATATTAAAAAGAATGTTTTTACCTGGATGATGGTGCATGAACAGACCATCCAAAGTCAGCAATCTTTACTTCTCCTTTCACCCCTAGTAAAATATTTTCTGGCTTAATATCTCTATGTATAACCTTCTTGCTATGGCAATAGATGAGTGCATTTGCCAGCTGTGCTATGTACTGTTCAGCATAAAAAAAAAGACCAAGAGATTTAATATCATAAAACTCGAATGTGAAAAAAATAATGACTTATCTTAGAAACCATGGTACTCATGATGGACAAAGAAAAAAATCATGTTTAAAAATAAATAACTTACTTGAGCAGTTCTTGCATCATCAAATTTTTTATGTTCTTGAAGAACTTTGTACAGTTCACCTTTAGGTGCAAATTCAAGGATCAGATAAATTCTTGTATCATCATAAAAATAGCCAAACAATTTGAGAATATTAGGATGCCTAAAAAAAAAAAGTAATACATGTATGAAACAAAGTAACTTAGTATAAATAAAAAATAACTTTATTATATTGGATTAAAAAAATTAAACAGAAAATAAACCTTAGATGGGTTTGAATCTCTATTTCCCTTCTGAGTTGATGCTCCACTCCAGCTTTTTGAAGTTGTGATTTGAACATCATCTGATTGGCATCAAAATTAATTAGTAAAATTACTTTTAGCAATACACTTTTACAGAATATTTATCAATTTTATATTCAGATAATTTGGTTCAATTCCTCAGCCAACCAATGCTCTGCAAGTCAGGGGAGTAGAAAATTTCACTGATATATAATTCTGCTAAATAAATTACTAAAAGGTTATCCCAAATTACATTGGAAAGGGTGGCAGAGTGGTGTAGACACTCGACTGTCGACCTGAGAGTCCTGGGTTCGATCCTCGGTGAGAACCATGGGAATTTTTCCAGGTGAAATGTGTTTCAAAGTGGTCCCACAAGTCCACCCAGCTTTAAATGGGTACCTGACTTAAGTTGGGGAAGTAAAGGCGGTTGGATGTTGTGCTAGCCACACAATCCCTTTATATGCAGAGGTTATAGAAACAGATGAATTCTACACTTCATCTGCCCCGATGGCCCGTTAGGGCTAAGGAAACTTTTTTAAATTACATTCTGTAATTAAAATTTTTTTAATTTAAAATAATGGATCCAGGAACTCCAAGTATTGTATAAGTAAATCATTCCAGACTAATGTATCCCTCAACCAGCATGGTTCAAAGGCATGGTTGGGATTGAAAACTCATGTTCAAAGGCAACTTAAGATTTATATTATTTTGTGTTAAAACAAAAACAATGAAATATTAATCATTTTAGATTACAACTAAGTCGATGATCATTATTGATGACAGTATTTTATATGCAATGTTTCCTATAAAATTAAAACATAATGAGGTGCAATAAATTATACAACTTTAGGTATTACCTTTAAAGCAACAATATATTTGCTTTTTTTCTCTCTTGCCAAGTAGACATTTCCAAACTTTCCTTTCCCTAATGGCCTCCCAATGTCAAAGTCATTCATGGACCATTTACTTTATTTAGGGAGTGATTTTATTTGGTTAAAAAAAAAAGTAAAGAAAATTTAATATAGCATTGAATAGAAATAAATTTACATGCAAAATGCTCTAATTGACTAGAGATCACAATCTTTAAGTTAATATATTTAATACTCGCTCTTGAGATAAATTAGTTCCACAATAAGCAACTAAATCTATAACATACACATTCATTGAGCCTTTGCCTTCATAAACTTCATTGTTCCCTGGCTTATCTTGCTCATTTTTGGGGGTATGTGAATGTTCTTTAACATCTCTAGCATGGGCTGTATACCTATCTTTTGCAGTATCCATTACATTCAAATTATTTTCCTTATCTCTGGGAATTCGTAGTGGTGGTTTAGAAGCAGAAGGTATACTACTGGTAACAACAGAGGGGATGTTTGATTTTAACACACAAGACGAAGACTCCATCATTAGAAAAACTGAGAAAAAAATCAACATTTGATATTACATCAGTCTTATTAGACTATAATTTAATATGTCAAATATTAAAATTCGTCATTTATCTTATTTAGCCTTAGGTAAAATCATGTTTTGAAGTTCTAGCCTTAGTCTGGCTTAGTAATCTAAATTAGAAATTCCAGAAATTATATAGAATGTCTAAAAAGTGAATGTTACTGTGACACAAAGAACATATATGTCAATATTATCAGGACCTATCTATTTCTAAGATGATGTCAGGTGAGGAATTAGAAAAGCTGACTAAGATTATGAAAGTTTTCTGAGATAGAGAGGTTTAGCCAGTTTACGAGTGTGTAGACTGTAGTATTAAAAATGTTTTATTCGTTACTATGAAACAAATTGAAGTAAAATTTTATTATAATGTAATTGTGTGACATAAGCTGCATTAATTTAATTAAAGCCACCTTTTTTTTCTAGAATTGTTAATAATAATGGTAATTCTACCTCAGACATTAAAACTATTCGTGGCGGTGTAGAGCTCGAAAATATTTTTTCATATGTTTACGGCGATTTCATTGGTTGTGTTAAAAAGGGAAGGAACTTCTGATATACATTCTACCCAACAAAAATTAATCGGAATTTTAAAGAAAACAAAAAAAAACTACATACTTTCTTAATAGCATGGTTAATAGAAAACATTAAAATATTTTTTAAAGCATTTTTACTGCTCTAAAAAATATGGACTGCTATTAAAAATTTAAGTTTCGTCCATATATTGTTTAATGAAGGGAAAGGGTTGGGTTATGACTTTTGAGATATTATTAGAGTAAGGTGGGCTATGATTTAACATTTTTGTGGCATTTTTTGCGTGGCATAATATGTGAACGGCTCCTTAAAATAGTCTGTAATTTATTTTTCACATACAATTCATTCCACTTCGGCAGCTAGGCCTATATGTATTTTCAACTATATACTAGGTTTGTACATTGGCGTTACAAGAGGGTGCGGGCCGCACCATGTGACACCAACAAAGGGGTGACACCAAAATTAACAGTTCTAAATGTCATAGCAGAAAGAATTCGGTCTAGTCGGGTTTCATAACCGATCATAGATAAAAAAAAAAACAACATAGTAGCACAGGATGCCATCATGCAGTGCGTCTGGAGCTTAAGAGAATTAATATAATTCAAAGCTGCTAGAATCAATCTAAAGTTATTTGCAAACGAGCTAAAATAAAAGGACGCATGTAGTCAGAGGCGTAGCGAGGGGAGGCAAGGCAACTTGCGCCCGGGGCATTTTACCTTTTTAATACCCTTTTAGCGCCCCCCCCATTCGAAAACCATATAATATTATATGTAAAATATACCATTTGGTGCCCCTGAACCTCGGCGCCCGGGGACATATGTACCCCCGCCACCCCCTAGCTACGCCTCTGCATGTAGTCACGTGTATCCCCAACAAGCTCATTAGACTAGTGAAAATACAAGGGGAAAGCTCAAGAGAATTTAAAGTAAACCAAGGACTTAGACAAGGAGACTCCTTTCGTGCATACTTTTCAACTTAACCCTAGAAAAAGTCATAGGAAACGTCCAGTTTGGATAAGCGAGGAACTATATATATAACACATTACATCATAAGTGAAAAAACAAAGTCTATGAAAACAGGAACAATATTTAAAGAACCCATCCAAACCCAGTATCTTGCATATGCTGATGATATAACATTGGTAGGAAAGCAAAGCAAGGATATAGTTAAAAGCATACATAGAATTAGAAACAGCAGCTCAGAAAGCAGGCTTAACAGTAAACGAATCAAAGACTCAATACATGCTATTACAAAGAAATGAAAAAAGAAGGAAAAGAAAATCATTCAAAATCAGTGATAGAGCATTTAAAAGAGTAGAAAACTTTAAATACCTGGGATCAACCATAAGTGAGAAAATGATATAATGATAGAGATCAAAAACAGAATAGAAGTAGGGAACAGAATATATCATACACTGCATAAAATACTGAAAAACAGACAGATCCCCAGGAAACTTAAAAAAAAAAAACCCAAATATATCCTAATAAGACAACGATACGACCAGCAGTAACATATGGTACTGAAACATGGACCATCAGCAAACAAGCAGAAAATATGCTAAACACTTGGGAAAGGAAAATATTTAGGAAAATATATGGGCCAGTAAAGGACAATAACGAGTGGAGAAGTAGAACCAATTCAGAGCTGTACGAACTATACGAAAAACCAAATATAACAGCTGAAATCAAAATGAATAGATTGAGGTGGGTAGGGCAGGCACGCCGAAAGGGGGGGGGAGTTCGGGGGCGGGTCATTGCCAGAGGGCCCGACCATGTCAATTTTTTCACAACTCATTGTTTATTGAGGGTACGTCGATGACAGCCGATAGCAGCCAATCCGAACGAAACTTAAAAATTCAGTCGACTGCTGAGGCTCGTTAGATCTCATAAACCAATCCGAGTGTGAATTGGTGTATAACTATTTTTAGACTACTTGAAATCTGAGTATAATGTGTGATATCATAGAATTAGTCATAGAATGAAGATGAAGCGGTACCGGTGGAAAAAAAAAGTCATAGAGTTATGAATAGATTTCCATAGAAATATTGTGAAATTCTATTGATAACTCTATGTCTTTTTCCACCGTTCACTATTTATCCACTGACAGTCAGAACGAATTTATTCACTGCTGTGCGCAAAAAGTACTCGGTGCTATACTGCATGAAGTTGAATCAGCGAAATACTACTCAATTATTGAGGACGCAACACTGGATTCCGCTCATGTTGAGCAGACCGTTTTCATTTACGGTACATACATCTAAACACTTACTTGGATACCTTCGAACTACATGAGAGAGTCCTTGCATTTGTGGACTGCAACAAGAAGACGGGAGAAGATATAGCTCAGCTAATCATTGACACGTTGAAAAAACATAACATACCGCTTACGAACTGTCGCGGCCAAGGGTATGACAATGGAAGCAATATGAGTGGTTCGTACAAAGGCGCTCAAGCAATTATACTGAAGAACAAAACTTTGGCAACGTTCTCACCATGTAGCTGCCATAGTTTGAACCTGCTGCAGGCAAGAGAAGCAACTCTTGATGTCGAAGTTGCTAATATTCGTGACCTTATTGGCGACTTAAAACTTCTTTGATCCAAGTGGGATGAGATATTGTCTGAGAGCAAACTTGTTGCTGAGAGCTGCGGTATTGAACAGTCCTTGTGTTTGACAGAAACAAAACGCAAACGAAGACGACAATTGCCAGACAAAACAATTCTCGACGAGAATGATAATCAGCAGGATCGACACGAATGATTGCGAATTTAACAACACGTTACAAAGCGGCAAAGAATTTGGACGAATTGTTCGGCGTTCTATGGAAATATCATGATATGAATACAGAAGACGTCCTCATCGCAGCCAAGAAGCTGGCTGATAAATATGTTGTTGATGTTAGCGCCGATCTGTTGAATGAGTTGGAGCATCTGAAAACAATACACGTTGCAAACCTCGGGCAGAAAAAATTGTCGCCATTTGACTTGCTAAACCGTTTACACAATTTGAAAATCAATATAATGTTTCCAAACTTAGTAATTATGCTACGTATCTTCTGCACACTTCCGGTTCTGCTCAAGCAGAACGATCTTTCAGCTATTTTAGCACATTGGCCCGAGTTAAAAATGTTCTGAGATCGACAATGTGTCAAGGACGCCTAACCAGCCTTGGAATGCTGACAGTGGAAGGTCGACTTGCAAGAACGATTGACTACAACAATATAACTGAAGTGTTTGCAAGAAGAAAAGCCCGCAAAGTTTTGTTGTAGCTTTCTCTATGCATGTCGTAAAAGTCAGTTCCACAAATTACATTGTTATGAAAAACTTGTGTAGCTTTATCGGCGATAGTGCATTAACGGGGGCAAAATAAAATAAATTTAGTTTAAAACTTTTTGTATATACTCTTTGTATGAATTTTTCCGGAATTGATTGTATTTAGACAAGGGACCCGCAATGATGTCATGCCCTGGGGCCCACGTTGGCTCTCGGCACCCCCGGGGTAAGGCATATTGAAAGAATGGAAAACAACAGAGGTCCAAAAGCAATGTATAAGGCAACACCCAATGAGAAAAGGCCCAAATGCAGACCAAGAATCAGATGGTTGGAGGAAGTGGAGAAAGACCTTAAAGACATAGGAGTGAGAGTGGAAAAAGTGGAGAAGAGTAGTACGGCAGGCCAGGGCCCAAAATGGGCTGTAGAGCCAAAGGAACAAGAAGAAGATGTAATCACGTGGTTTTATGAAATTGGAGACGTAGTTTACACATAATATACACAGTATGAAAGTAATATGCATCTTTCATATACAGGCAGTTATACTATAGTTTTTAACACTAAAATATTTTAAAGTGAATTCTCTAAGGCCTAGTGTAGGAAAATTCGAACGGTGTACCATTGCTCATGGCGGTGACACCCATGGTTTGTACCACAGTAACGGAATAAGAACCATCCCACTGTAATTGTTTTTTTTTTCAGAAAGAATTGTTTGGATGATATGATGTAATTTAATCATTGCTTTTGAAATCACCCCCCCCCCCCCCGAATAGCCTCAACTAATTTTTCGTTCTCGTAATGCTTCCATACATATTCTCACGATCGGCTCTGCACGGCTATGAATGATTGTTATGACAGAACAGATACAACTACGAAAATATAAAAAAATTATCAGCACAGAAAACGTATCGTAGTTGATGATAGGGACAATCATGTACGCGTGTACTGCTTTCTCATAATCATGTGGCTGTAGCCAGGACCGCCTTACGAGTTGTGGGTCCCTGTTCTATTTTGTTTACAATAACAACTATTACTATTGATGCTAAATATACATTGGGGAGCAATGGGTCAAATCGGCCTAAGGTCGGCATTGCCTGTCCTGTGACTAGAAATCGTCATACGTAAATATAACAAATAGTTTGCAGTAATTATATATATTTTTTCCTGCTTATCAATAATGAGACTAATATCAGTCAGTCGTAGAATTTAAAGACATTTTGAGTATAAAGTTAATAAAAAAGTATATAAATATTCACATGTACACATTAAATGTGCATTGTAAGCATCTATGATTATAAGTAACATACAAATTTCGCATTTTAGTTGGTAAAAGGGTAAAATAAATTTCGTTATATATTTAAGTATATAATTACATCCGGTTCATTTCGTGACGTCAGGTTTAGTTGACATCATCAAACAAAAGTAACATTCATTTCAAACATGTCCTACGCATATTTGTTTAAATACATAATAATTGGAGATACTGGTAAGTATCTAAATCGTCTGATAGTTTTAATAACTTTAAGATCGCCATTCTTCTCACTGTTAAAACCATTCCAAATATACATCTTTGATACATAACAAACAATCCATCATGGCGGACTTAAGATAATTATATTAATAATTGGATCGTATTTTGGTAGTTAAATAAAACATCAAAGCAATTACCCGGAGAATCTCATGAATTTGCTGATCTCATCTCAATGGATATTTTATATTTGGGAAGGCTTACTCTCATGCATTTCTTTTATTTTATTGGTTGATTATTGATTAGACCATTCCTGTTTCTGGCCACTCTGGGCTATTTTTAGTGTGAAACCCTTGAAATGTTATTCTAATCCACAAACATCATGGACAAACAAATGAAAGGCAAACAAGGCTTTGTCAAAGTTTATTAAAGTAGGTACTTTATACTTTGAATACTTTGATAAAAAATTCAAAATGAGACATGCTTTCTTACAACAGTGTGTAATCAATCAAATATCATACTGAATCATAGATGCAGCTTGTTGCAAGCATTTAAAATAGGCTACTCTACATTGATAATTTTTTCTTTATTATAAGCAAGTTATACAATTTTTAGTGCCCTTTATTCATTTTGTAGAAAAAACTATAAGTAATTGAAAATCTATGCTTTTTACACTATAACTTACTATAAGTCTTAACGTTTTAACTATTAAGATGCTTAATCAAATTTCACCTAATATATATTCATATGAAAATAAAAGTTTTTAAATACAATAAATACAAAAAAATAAAAGTTTTTAAATACAATAAATACAAAAAAATAAAAGTTTTTAAATACAATAAATACAAAAAAATAAAAGTTTTTAAATACAATAAATACAAAAAAATAAAAGTTTTTAAATACAATAAATACAAAAAAATAAAAGTTTTTAAATACAATAAATACAAAAAAATAAAAGTTTTTAAATACAATAAATACAATTTTTTTTGTATAATGAACACAGAATAGTAAAGTTTAAAAATTATTAAAATAATGATGTATACTGATAATATTTGCAAATTAATGTCTTTGAATGCTGAAATGTAACTATTTTTCATTATATTTAATACAAAATGTAGCTAAGAACTAATAAAAATGATTATTTTGAATGACAAAATTTGTTTAAAAATTGACAATTGATGCATGATCATTTTAGGGCTTTAGTTTATCACCATCAATTTCAAATGTATAGCAACTTTTAGGCAGAGGGATGAATATAAGAATTAAATTAGATGATAGATTAGATAATTCATCATGTTATTTATGACTTTGTTTGTGTCAAATGTTCATCAGCTTTCAAGTTTTTTATCTGTCAACTAGATTCTGCATCCTTAAATTTTAAGCCTAAATGCAAGTGCTAATAGAAAACAATTGATGTTTCTCTTCTAAGACCTACATTTGTTATTTATTATTTGGCTTCTAATTTTTTAGTACAGATGTGTTGAAAGAAATGGCTTTCTGCTGCAGGTTCAGTTGCTTTTACTTGTGTCACGTTTGTCAGATAACTTTATATATCATTATTAAAGAGCACCTTTCTAGTGTGCTACATACAAATTGTTTTACTAGCCATCATTATTAAGAAATAACTAAAAAAAAAACCACTATCTTATAATTTGTACATTTATGTTGTTTTATTTTATTCTTGAATTTTATGTGACATTTATCATTGGAAACCTCAATATGCTTGTCACTGACAAACAAAACTCACCATATCATAGGAAATGAATACAATCAAAATTAGTATTAATTACACCATAATATAAAGGTTTGAAATAAGTTTTAAGGGTGATATGTTAGGTTTATCAAGAGTTTAATAGTTGGATTGGTATATAAATAAAATATATCAAGACAATTATATGTGTAGTAATAACAAAAAAACAAATAAACCACTTCCTGTTTTTAAAGGCTTTGTTCTGAATATGATATTGCAACATGCAACCTTAATAACTTTTGGTTGGACTTATCTATTGATATGAAGTTTCACACATTGGTATAGATTTTAATAAGGGACAATAAATATATGATTCTACAACGAACAAGGCTAAAAGATTGTTACAAATAAGTAAAGCTTACCGATGATTTTTTTGTAGGTTCCATCTTGAATCCAGACTCATTGTTTACTAGTTTGGATTGAAATAAATGTACTAGATTTATTGTAGAGATAAAAATGGTACAATCCAGTAAATTTGTTTAAAACAAACCACATTGAATATACACAGTATGTTAACACTTAGACATTTTTGGCCATAAATTGCGTCAAAAACGAGTTATCAAGTACTATCTTTAAGCAACATCAATGTTTTATCATTTTTGCTGTTGCCTTTCTCATATTTTGATATTTTTTTTAACTGACTTTGTCGTGCACTTCCTAGAGATGTAACAAGTACTAATCATGCTAGTACAAGTAACCACGGTGCAAAGTACAAATACTTAGGGTGTAAGTACAAGTTTAGGGGTACATTGGGATATGAACTTAATTCTTTCCATAACTTGTTTCATAACTTGAAACGATGTTATACCGAAACATTGAGATCAATGAAATACAGATGAAAGAATCTTTCTTTTTTGTATTAACATCGGTCATTTACCTGACAAAACACAAAAGATTACTTGTACATCACATACTAAATAATGAGAAAGAAAACAGCCAAACACATTAATGTCTCTACCTTTGTTTGTAACTCGAGGCAGTGTTTGTTACCCAATAAAAATTTGTTCCAATTTATTGTTTGTGTCCTTAAGTGTTCATAACTCTATGTTCCACAGTACTTCAAAAATGCACTTGAGTACTCCTCTACAATACTAAGTTCTCCATCTCATTGATGATGGAAACAAAAGATTTGAATAAATAGGAGAGATTACTTTTTATAACCCAAATTTTAGTGTACTGATAGATGTTTTAAGTTATTTCTAGGTTATTACAAAAAATACTAGGGATATCAAATAACATTTAATAAGACTGGAGTACTTTAAAGACTTTAAAAAAATGCGATAGGAAGCTAAATAATCAATGTTGTCTAGGAAAAGTAATATTTAATAAAGATTAAAAGTCGCCTATTTTATAACTGTATAAAATATCAATCTTCTGTTTCAGTCATTTATCTCCTAAAAGATTATCGATTTGGTTGTTATGTTGACATTTTAGTTCATTCCACATTTTTCTTTTATTTATATATCACATTGTCACGGGTTGGTCTGACCGGTCAGAATTGTCTGTCTCTAAGGACTTCATGAATTCTGCCTCTTTCAAGCTGCAGCGATTACCTAATGAAAACATGGACACCAGTCAGAAAGCAGCAAAAATGTTCAATGTTTTTGCCTCTGGTCTATATTTTCCGTGAAGTTTAAACAAACTGACTTCGTGATGTCACTTGTAACAGAAAAATTAGCTCAAATTAATATATAAACAATAAAAATTTTATGAGAGACTTGGGTTTTGACAGAGATACATTAACTTCATAGAATTTTAGACTGAAACTGTCTAATACATGAATATTGGCAGGGAAAATAATAGCTACATTCTTACAATGCCAATTTCCTTGTCGATCAAAGTTTTCAAAGGGCTATTCCTTCAGAGTCTTGGCTATTTATTTTAAAGAAAGATAATAAAATTTAATTAGTATATAGTATTTTAGTTATATTATTATCATGTTAAGTTGGCAGAAATTTAATTTTTATTTTGTAGCTAGAGGTATTAACCATTCTGTTAGATATTAACCATTCTGTTATTGATCGAAGCATTCAAAGCACTAGTCTTACTGAGTCTTAGCAATTTTATATTTTTAAATATAATACTAAAAATTAATTTTCTTTTTTTTATTAGGTCTAGTAGAATACCCATATCAAAGGCTTCGGGAACACTTTCGTCTATTTATTTTTTTGCCAAAAGAAATACATCAGAATTACTCTTATTTCTGGTCAGCTGATGTGTCGTCGTCGGCATCCGTCCGTCTCGAGAGACGATGTTGTAGCTAAATTGAGTCTACAGGCACCGCCGGGAATTGCTGTGCAGTCCGACTCGGGAGTGGCAATTCCTGTCGCACTTGAATTTAGATGGTTGTTGTAGCTGTTGCTTTTGCTGCTTCCGCCTTGATCTTTTCAGAGCAGCATTTTCCTGTCTCTCAGCCTCTGCTCGCGATGAACCCTGCCGGACAGTGAGCCTCCAGGACCGGCGGTCGTCTGCTTGGCTCTCCCAGGAGTTGGGGTTAATGGAGCACTGTTTCATATCCTTTTTGCATGTGTCTTTGTAGTGCATTTTAGGGCGCCCTGTTTTCCTCTGGCCGGTAACTAGCTCACCATAGAGTATGTCATTCGGGATGCATCCTGCGTCCATTCTTTTGACATGACTGAGCCATCTGAGGCGTCTCTTGCTATTTCACTTATTTTGCGTTTGTGTCTGTAAAGAGAGGGGTTTTCCCCAACAAGTAAACTTTCACTGAAGTTTTTGAACCTGTGTATTCTTGACTTAAGACAGGATTAGCTAGCTATTCAGGATTAGCTAGCTATTCAAGAGCTGTAATCAATGGTAGAAAAATGTATCTTCATTTATGACAGACAAATGATATTAAAAGTTGGTGGACATAACATTATTTCACATATCCTCAAACTTTATACATGTACATTTTTACACCAAGTACACTAAGTACCCATTTTTTTGCTGTGAACTCAATAAAAAGAATTTTTTTTATAAATGATTTGGGTGTTATAAAATTGACCTAATTTCATATTTTATGAAATAAATAACTAAAAGATATATTATTGAATAATTCTGTTGTTAAATTATAAAGTAATTATCAATCGCTTAATAAAGTAATGGCCCAATATTTAGTTAGTTATTAGACGTAGTAAATGTAAAAAAAATAAAAGAAATTATTGACTAATAGCCATCTAGACTATGTTCTTTAGCTGCCATGAATGAGAGCCACAATGAGTTCACCTGTTGGTTTTTTTTTTTTTTCTTAAGTATACACTGTATACTGAAGAATTTTTTAAGGTTGTGTGGACTGCTCTTTGTACATACTGGAATTTGAATCTAATAACTTACAATGACAGTTTTGAAGCGTAATAGATGATTTTTATTATTAACTATTTAGTAAAAAATATTTTTTTTAGTTTATTTTTTCCAGGTCAGTAAAATACAACTATGTTTATTATTTGAAGTTATATTTTCCTCATTCGTTTATACTCTATATGAGACAAAATGTATTGGTTCAGATATTTACACAAATTAAATTTTTATCTAATGTATTCTTTAATACTTTGGTATTGTAAGATTCTAGTATTTTTTTTTCTGTAATATTTATATAATTTTATACTTTCTTTTAAACGTTTTAAATAATGGTGGTTATAGTTTGAATAGAACCTACACCGCTTTGTTGGATGTATAATGGTAGATTATGCACAACAGGGTGTTTAGGGACATCTGCTGCCATTTGACAGTGAATCATCTTCACAGAACCTTTTTTCTCTGTCATCTGCTATTCATTGTATTGCTACCCTTCTAATTATGCAAGCAGATGGCAAATTTATTGATTAAAAAAGTGAATAAATAGTAACAACCATGATGGTTGTGTATATATATTTATACATATATTTTGGTATTAACAATTTTTGTATCTAATTGTAAGAAAAAAAAACATAACCATTTTTTATTCTAAACTTTATTTTCTGTCATTTATTAGGTGTTGGTAAATCTTGTCTGTTGCTGCAGTTCACAGATAAAAGGTTTCAGCCTGTTCATGACCTGACAATAGGTAATTTGTTAATGTGGCTTTTTATCATGATTAACTCCATTAAAACATGTTCTTCACTTAATATAATACATTGAGAAAAAGATCCATGCATATAATTTCAACATTGCTATCAATACCCCACCACAGTACCCAGTCTGTCCCAAAAAAACTGACATGAAGTTCTATTTCATAAACCCATGACACATGTTGGCAGAAGTTAAATAAATGTATCATACAGGGTCAGAAAAAAGAATTAAGAAATCACATTCCTATTGTTTCAAGATCATCTTCGTTATGGTACATCCTGGGTATCTTTCATTTAACGGCCATTAAGTCTTGAGCTTTAAGGTAGTGCAGATAATGATAATATTTTATTTCACACTGCTCACTCCTGACATCCAAATAATGAACACAAGTCTCTGGTACAATAAATTCACTTTATTGAATTAGACTTGACTCATTTATCAATAACAACACAATTGTTTCAAGCTCACTTACCAGTAACTGCAACTAATTCTCATTCTTGCTTTTGGCGACTAACTGGCTTTCAAATTGAGTGCTCCAGTGACATGCAACAATTAACACTATACATCTGTCTCTACATAATTGCACAGTTTATTTCTTTAAATTTTCACCATCTTGTAAAAGTTATTTTTTTGTTATTTAAATAACCTCTTGTAATTCCCTTTCCTCCCCAGTTGAACTATACTTTTGATTTTTAAACATGTCATTTTCAGCCATGAGTTGATAAGTACAAGTTGTTTGCAAGCTGTTTACTTAAAGGCTACTTTCCCCACTTCACTGGCTAAGATTAAATTGTCTGATTTATTAGAATCAGGTTAAAATCACACAACATACCATACTTAAGATGTACATTTTGCACTTTAGTATATTTTTCAAAATGCTTGTTTAAAGAAAAAAGTTGTTTGATATCTTTATTATTAGCTAAATTGCTAGGCTTTAATTTTTTTTTTCCGTGTGTTATTCTCCATTTGGTGTTTTAAAAAAAAATAACGCATATCACCCTTAACATGGGGGAATAATCCTATGAAAATTTTCAGATACATTAAACCACTACCCCCTTCACTCACAGAGTGAGATTTTTTGTTATCTCTGTTATTTGTTCAACAATTTAAAAGCAAACTAACCCCCCTAACTCTACATTAGATTTCCCAATGTAATGTCAAGCATATATGATGCAAAATTTAACATGGTCAAATAGAATTTATGCCAAAACACCATACTTCTTTCCAACATGGTGAAAATTGTATAAATATTAACAAAGATTTGTTTCCTTGATGACCACTAACTGGGGGAATGGTGGGATTTAAAATCTCATATTTACATCCATTCAGCTCTGAAGAGGCATTGATGTTTAGTTTTAAAGTGTTAATTGTTTTTGAATGTGAACTAAATGTTTCTTTTATGTTTACAGGTGTGGAGTTTGGCGCTCGTATGATAACCATTGATGGAAAGCAAATAAAGTTGCAGATATGGGACACGGTATGATTAAAATTAAAAAAATTTGTAATAATAGAAACAAACAAAATTATGCACTTATTAAAAGTTACTTTAATCCTTGTTGTAAAAAAAAAATATTGGACTTTTTTTCAATTTGTCTTTTGTTCATTTATTTTAATATCAAGGCTGGACAAGAATCATTCAGATCTATCACAAGGTCTTATTACAGAGGGGCAGCAGGGGCTTTATTAGTTTATGACATAACCAGGTAGATTATTTTCTTTTAATATCTTGAATGCTCTAAGGTGATTTCACACTGTTTAAATACCCGGGTGCTCATTAGATTAGCGAGCATTGAAGAAATTAAATAAAATACACACCAAATTTTAGTACAAAAACTATTGTCTCATAAACATTGTCAGATTTCATTCACAAGAATGTAATTTTAATGGTAAACCCTTAAAGCTTGCAGTATTTTTTTTATCAAAAATACTTGAATATGCCCTAAAATTACCTTCTTAAAGCTTTGGCTATCCTCACCTGATTCTTTTTAAATCTACGCATGCATATTATAAAAAGCATTATATGAATGCAAAAATATAAAAAACAAATGAATGCATGTTTTAGTCAATTAAAAAATATAGAATTAAATAAATATACATACTTACCTGAGAAGAATCCATTAAAAATAATTAAAATAAGTCGTTTATATCCAGTAGAACAATTCTGGCAATGGATGAAAAAAATCCATTCAGTATCACTGCCACTCTTATTTTAAAAAATGAAAAAAAAAAATCTTTTGACAAAATGGCAAACCAATGAAATAACTAAGGCAGGAATGGATAAACTTACCAAGAATAAACATTCCTACGGCAATTAACTGACCATAAAAATCAAATTCGACCATTAATATATTTTTATATTTCATTATTTAAATTGTGTTTACTTCCTTTTTCTGACAGACGTGACACTTTTAACCACCTGACTACATGGCTTGAAGATGCTAGACAGCATTCCAACTCTAATATGGTAATCATGCTTATTGGAAACAAAAGGTAGGTAATTTAAACAGTGATGTAAAATACATTGCATATTTTTTCTATTTGTTACATTTCTTTCCCCTTAATGTGTAAGTAGTTATAACAAATATTTTTAGTCACTTCTGATCCAATTAGGAAACTTTATAATGTGCATGATTTGATTGAAGTGCTTTTTTTTTTTAAAGTGATCTAGAGGCAAGACGAGAAGTGAAGAAGGAGGAAGGTGAAGCCTTTGCCAGGGAACATGGTTTGATATTTATGGAAACTTCTGCAAAAACAGCAGCCAATGTTGAAGAGGTATGAACATGTTTTTATATCTTTTCTTTTACCTGAGTTACATTTTTATTATACATGTATAGTGTGTCCGGTTTTGGCTGCATAAATTATTTTTTTTTTTTAATATGACTATTCTTCAAAAACTCATTCATAATTATTTTGTCCTGCATTTATTAATATCTATCTTGAGAAAAAACAAAAATTCCATCACAAAAGGACATGATTTTTTCAGAATGACTTTTTTTAATAATAGAGAAATATTTTTTTTTAGGATTTTAGAAAAAAACCACCCATTACATATTATTAATATCTTCATATTTTTACCAGGCTTTCATCAATACAGCCAAAGAAATTTATCAAAAAATACAGGATGGTGTATTTGACATTAACAATGAGGTAAGTCTAGTGTTAATATATTTCTGTAATATAACTGATGTTAAAGATGTTAGCACTATAATTCATATGTATCTGAGACAAGGCCTCAGATGCTCTGTTAGGTCTTATTTTAGTACATTTATTGGATAGTAACTTTATCAGTTATTTACTAAATATTGGCCTGATTATTATTTTTTTTAGAATACATATATACTTGAAATTTTAATAAAATTCTTATGCCTTTTCAAACTCATTTTTTGTTAACACTAATCAAATACAATTTTTCCGTAGGCTAATGGTATCAAAATAGGTCCTCAGCACTCACCTGCCAGCCAAAGCTTAAATGTCGGCGGAAGTGGTGGCAATCAAGGAGGTAACTGCTGCTGAAATGGGCGCCATTATAAGAGGGGGAAACCACCACCAGTTGTTAAAATTGAACCAAAAGTCAGATGTAAGGCAAAAACCTTGTTTTGCCTGATAATTACTGGTGTTAATTTTGTTTCGTAATTATTTTTATTATTCAATGCTGTCTCCACATGTAACAAAATAAAAATGTAGGTCATCATATTTAAAGTATATTTAATCTCTCATTAACTTTTTTTTTATGGCTGATTATTTTTTATGCACATAGGGGGAAAGCATTGATTTCTTATAACTTATATAGTCTTAAATGAAATAAAATATATTTCTACATTAAGATTGTTTCTAAATTCCACATTAAAATGAATAGCATCACTGATTTATCAAAAGAATATTGTTATCAATAGTACACTTTTTTTATTGCCACTTTTAATACTTAGACTTGATTGGTATTTTAAAAAAAGTATACTGTTGATAATACATTAATATAAGCACAAAGTTTGTCTACTGTCCCATTTTTTTTAAGAAAGGGAACATTGCTGACAACTCACAGCGGTGTAAAGTATGATGAGATCTTGAGTAGAAATATTAAATGAATGATATTATCCCTAAGAGCAGATTTTTTTTTTTTGCATGATGTTGATTAAAGGCAACACATTTAAATATAAAGGAGTGGATTTAAAAAAAAAAATAGTTTCACCCATTAAATCCAATCATTAAAGTCACATTGAAAAAAAAAAAAGCAAACAAAATTGAAACTTTCACTTTTTATCCCCAGTTAGCTCATTGTTCACCATCTTGCGACACCTTGTTTTTATATGTTTTATAACAAAGTTGTAACCTATTCCTTCATGTTCATGGTATTTGAAGTGATGAGCAGGTGGTGTTGATCAATTCATTCTGTTACCCTTTTTTTCTATACTTTTCATTGAAGAGATGTTTTCTGCTAATTGTTAGATCTTTTAAAAACATGCAGATTAGCAAATGATAATGTCAAATTGAAATGCTTTGCTCATATGCTCGAATTGCAAAAGTTTATTAATGCTTGTGGATTTATTTCAGGGCCCATATTTTAGTTCCTTTTGATAAATTTACCAATCTTATGCTTATTACATAATGTAATCATTATCTTAATTTTTTAATACCTTGTTTGTCCAAAATGTTATAGAATTATATGATTTAAAGAAATGTTTAGATGGGGTAATTATTTTCAATAAACAGATATGTGGTGCAGTGGTATCATTATTTCAGTAATGAATTGGCAATTTTTTTTTATTATGCTATGATTGAAGGAATAATCTGCATTTTTTTCCTTTTTTTTTTAAGTATTTGAAATTATTGTATGCATTTTAACAACAGTAACTTGTGTTTTAATTGGATTTTACAATAAAACATTGACCATAAAGCAGGATTGTATTATGTCTTAAAAACATGATTTAGTGCACATACGTCAAAGATACAAGTCATTCCTGGCAAAGTTATGTTTTATGCTATATAATACGTTTGAATTGTCAATGTTTTTTTTTAATGGATATACCATTTCTTCTGTTCATCTCGCTGTGATTTTTTAAATTAATTTTTTTTTTTAATTTTAATTTTCTTTAGTTTAATGACATCATGTGGATATAAGTAATTGTGTTGTGCCAATAAATGTATATTGTAGTGATGAATGTTCATTACTTTGACTCATTGATTGTTCAGTTTTTATTGTTGTATAATATATTTTTCCACTTTACAGAAAACTTAGTAAAAAAACAAGCTTGTGAGATTTTTAGTTACTTAGACTTGTTTGTATTCAAAACAGTCATCTGGTAATATAATTTACTTCAAAAATCAAGATAATATGGTCAATAAAATGGTATGGTCCCAACTATGACAACTACAACTTGGCTGGATGATTCATGGGAGGATGAGTTTCTGTTTTATTGTAATGTGCAATATTTGATAGTGGAATGAAGTTTTTTTTTTGTCTTGACATTATTTAAAATTATAATTTGGTTGGAAGTATAGTTGTATAATTATGTTGGCTTTCTGTTGTGTAATTAAATTTCGTTATATGAATTTAGTCCATATTTGTTCATTGATGAGTGAATGATACGTTTTTATATCATTAGTTTTAATAATACTTGTGAACATACTGCAAGCATATAGAAATGAAAAGTTGTTTATTAATATTATTCTAGTATTCATTTAAATTATCCAAAATCAAAAGTAAAACATGTGATTCTGAAGAGTGAAAATAATATATAGCAAATAAGTGAGATGTTCAATATGGGATTTAGAATTTTTAGTTTAATCCCCTAAAAAGAGGTTGACCAATCTTGAACATAATGGTGCAACTGTGAAAATAATATATAGCAAATAAGTGAGATGTTCCATATGGGATTTAGAATTTTTAGTTTAATCCCCTAAAAAGAGGTTGACCAATCTTGAACATAATGGTGCAACTGTGAAAATAATATATAGCAAATAAGTGAGATTTTCAATATGGGATTTAGAATTTTTAGTTTAATCCCCTAAAAAGAGGTTGACCAATTTTGAACATTATGGTGCAACTGGCTAGGAATAAATTGAAATTTTGTGATACAGTTTTAAAAAGCAACTAACAATCATAGCTATTTAATGTAACAATGTTTTGGTTGAATAGTTTAATATTTGATTCAAGTAATTGTGTGTATGAATTTGGGATACTCTCATGTCAGTTTTGAATAAACTTCTGTGAAATAAACATTTGATTTTGCTGATGTTTATTGATATTATGTATTGATTGCACAGCAGAAACCTTTATGATCAGAAATGTATATATTCTTGGATCCCTAGATCTGAACAGTAATTGAACTAAGAAAAGCTAAATAACAACACAGATTTCTGTAAAAGTTGTTAAAATCACAGCTAATTATATATTTCAATACTACTAAAAATAAATTTGGTAGTAAAAACAAGTAACATTTGAATTTTAAGAATGATCAAATTAAAATTTATATTGACAAACATTAAACACACATATAAAACATGGAATCTGCAAACTGATAGCTGTGACTGGAATGTTTGTTATCACAGTTGAGATTAAATTAAAAAAACAAAACAATGAGCAGTTTTTTTCCTTTGAAAAAAAAAATCCTTTCATGAAAGTATCAGTATCAAAAATTACTCTAATCAAGCATTAAAATAATATTTATGTAAATAATTTCTAAGAGCATAATGAGCACTTTTGATATAGTCCTTTTGTGTGTTTTCCACAAAATGAAGATTCAAAGACCTAAGTCACAGTTGTAATGTTTATAATGTAATTATTAAATGTATAGTTTTTTTTTTAGATCATCATAAAACACTAAGGGAACAATAACAAGTACTACTGCCAATTAAATACTCAATATCATAATTAATGTTTTGCTTTATAAATTATTTGGTGAGTTTGTTTTTTTTTTCATTTAAAAAATGTCTTAGGATTTATCAATGTAAAACTGCGGGGCATGTGAAAAGATAAATGGCAGCTAAATTACAAAACCATAGTCACAGCTACTAGATGTACTGAACTAGAATAATACATTTAAAAAAAAAATATGCGGCTCAAAGAGCTATATGGGACCAATTGTAAAACAAAATGCTGGAAATACAAAACTACAAATGAAGCGAATAGTAACTAGAAATATTTAACATAATGCAAAACGTAATACTGGATTACAATTGTGTATTTACATAAGTCAATCAGTTAAAATATGAATAAAAAATTTTAAGAACTAAGAAATGTCATACACATATAGCAATGCAATGTTCCAATGAGTTTCTGAAAAATCCATAAATAATTTTTACATATCTCAGTGAAATTTTAGATCAGTGGTTGTGAAATATTTTAGGATTTCTTCGAGATTTTTCACATTTTTTTTTTAAGGATGTTTCAAATTGGCCTGAGGACAACCAAGATAAATAAGAAAGTCTCCATTAGGCGAAATTTCAAATGAGTGATCCTTTAAATTTTCCCTAAAATGGCTAGAGGTCACTGAGAGAACTGAAGATACCTATTTTAGAACCACTGCTCTTGTTTAGTCATGACCAGGATGCCTATGTAAGGAAAAGTAAAAAAAAACAGCACATCAAGTCAAAGAAAGGCAATGTTACAGCAAACGTGGATCAGAGAAGGACAGAGGTAAAGATAATGAGGCAACACATGGATTAATAAAAACAATTGTTTCATCTGTATCTCATCCTAACTTTAAATATCCCCTTTATATAATGAGACCACCAGCTTGAAGCACCACAACAAATAAAGAAGCTGATGTACTTCAAGTGTGTAGCAAATGTCCCTCATCATAAGAAGAATGGCAGCTAGTTAGGGTAAATAACCTTGTGCTAATTCACCAGTTTAAGTGTGTAGTAACTATCTACATTTCCTGTCAGGAATTACATTTTACCCAAAGCTTATAACTTATTCATGATAAACTGTTGTAAAAGTAATTATATTTCTCATTATTTTCTTTATGAAGATCGCAATGTGCAAAAGTTTGAGAGTCAATGTGCTATTGTCTGTTTTGGAGAATGACAGTGCGGACTGAGTTCTAGTGTATTGTGTGGACAGTATTTTTGTCTTTAATACACAGTCCACTCTAAAATAGTCATATGAAACTATATAAGCACAAATGAAGACAGAAGGAATGAGTTCTAACTAAGACTGCTAAATAAGTCCTGCAGTATTCAAGTTAGAAGACTCAGATAACAGTGACTAAGACAGTGAACTAGAATGCTATGAATACAAATAAATACAAAATCTACAAAAATGAAGAAACAATTCTAACTAAAATCACGATAAAGTTATCTAATATATGTAGTATCCCTAATATAAAATCAAAAGGTTGTGTAATTTCCATTGAGAAGAGCATACTTTAACTAAAGAACTGGGTGAAAAACATACCATATACAGAAGAATGCGAAAAAAATATTGATTATGCCATTTTATCAATGATTGTGACCAAGTATGACAATAAGCACTTTGGTACTTTGATTTATTCAAGGAATAAATTTAATGTTCTTTTATTTCTCACTGAAACCTAAACAGACAAATACACACATACAGAAGTTCACATTTATATGAAGAGAGATTAGGGTTTATTCAAGGAATAAAATTAATATTCTTTTATCTCTCACTGAAACCTGAACAGACAGACAAATACACACATACAGAAGTTCACATTTATGTAAAGAGAGATTAAACAATTACTTACATAAATAATTTTATCTGTTAATAGACATTTCTTAATTAATGTCAGTGTCAAATGATCTAAATATTTAGTGCTCCTGTTTTTATTTTTCATAATCCTAGTGTATATCCAAGCCACTAAAGATAGTATGTTGAATGGTGCTTTCCCTAGGATATTTCTGGGGATGTCTTTAATACACAGTCCACTCTAAAATAGTCATATGAAACTATATAAGCACAAATGAAGACAGAAGGAATGAGTTCTAACTAAGACTGCTAAACAAGTCCTGCAGTATTCAAGTTAGAAGACTCAGATAACAGTGACTAAGACAGTGAACTAGCATGCTATGAATACAAATAAATACAAAATCTACAAAAATGAAGAAACAATTCTAACTAAAATCACGATAAAGTTATCTAATATATGTAGTATCCCTAATATAAAATCATAAGTTTTCCACAATAATAAATACCAATAAACAGATTTAACAAGGAAACCTTAATATAATAATAAAATAAATAAAAAATAATTAGGTAATATTAGATATTATTATGAAAAATTACATAAGATATGGTATAAAAGTAAAAATTATGTTTTACAAATAAGGAAATATACCAAATACTGAGTGATTAATAAAAATTATAATACATGTATATGAAAAATAATCTGAATATATGATAAAAGATTATCCAAATTGTACTAATATTTTTGACATTTTTTCCCACCACAACAACATAATTTTTTAACCTAAGAGCCCACTACAATTAAACCAGCTCTTTTTTTTGTTTTCTTTGTAAGGGGAGGGGCCCTCTGCTTATTTGTGCTACTTAGTAAAATATATTACCTGGCCCCCCCTGCTAATGCATGGCCCCTGCTGTAGAATTTTCACGCTATGGGGCTGCATAGAATGTAGGTTAAAGGCAAGACTGAATTTATACCTGCAACCAGCACCTAACAGGTCAGGCTCACCTCAGCTCAAAACCAACTATATTTTCTTATTTTGTTAGTATATTATAGCATCATAACACATTGGAAAAATGATGGGAATGTAATAACTTGTCATGGTACTGATTATAATTTTTGATATACAATACGATTAGTCAGTTTCAGAACAGTATCAAACATTTCAAGAACAAAAACAGAACTGAAGGAATCAATATAATATCACGCTTGTTCATTCAAACTTTCTGATAAATACTTTTGAAGGTCCATCAAGGTCTGTAAATCTGGCTTCATGAATTTTATCCCATCGCTGCCTACTGAGACATTATCTGCACATTGGTTGACTAAAGATGTTATTTTTTCAGCCAAATGCTGAGGTGGTGAACTTAAAAGACCTCCATAGCCAGAAATAATTTCTTTTTGGAAAATCTTGGCACACACAGACTAGTTAAAAAAATAGTGTACAAATTATATTTCCTACATTTAATAAGTAACAAACCAACTAACTTACAATATTTAGAACAATTTTTCTGTTCACATTCTTAGTTATTTTCCTGACAGCTGTGTTATGTCATCAGAGAGATTCCAATAAGATAACTCATAGCTTTAAATTACTAACAAAACTAATACTTTCTTGACATATTGTTATGCCTTATTCCTAACCTACATGTTTTAGTTGTTGCTGTTATTCTCATTTATTATGGTTTGTGTGATGTCATCTTAAAATACTATACAATGAGTTTCTTCTGCTAGATTATAACTATGCTACAGATATTTATCCAGCCCAATAATAAAAAAAAAATGTGGACTTGTAATGAATTATGTGATGTATACAATATATATCTTTGTAGACTATGTATATAGTTTCATGATCTTCTCATCTTTCAAATATAAATGTCTATAGTTTCATGATTTCTTACCTGTAAATTGTTGTTGGTTCTAAGCTTGCTGCAGTACCCTGTGTCTTGGCTGCACCAACCATGACAGTCAAAGATGGCACATTCCTCATGCTTTGAACACCGAATTGAGCTCAAACTTGTGGTGAGAGCTGTGTCAGCAATAACAAGATCAGCATCAATGAACCTCACATTGTTGTCATAGGTAATGCCGAAATGTGGAGATTTAATGTCACAAAGGTGTAAGGGATGCTCCATTTCATCAGTCTTTCTTACAAAACTAAGAATCTGCTTTGCCAATTTAGCTCTATCTGACCACGAGGGAACCCCCTTGCTGGAAACTGGGAACAGTTTGTCGACAGATTTCAACGAGGGAATGTTTTCGGCAATGTAGAGTGGGCCACAAAAGGCATAAATTTTTGGGAAAACATCCCAGTTGTGGAACATTTTTGAAACTCTGTATTCATTTTGCTTCACTGCCGACCAGTAAGATCTTGCATAAACAAACGGGGTAACTGTTCCAGTGAATCTAGTGTAGTAGTCACTGCCCCAAAGGTTGTTGAGGACATTTTGATTTTCTCTAGTCAGATACCCGTATTCAGACTTCAGCAGATTGGCTGTTATTATTGACAGGCTCTCAGAGCTAAATGTATAATTGTGTAAATTCACCTGACCCAAGATGTCATGAATGTTATTATTCACCAAGCGCAACAGTTCCAAGCCTGTAGAATCTAAATACTCCTTCACACTTGGTTCTTTTAAGCGGCTCATTTTTAACACAGCAGAGACTGTTACTCTGGGCACACATGTGTCACTGCACTCTGTCTGAATGACAAACTTGCCTCCCTTATAGCTGATGCACTCTGTGACGGTAACCTGATGACTGATACATAATGGCTCACATAAGGTGCCATTTACTTCCCCAGATTTGTATAAAGAGCACTGAAAAGAGAAAAGGAAATAATTTTTTTTTTGAGAAATGTTAAAAAGAAAATGTTATTTCTATTATTTCAATTTTATTCCATTAGCTATTTCATAGGCCAATTAAGATGCATTTAGATATTTTTAACAAGTACTAGTGTTGCCCCTAAAATAAAAGCTACATTTATTTTCCGCTTATTTTCAGAGGATGTCTTAATTAACATTTATTCATGCTCAAAGAATCACATTTCCTTACTGATGCACAAAAGCATTTATTCTAACAAGATTTAATTTTAATTAATTCATAACATAATCATGTGCTGTATGGACAACTAATGTTGCATATTCATCATGAAAGGGGTTATGTAGTGATTAGTTATTTTTTGGTAGAATGTCCCTGAAGTTCCCCCAGCTTTAAGGGGGTACCTGATTTTAGTTGGGGGAGTAAGCAGAGGTTAAAGAAACAGATGAATTCTACACTTCATATGCCCCAATGGACCTTTTATTATTTTCTGGGAAACAAGGTACAGCAGTATGTATTTATAAATGCTGTTTCAATTGTAATGAAGTGTTTGTGCTTTAAGAAAACTTTATCCATGTATTTACAGAAAAACTGCACATAAAATGTCTCTCTATTCTTAGAGATGTTGCATCTGCATTGTCTCTCTCTCCCTTTCTGTGTAGTCAATTTTAACAATGTAGATAACATGACTTCCAACCAAAGGTAACTAGATAGCAGTGGATAGTATTAGAAGATAAAACCATAAATATTTATGTAGGTCTTGATGTTTTTTATTTGACAGATTACAATGACAATTACATTTATTATTATCAAAGATGTTACTAAGGAAGGAGACTATGTTTTAAAACAATGATATGGACATGAGCAGCTTTCCATTGTTTCCTAAAGAATCAATTGAGTTTGGAGATCTCTTACAGCTGAATAAAAAAAAAAAACATGTACAATATGTCAATTAAATTGTACTATTTTATTTCATAAGCTTTTTTTAAAACTTAGACTTAAACAATGGCTTTTTTTCAGCCTTTGATTCATATTTGAATATGCCTGCATTTCTTTAAGCCGAGAGAATTTTTATATAAAATTGCTGTAAAAAGAGGTATTTCCTGAAAACAATCTTAATGTGTATTTATTAAAGATTTCTGATATGCAATAACCAAATGTATTCCATTTGCAACACTGACATACATAAACGTTGATTAGGCATTTTATATCATGTCATATCAATAACTAACTTGTCTGTTTCATTTGTATGAGTTTTTTTTTAATGTTAAGCTGGAACATAATGAAGTTTTGTATATACATGTACTTACCTATTGTCCAAATGTTACTCCTCCTGTATAGTATTTAATGCTGCTTTAAGTACTTTTCCATATAGATTTTTAAAAATTTTCTTTTTTGAGAATATTGTTGTATATATTTCGTGGATATAAAAAAAAATATTACAAAACAAAAACAAGAAATAAATATAAAGTATGTGTGACTATAGTTTCATCTTGATATCAGTAACTGTAACACTATATTTTTGTATATATAATGTTATGTACTTTTTGATGTAATGCTGCTCCAATGGATTGTTGATGTAATGCTACTCCAAGGTAACACTGTGTGTTCCTCACTGCTGCTTCAGATACTTATACTGGTTTTATGTAGCTACCGATATTACAACTGGTTTATAAACTTAAGTAGCGTTCAGTCTCAATGCACTCTCAAACAACACACCAATCAATGAGGCGAAGTTCCACGATTCAATTATATTTATTAAACAATAAGAAAACATATGTAGTATGAACTTATGTGCAGCAGTATTCATAAATGCTTCGTACACAATATAACACGTAGTATTCCAGTTTCCCGAAGGAATTCTCTGGCAATACTTTGACACTTAGTATCTTGAGTTCCCGAAAGAATTATTCAGAGATACTTCAATAAAATAGACTTTGACTGTGTACTGTAAAACGCAATAACTTGATAGCTTATGCCTCTACTATTTCTCCACTAACTTCTCCTCTAACTATTCTACAACTGGTGTCCTGATGTCTCTATCGTCGGTCTGTCGATGTCTCTCGTAGGTCTCCAGAAATTTCAGCTATATCACCTATTTATGTGATGGTGAATTATCACGTGCCCCAAGCGCCCAGAACTTCTGATTGGCTCCCTAACACCCTTTTTAACTCATCTACATATTAATGACTCTTATTCCAGCCTAGAGATTGGTGCGGCTAAAAACTCACTCTGGTCTAGTATTCCTTTGTCTGCCTAATTACATCTTATCACGTACATCCGGTGTCATCGACGCTCATTGACAGATTTATTCCACCCAAAACAAAGATAACACGCTGGAATTCTAATTATCAAAATCTCTGCCTGTGTCCTTGGCCCATGAACTTTCAATGTTGACCACCCAACTAAACAGCGGTTCTAAAATTGTAAGGATCTGTCTAAAGCTATTGTTACAGTAACTTAAGCAGCTAGTTTAAGTCGAAAAAAAACAACAACAAAAAGTCTCGACAGAACACGTTAAATACTTACAATTTGACCAATAATATCTCTGGACTGGTCATTATTACAAGTTTTAAATTTCAAGTTGTCGTCTGTTTTTCTGAAGCTTTTCAATTGGATGAGAAAATAGATGAAAACAAAGGCCACGACTCCAAAAACTAAAAGTCTTTTTGTTCTTGTTATGGTCGGTATGAATCGCTTGACTTTAATTAGGAGGAACATCTTGTTTCAAAAGGGTATCTGTTTAAAAAAAATGTAAATGTCAAGAAAAGCTATTTACAGAAAGTAAAAAAAACAAACAATTAAATCAATATATAAAGGATCATATATTACTGTGAAGAAAGAATATTAAAGCAAAAGCTACATTTGTGTGTTGGATTGAGACCAATGTAGGGTGATTCAAGGGAGCTTGTAGGCCCGATATGTGAGATCCTGCTAACATGCTTGAATTTCGATAACACTACTAGCCTGTAAGTGGCTGGGCATTGTGTTTTTGTTTGTGACATCTTAATGGCTATAGTAAGGGTTATCTTAAGTCCCATTAATGCTTTTGATAAAGGATCAAGAAGTAACACATCACCATAAAATTTAATGAAATTTATACTTATTTATAACTATTTCATAAAATTTTGGAATTTGTAATAAAATTCAAATTTGCAATGAAATTAAAACTGTTTTAAGAAATTTTTATAAGGTGCATGACTGATTAAAACTAAGACATGTAGGGCCTATGTAATATCTGTTAACCTACATGCTAAAATAAATTTATGTTTAACATTTGGGCACTATATAAATATTATGTTAATTAGGTAATTTACATTTTATTAACATGGGAGAAGGGTGGAAGGGGTGGCATTTTATCTGCTATTGGAGGAAGGGGTAGGCAGCATTTTGGATGTTCAGTGTCATCTTACTTCAGAAAACGAAAAAATTTGCTATGAAACTGTTTGAATTCCAAATAGTTAGTTTACAAGTTATCTTTCCAAAAACATTTTGATGTCAGCATTTTCTAACTTAGGTACAACAATCATTTTGCCACTGGATAGGGTGGCATTTGCCCTGCTTATCACCCCAGAATCTGGGATTAATACTTTCAACTCCAAATCAATAGTCATGTAAAATGGATAGATTCTTCCATTGCTGGAGCCCTACATAAACTTGATTACTTACAAATCATTTTTTGTTGCTGACAAGGCACCTGCGGAAATAAAGCAATAACTGTGCCACCATAGGAATTGGAGGGGCGGGAGGAAGCATCTGACATATTAGATACAATTATACCTCAGAATATGAACTTTATTGGAACTTTAAAATCATTTAAATTCTGTTCAATATTAAATAATATTTTCCCATTATGTAAAATGAATTGATCCATATCTGGATCCCCACAATAACTAAATATTAGGGGTGTGCCGGAATCCGGTTCCGCCGGATTTTGCACTATCCGGTGAAATCCGGTTCTGCCGGATTTACATGTATCCGGAATAACCGGATTCCGGAATATACCGGTTTTGGAATTTGCCAGATTTTGTGACTCACCGGATCATAATCTGAAATAAAAGTAATTCTCTTTCCCAAATTCCACACGCTCACGATACATTAATTGATTGTTTCGAGCGTTGAGCTTGTTTAATGTTTTGAACATACCAGAGGCTAGAGTCAGCACCGCTAATAGTGGCCAATCGGCCCAATCCCATACATCATAGTGCGGAGATAAGTAATTATTATTCGTGACGTCATCTTAACAGCAATCACCAATGACGTTGTAACAGAAATAATAAGTAACAATACTGCCCAAGCGCCTGGCCACCAGCCCGCCACCTTCATAACAAAATAAATTACAGAAATGAATGGTTTTTGATAAGTTCAACATTTAAGTTATTTCGATTTCTCTGAGAGATGGAAAAGATGTCTTCTTTGTTATTAAATTAAAATGCATCACCCATGAGATTTCCTGTTGAAAAAATAGTTCAAATATGAATATTAAATATTGTAAAATGAAAAATAGAATATTTTTCCATTCTGAAATTTCCGTGAAGAAACACTGATTCTCTAACACTAATTAATATAACAAGTCACTGAGTTGGTAATCTAACCCTAACCCTAACGTAACGTCTTTCATTAAAAGCAATTCCTTCCCAATTTTTTTTATTTTTTCATTCTATTTTATAATAAAGGTTATTATAATTCTATTTAAACAAGGAATTAAAAGTCAAATATGCTTTAAAAAAATTTTGATCTATATTATCGTTCACTCAATTGCTAAAAATGCGTATCATTTTTGAGTAAAAATTAACATTACGTTAGCGGTCTAGTATAAATTTAAAGGTCTTTGGTGATCTCTATGTCACCAAGCCATCTACGGCGATTCTCGCTTGCGCTATGATCTGTGTTCTTTGGTTTAAACGACGGTATGACGTAGCCGCGGCCCGCGGCGCTCAGCTGTGATTGTGTCACTGGAATGTGTACATCATTTGGCTGCTGTGGACTTGGAGTAACTTAACACTGTTAACAAACTAATAGTCATTCGTTAGTTATCAACATCTTATTCTTACTTCTTTGGGCTTGAATAATGGCTTTGTCAAATGTCTATTAAATTCATAAAAATTTGTACTTCAATTTTCAAACTTGTAAAGTACAGAAATACAGAATTATTGTTCTCAAATCTCAATTCAATTCAATCTTGTTATTTGTTTTTTCCAATTATTTATCCATTTCAATACACATCATAAACTATGAACATTTGAACAATAACAATAAGCAATAAGCATCCATCATCCAATGAGCTAATGACAAGACGAGATGAACTCAGATGATGAGTCTGACTTTCTCCTCTGATTCAAAACAATTAGTGTACTACAATAGTTAAAAATTACACTGCCAAGTGGCAAGTGCCAAAGTAATGAAAGTAAAAGACTAATAGTAAAGTTGTTTTCCTTTGACCTTAATGCAGCGTTAGAACTTAACAGCGAGTTTAGTTACTTATGGATAATAACTTATTATCAATCTGCGTTATATTCTGATTTCAGTGATTTCTGAATAATTTCTATTTTCTAATTTATTTCAAAGTTCTTCACTTCCAACTTCCAATCAGCCAATGCCATTTAGCCATTTCTGTTCAGAAGGCATCCAACCCCTCAGATTTAACGGTATCTGCAAAGTACCAAAATCCGGAATAATAATCCGGATCCAGAACCGGATCCGGCAGATTTCGCATAAGAAAATCCGGATCCCGATCCGGTTGGAAAAAACGGATCCGGCACACCCCTCCTAAATATATTACCGAATCCCCTTATAAAATTTAAAAGATGGATGGATCTGTTACATAATCTCCAAATCCTAGATTTTCCATATTCAATTCTTTTTTTATGCCACCAGCCTTGGCTAGCTTCATACCGAATACAAATAGTTCAGATTCTAAATGATAGTAAATGGTTTAAGTTCCAAACATTATAAATTGAATATGTTAATTTTATATAAGTTTAAAGAAGAATGGAATCATTGACTCTTTTCATTGAGGAGACACACCAGTCCATGGCAATCAGCTTTGCTACTATTTAATCAAAAATCTATTACTTCTTAGGTAACTAAAAAAATCTCTAAGTGCAGGCCCCATGCCATCAGACGCCGGACCACCTCAGGTGCAGAGCCTGGGACAGTCGCTTAAATTGCCATTCATAAAGGCTTATCTTTTACTTTACTCTTTAGGGGCTAAAATCTTATAATAATTCCAAATAATTGTATTGATGTCAAATATCTAATCTGTAAATAGGGCCCAAGACGGCCAAGACGGATAATAGGTAAAGTAAAGTTAAGTATCAATACTAATTATATCATTACAATTTAAAACAATTTCTGCCCTTAAATTGTGATTTTACCTTAATTGCATTAATAGATTGATTGAAAGTATAACAGCTATGCCAACATATTTAATAAAGAAATATAATTTCCTTGATTATTGCAAGAAATGTAAAAAACACAACAACAAATAGTTGTTTAGCTTCCGATTTTGTTTACTGTCTCACGTCACTAGCCTATAAATGTAAAAAAAAACTAATGAAAACCCGAGACTCGCAGCATTGGCGCCACTATAATTGGTGTCTCCTGGTGCGGAAAATTCAGGGTGTCACACCCCCCCCCCCTCAAGACTTCCACCATGAGCAATGGTACATAATTTGAATTTTCCTGCCCTAAACCTTAGAGAATTTGCTTTAAAATACTTTATCGATTAAAACTGTATATTATTACTGTCTATATTTCACTAAACTAAGTTTGTAAGCAACGTCTCCAATTTAATGAAACCACGTGACTACATGCGTCCCTTTTTTTAGAACGTTTGCAAAAAAAAAAACTACAACAAAAACTGTAGATTGATCCGAGCAGCTTTGAACTGTATTCATTTACCTAAGCTCCAGATGCTCTGCGTGGTGGTACCCTGTGCTACTGCTCTGAATGGTGGCACCATGTGCTACTGCTCTGCATGGTGACACCCTGTGCTACTGCTCTGCATGGTGGCACCCTGAGCAACTTCTCATGTTTTGAACTATGATCGGTTGGAAAACCGACTATACCGATTTTTTTCTGCAATGAAATTTATGACTGTTTATTTGTGTCACCCCTAAAATGGTGTCACCCGGTACAGCCCTCCCCCCCCCCCCAGTGACGCCACTGACTAGTAGGTCAACTATCAAGCTGACAGTTACTTCTTTGCCTAACCGCTGGTACCCCTTTCTTGTGTATGTGACGTTACAATGAATGTTACATGTACAAAGGACAAAAATAATAAAAAATCGACTGAAGTCTTTTTTCCCTATATATTATAGAAAGTACTGCTAACAAACAATCATTTATGTACGTACCTAGCACTATGAGTTGCATCTGATATGTTGGCCTGTAACCAGTGGCGTAGCGAGCTTAACTCGCGCCCGGGGCACAATACATTTTTGTTTTTAGCGCTCCCCTCCATTCGAAAACCATATAATATTATATGTAACATAAACCCTTTGGCGCCCATTTGTGAGTAGCTCCCGGGGCATGACGCTCAACCTTGCCCCCCTCCCCCACTACGCCACTGGATCCATTGTATAGCCAAGCATATAAATAAAATAAGATTGTAATTTTTATTAAACTTGTAGAATAAAAAAAAAACTTCTGCTATTCTATTATGGCCGACATGTTTTCGATTACAGTGGAATGATTGGCTTGGAAACAATGATTGATTAATCGTTGATCATAATCATCTATACTGAATGTTATCTTCAAGGTATTTCTTTACAGATCGGTTTTATTCCGTGTATGTACTACTAGTGGAAAAACCTGCTGAAGCTGGCTGAACGAAATCCGACAGAAGGAATAACAAAATAACAAAGAAATATACGAAATACTGCAATAGAAAAGAACATGTGGCCTTTATTGCCATGAACTATGAACAGAAATAACAAAGAAACGTATGAAATACAACGCATACACCGCACAATATGAAAACTACCTGAGGGAGACACACGGGTTAGACGATTATGTATTTAAGGATTGCCGAAAGCTACGTAGGCTAATCGTCAGTAAACCCCCCCCCCCCACACAAAATAGGCCGATGATGCGATATAAACAATAACTATTCAGTTTTTGTCGCAGCATATCTAGCAGTCTTTCTAGAGGCACACCAGTGTGGAATCAACATAGGGACACATGCATTCCTTATGATATGTGAATCTCCTGTAAGGAAGATGTTTATCTTACAAACCACTCATGGGACAGTTTTTTTTTTCGTATTCCCCTTCTTTCAATCCAACACCAACCATTGCACAATAGTGCAATGACCATGGAGGCAACACGGGAGACATGGAGGGAACTTTCACCATGACCTAAAAATCATATGGTTCTCACTGGAGATTGAACCCGGGATACACAGGTCGGCAGGTGCAGAATTCACACCGTTAGACCATTCGTCTCCTTATTATTGATAAAACTTATTTTCACGCAACAGAGAGGTGGGAGCAGTTGAGTAAATAAGAAAGGGGGGGGGGGAGTGGGTTGTCCTCCCCGGGCGGCACTTTATTTGCGGTTTGGGGTGATGGCATTTTAGATGTTCGAACTCAATCCATAGGATATTGTTCGAATTCCAAGTTGTTCAGAATACGAACAATTATTTTCATATATCTGCTGTATGGGCATCTGCCATGCTAAAATACAATGAACCATCATAATTCCTTTTTAATACTTCAAAGATAGGTGGTTTGCACGATGTCCGCAAACTAGATTGTTCAGTTCTTTCCGCCGGTCGAGGCCGGCATCTACTTTACTTCATTATAATATATCCGACTTAACTTATTCTGTTGCAGGCAATCGCTATGGCTAGTGTCACTATGTTGAGTTTGAAGCAAACGTTTAGTTTTGATGTTATGTAACAATTAGAACTTCCTGCAATAGAATGGTTAATGTACTAAGGTATTTGTATGAAAAGAAATTAAACACGAAAAAAAAAAAGCGCGGGAAATAAGTTGCGAAAATAATTCTGGACTCTTTCATTACACAGAGAAATGTTTTAAATGGCAGAAAAATAGTATGAACGCAAAGAGGCAGTGGTAAAAAATACAAAGTCACAGAAATATCATGCCAGACTTTCAATCAAAGAATTACAAAGCAGGTTCGTATTCTAAGGCATTTTACTATATTCAGTTCGTTAACATGTTCTAAGGGTTTTAAATGTTTAGTTTGTTAATGATTTCGTATTCTAAGGCATTGTAATAGATTTAGTTCGTTAATATGTTTGAATTTAGAAAGGGTACAGCTTATTTAGGTTCCGCCCAGAGTTGGGTGGGGGGTGCGAAGAGAGGCAGTGGCTCAAGCCCCCCGCCCCAGGCCTAATCATCAATACATAATTAATGTTATAAAGTTACAAAAAAGACTGTCAAACTGTCTTTTTTCATAATGTGAGCCCCCCCCCCCCCAGCATTTTTTGCCGGTTGCGCCCACTGGGGAGAGGCACAAAATTTAGGTACGCCACGTAATGGGAGGATGGGAAAATGAGTTGTGTTATTGTAGTCTCAGGTTGGTGTGGAGGAGGAGTGAGAGCAATTGTCAGGGACCATAAATCTTTCAGACCCCGTTGACTTTTTCTCCTATAAAATTACCAGGAAGTGATGGAAACAGCTATCTTACCTCAGTCCACATAAACCAGTTCTGCTGGCCATTTTAGGTCTAGTGAAAAATTACAATATCATGGTTACAATATCAGATGAACTCTTCACTTCATCAGCACTGATGGCAATTAAGGGATAAGGGACCTGTACTTTTATACAATGATAAAAATGTTCGGAAAACTAAACAAAACCTGCATTATGATTTTAGAATAATTCTTTATTGACTGATATTCTAAACTGCCCTGAATATCGGAAATTCCCATTACAAACACATATTAGTACATTTCATGACACTGTCAATGATTAGTAATGTAGTAGGGAAGTAAAGAAAAAAAATAAAATAATGGTACATATATCAAGTATCAAAATTAAAATAAAAAGTGAAACCATGAAAGCTGTACAATTTATGGATTTTGGAGAACAGTGCTTCAGAAAAACTTATTTAAAAAAAACCAGCACTGGTTCTTTTAAAATCCGTAAAAAAAAAATTTGTTAGTTAAAGTTCACTGTAATTTTTTGGTGAAGTTAAATCACACACATAGGGTTATTATTATATAATAGTTTGGTCTTTTCACCAAAATTATGCACAAGTCATGGTTATAAAATCTCAATTTAAATAGAAAATACCATGCAATTAAAAAAAAATATGAACATGAGCAATTAAAAAAGCTAAGTTCACTTACTAACACTTTAAGTGTTCTGAATAATATTAGATACAAGAAATAAACTTTTCTGAAAAAAAAATAATAATGGAATTCTGTAAAATCTGATTCATTTGGTGCTTATGTACAATATTAACATCACATAGATTGTCCCAGACGAGAAAGGAACAGCTTAAATTTACTATAACTTTGATAAATATTTTTAAAGGCTATATTTAAAGTCCATCTACTTAATGATATATACTGAAAAAAAAGGCATGAATTAAAGCAATTAAACAGTGTCTTAATAAGCTTACAATTATTAATCAGCGTAATCGATAACTATTTTTGTGCAAAGAACGTCTCTTTTAATAAATAACCAAATCATGACTTACAATCACATCGTTACTGACTATTACTTATGTAAACTACACACAACAATATTTAGCAATTTAAAAACATTTGACTCTTAAGAAAATATTTCTTTTTTTATCAAGTTCATTTTAAAATCTCATCACTGTAACATGTAAAATGAAAAATAAAAATGACAGTAAAAGAGAATCAGCAGTGATCTGAAAATTTGTCACACAAGAGGAGAGGAAATTAAAAAAAAACCCAATAAAATATTGTAATCTGCAGAGTTTTAAAAGGGGGGTGGGGGAATAATTGATGATTAAGCTCAAAGATTAAAAAAAAAAATGTTTAACCTCGCATACTTATAAAAGTATGTCATCTGGATCTTAATCACGAAACAAATCAAATTAACTCAATGATCCACCATCAATCTAAGAGCTAATAAAAATCTGTATAGCACTTTAATCAACAGTCAATGAATAGCATAGGATAGCTTTCTCATATAGGAAAAATTATTACACGTATGACATAATACATTTTTGTTTTAAGCATTAAAAAATATTTAAGTACCCAGGAGTGCAGGAATTATAAAAAAAAGTCGCAAAAAGAAAAAAATTAAAACAGTGTATTTATAGGAAGTAATTTTTTGCGTTGCTTGAGAACCAATTGCAAATTTATAAGTCTAGCTAAAAGAAATGATATATTATGATTGATTACTAACAGATACAACATACATAATTATGCCACATAAAATCAATGATGAACAAGATACATGTATTAAAAGGAATGAGCGTTTTTTTAATCTTCATACAATTCTATTAAACCACCTCTACTTTAGTTTGTTTCTGAAACCCCGCACCTTATAAAATAAAAATACCAGCTAATAAACTTACAAAAGTTCAAGCAAGCAACAAAAACAAGGCTGTTCGATCAACAGTATTAATAAAATTAATGGCTAACCATCTTTAAAATCATGGCTAACCATCACTAATGATTCTACACCAGACAGAAAAGAAATTGAGTTAAAAATGAACAACTAACATTAATTTATTGATTCATATTAGAATTCTGGTTTTAATGTAGTACACTTTAAGAGATGATCAACTATTTTCTTTATATTTTCTTAGGTAATGAACAAACTCCTATACTCTGCTGTAATTACTATTTTTCTAATATCCAAAAGGGACAATGAAATCTAGATCGTACCAATTCCATCCCACCCAATGCAAAAAAATTGATGACTAAATAAATATGGAGCCTGTTTCCCATGACACTTTTTCTTAAAAAAAAATCAACTACAAATTTTATAAAAAAAAAAAACACTGTGAATTACGGCATAAAAAACAAGAACAAACAACCTAGCTGCCCATATTTTCTTCAATAAGAGTTAAAATGCAATTATATATTTTGATCCCGTTAGATGTTTTTTTATGAGCCTATCTCTAGACCTTGGCCACTGTTTTATTTTCCATAATTTTCATTCTACACACTTAAAGAGGTACCAAGTCACACAGTCAGATATACAAAAAGTTATTTTAGATTCAATTCATTGCATTTACAACAAAAAAGCAATTTTATTTTATAACAACTTCCACCGCTGCAATTTTTTTTTTAAGATGAAATTTAATATTAAATATTTAAAAAGTTAGCATATACAAATTATTTAAAAAAAAAAACACCCCCAGAAACTTAAATGAATATTAAGTTTAAAAAGTTATCATAAACTATAACAATTTGAAATTAGCTTTTTTTTTTTCAATATAAATTTCTAGCTATGAGAAATCATAAAAAATATCTCATGCACGGAGAAACAATCACAAAGCCAGACACAGCAGAAATGATTTTATATTTACAGAAATCTCATTGTAAATTTAGAAGAAAAAAAATTCTAATAAGAATCATTGACTAATACTGTACAGTGATGAGTGATGTATTTACAATGGAACAGCTTCTTTTGTTTATAATCTACCATTTATACATTCACATACATTTAAAAAAAATTTTAATATTTATCTAACAAATTATATTTTAATGGTACGTTTACATTGCTAAACAGCTGTAGATAAAATGCCCAACTCGTACTAAAATGTGTACAAAATCTGTCAATAGGGAGCAGATTGTTAACACTAAAAACAGTATATTTGTAAAAAAAATAAAATTAAATTCCTTTCTGTTAATTTATATGCTGTTTGATAAAATAAAACCCAATGTTAAGTCTTGTTAAAATACCCCACATATGTGTATGGAGATAAAAGAATATCACTGTGGGTTTGTAATCTTTAAAAGCCTACTTTGTAACCTGAAACATAACTAATCTGAAATTGATAGTTTTTGAAGCCAGAAGTTTGTTGCATTCAGCTGAGTCAATAGGAAGATCTAGATATTCAGTTTCTGAAATGTCACCCGTAAATTCAAAGTTATAGATTTTGGACTTCATCTTAATGCCTCCAAAAGGGCCACTCAGGGCTAGAAAGTGCATCATCATCTAGAGGAATTACAAAATTTTACTAATGAGATTACTAAGTTAGAGAAAAAAATCTGTAACAAAATACTTTTAATTATTATTACTACTAAACACTAATCATTCTTTGAGCCAATTATTAAAAAAAAAAAAAAGAGAATAAAAAGAATGAAAGAAACTTTTGACTTTTTTCTTACTGGAGCAGTCAATTTTGTTTTGACAACCAACTGGTATGACAATGATCTATTTATTGTGTGAGTTGGGTTCTTGTGGTCTGAATTGATCTTAGCTCGTATCACCCACTGTTGGTTAAAAGCAGTGAAGCGAGTTGTTTCATAGTACAGACGAGTAATGAAATCATCAGTGCGGAACGGCTTTAACTGAAGGTCTGGAAATGAACAAATTTATCAAAATGAAAGTTAATAAATTTTTTTATATTAAAATGATTTAAAAAATGTCTACAAGCTTTTTTTTTTTACTTAGATTATTTGAGTAAAAATATATTGAACTATAAATGGAGTGAAAGAAATAAAATATAATTTTGTTTCTGTCATAAAGAAAAAAAAGCAGTACCATTGAAAGTGATTTTCTCATAGGACAACAAAGAGAAGATGTCACTGTAAAGTTTTTGTTCCTCCAGCCTCTGGGTGTCTATGGCTTCTAAAGCACTCATGATTTCCTCCCCTGTCTTCTTTGGGTGTACACAACTGTTCTCATGTTCTGCAACTTCATGAAATGGACCCTCCCAGTGACAGCCGATTCGTGAATAACGACACGAGCAGGGTCTGAAAGAAAAAAAAGTTCCAAAAATGTTAGACTTTCAAACTCATCAGATAGAAATGATTAGAATAAAACGCATACTTACTCCAACAATGCTTGGAGAATTTTCTGAACAATATGTTGTGGCTATAAGATTGTAAAGTTTTCACAACATATTGTTCGAGAAAATATCTTTAAGGAAGTAGTTAGCATGTTGTGAAGCACACAGCTCATGCAGCACTTATCCTTAAGAGGACCTGAAAAAATAACTGAATGGAATGCAACAAAAGAAAAGTGAAAGATTGCAGAGAGATTAAAATCTCTGAACATAAATTCATTTTTCCATTTATAAAGTAAATTCAAGTGCCAAAATTGTTGACTGCTGAGATGGTAACATTTTAACATCTGAATGGTAAAAAATAAGCAAAGTCAACAGACCATAAAAATATGTTTCTTAATTTTCAAAAAAAAAATTAATTTCTTATTGCTGAATCATCACTGTTAAAACAGACTTATTCTACTATTAAAAAATATATTACTGAAGTGTCAACAAATGCAATGATGTGATTTCTCCAGGATTCTTTTGCTGCAAATTCATGTAACAATAGTTTCTAAAAGAATATAAGAAGAAAATGTCCTTTTTTGTTTTTGTCTAAAACTATGCTGAAACAACCTGAATATTTCAAATGTATTAAAAAATATTATAACAATTAATGTACATGAAATATTTGTTAACCACATAAGAATATTCTGAGTCAATATTTGTGTTCACATTTTAACCTTCAAAGCTCCTGATTTAAAAAAAAAACAACATATTCTTTTCTTAACATAATTTCTAAAAATAAATATGGGAACAATGTTAGAAATCTGGGGCTGTGATTTTCAAGACCATCTAAAATGCACTTTTATTAAACAAAGAATAATTTCTGAAAGTTTCTTAATAATCCAAAAAATTCAATTAAAAAAAAAAAAAAAGTTACATGCTTTTTAAAATGGTCATTCACTGTTTATAGAAATTAGCAAATTCTGATCAACTGCCAAATATGATGACATTGACCTGAATGCTTTCTATAATCACAAGCTCCAAACATTTGAATAAGTTATAGAATAAACGTTATAAGACTTGGAAACTAAGAGATTGTTCCATTTAGAAATAATAAAACTAATATTATGAGCTAATTAAAAAAAATGATGCTTAACATTCTGTCTTCACACAAAAGATAATAAATGACAATGTACCAAAATATTAAAAACTTAATTTACCATAAACTTGAAATGGAATTAATATTATATAGTAACTTAAACAAACCTCCCCCCATCCCCTCTGAATAAAAGACATTCACCACCTTCATTATCTCATGTCAACTATCAGAGCTTCATCATTCACCCCCTTATCTGGTTATATATGACTACAGACCCATGACAAAGAGAGAAAGATACTTGCCGCTTAAAATTCAACAGTAGAAGAACTGTTGCACGTTTGAACAGATTGCCATCACTGGTTACACAACCAACAGCTTTTGGCCATGTGCATATTTTTCACCTTCAACAACCTTTGGTTTATTGCTCAGCAATCCTGAAACTGACAGTGCCTGCTGCAAAGAAAACCTGCCTGCTTGAACAATAGAGAAAAACAAAACAAGTGTCGTTCTGATTAACAATGTAAGGTTCAGCTGCCCGCTAGTCTGTGTGAGAGAGAGCAAGAAAAAACCTTGATAGGTTTTTTTTGTGTTTGTACCATACTGCCAGCACCCGCACATTTGGAAATCCCCCTTCAAACATGCGCGAGCTCCAGCCTGGACAACCTACCTAAGACCGAGCGAGCTGCTGAATAAACATTTCCTGAAAAGAGAAGAAGCATGTCACAGTTAGTCAAACAACAAAAGGGTGGGGCACAATAGCTTACCCGAGATTGACCTTACCTCTCCTGACATAGCTCCTTCTGGTGATATTCCAACTGATATCGTGGAAGCTTCTGGTTGCAGAAGGCACAGTCAGATGGCAGCTCTGATACAGCTTTTTCAACAGCCAAGTTGCGAATGCAGACATTACGATTAATTTCACATCTGCAATTCGGGCATGTTGCTGTTTCATCTTTAATGCGTGCATCAGCCAATAAATGGTTGAAACAGCCTGCACACATAAGATGTCCATTTGTACACTGTAAAAGAAAATTATGAATGAAAAATAGAGAGTGGAAACAATAAGTCTGAATTTGATTTTTTTCAATTGCTTACTGCAGCTAACTTTTTATTCAAATTAATTACAATGATAATGATGTGAATGTTATTTGTCTAGTTAATTTTATAATTTTCAAGAAAAAACAACAAAAAAACAACAACAAATATTGTTTATTTAGTAACAAAAAATCTAAAGTAAACTTTGAAATACCACAAAAGGGAAGTTGGGAGATAAAAAAAATCAGACCTAATTTCATAAATTAACCTACATTTGAAATAAAAATACTACTAGGTAAATAGTTATCAACTGAATAACTAACTTAAAGAAGTTTATCCCAAATTAAGGTCTTTCCTGATATATCAGACAGAAATACACAAAAAGCTAAATTCAATGTCACATTACCATCTTCTAAATTATTAACTTTGTTTTGAAGTCATAATAATATTTCATAACGTAAAAGGGAAGGGGTTCATATTTTAAATGTCAATGTATGCATGACCCAGATGAAACTTTAACTGTGTCGTGTCATGAGAACACAGTTATGTACAAATCTTGCACTATTTTTTTCAAGAAGTTGAAATTAAAAGTAAATAAGAGATGTCTCTCTTTAAATCTGATGTAAATGAACAATGAATGTTAGTAAAACGTAAACAGTTTTAATTATATTATTTACAAAGTATGACCTTTAAGGTCACTGCCACATCACAACCATTTTTCTCCCAACGATCCTTTGCTAGCTACAACTCACCTGATAGCAAGTTTTTGGTAGATCTAAACAGACTGCACAGCACAATATGCCACTAAGTCGTTCTTCCAATTTATACTTGCCATCTGAATGAACTTCTGTTACTTTTATTTTTTTATTTGGAGGCTCATATGATACATTTTCTTTGTCAGCTGTCGATTCTCGGAGCACCTGTAGCGAAGAGTCAGAGCCTTCCTCCATTTTGTTTGTTTGTAAATTCTGGATGACGATCTGATCAAGTCAGCTGACGTCACAACTAACCAATAAAAATTGAGAAGTAATGGATTCGGAAATTTCCGTAAGTGCGGAATGCGCTACGGGCTTCTTACGACTTTAATCGGAATGGGCGTAAACAAATGTGCTTAGAAAAAAAAAAGTTATGGTATTAAAAACAACTAGGTCAGATTAGAACAAGTCAGGGTATTATACATAACCAGGTCAGATTAGAATAGCTAGAAAATCACACACAAACTTAAAAATGACATCTTGAATTGAATTTTGAAACAAAAATTGGCTACAATGTTACAAAATTTCAGAATAATGATTAATAAAAAAAACAGGAAGTACGGGCCTATAAAAAGAAACTCAAGGATTCCGATATTATAATACAAAGGCAAAGAGCATTTAATCTTAGAAATGAAAGTAAATAATATTGCATCGAAATAATGTACGAATCATCACATTCATACGACTTTAATACCTATATCATCTAAGACATATTAAGTGTAAGTATAACATACCCCCCCAACAGGGTTGTTAAGAGAAATTCTGAGTCTCGGGCAAAGAAGGCATGTAAATTAATCGAACTTACAGCCACTTACAAAATATAATTAAAAACGATAAACTTCTGTTTATCAACCGTTCTTTCTTAAGTCTTTACATTCATCTTTTAAAATAAAGTACACTGTGTTCGCAGATAGTAAGTACAGGCAGAACATGTCTACACACGTCTGACACAGCACAACTAAAGAGTACTGGCACTAGCACATAAGAAGTTCTTCAAAGCCACCGAGATGATGGTGATGGTGGAGGTGGGTGTGTGTGTTTGATATAACCCAAACACGCCAGGGGCCCATTGGAAACAGTAATCTACTATTGTTGGGATTGGTCTGATCAGTGGGGCTTCTTAGGTGGAGTTTGTCTGGGGCACACGACTAGCTGAAGGGTAGCCCCAAGTTCTTAGGTGGAGTTTGTCTGGGGCACACGACTAGCTGAAGGGAGAGGCGTTCCTAGGGATTTGGGGGCCGGGGGGCTTGACCTTTTTGGGGGCCCCTGCAATTTGACATACAATATCATAACATGAGATAATGTCTAAATTCAAATTAGTACAGTATATCAATAAAATTAACAAAAAATAATCAATAAAACTCTTTTAATGAATAATTCCATTGTTTAGTGACGAGATAATGCACAGGTGACAAATCTCAATTTATATTGTCTCACAAAAAAAGTCGTGCTTTCTGTGCAGTAAAGGCATCTATAACATGATATAGATCAATGTTGTCTAGTTTGACTTCACTGACTTTAAAGCATGCTGCTAAGTCTTTCTTGAATCATTGTGCTCCTGAGATAGTTTTTGATTAACTTGAGTTTGTCAGGGGCACAAGACTAGCTGAAGGGTAGCCCCAAGTTTTTAGGTGGAGTTTGTGTGGGACAGAAGACTAGCTGAAGGGTAGCCCCAAGTTTTTAGGTGGAGTTTATGTGGGACAGAAGACTAGCTGAAGGGTAGCCCCAAGTTCTTAGGTGGAGTTTGTGTGGTACACAAGACTAGCTGAAGGGTAGCCCCAAGTTTTTAGGTGGAGTTTGTGTGGGACAGAAGACTAGCTGAAGGGTAGCCCCATGTTCTTAGGTGGAGTTTGTGTGATACACAAGACTAGCTGAAGGGTAGCCCCAAGTTCTTAGGTGGAGTTTGTGTGGGACACACGACTAGCTGAAGGGTAGCCCCAAGTTCTTAGGTGGAGTTTGTGTGGGACACACGACTAGCTGAAGGGTAGCCCCAAGTTCTTAGGTAATTTTACAGATCCATGTTTTTTTCCCCCACTTTTTTAAATTGTCGATAAAGCGATATTTTCAATGAACACTATAGTTTTAACTTTATTGTGTAATGGTTGATACACAGACAGATATACATATAGAAAAACAATGTTTTATATTTCTCAAAAATATGAAAACTCACTATATGTTTTACAGGGTTGTTAACAATACTCTTAAATTGTATCGTCAATACCGATACCAATACTTCATTAAAATAGTATCGCCAATACCAATACAAATACTCAAGTAAAAATGTATTGCCAAAATCGATACCAATACAATACCAATACTTTTGAGAACAACAAAATATATATAAATAAAATTAAAAACAATAAAATACAATGTCAAAGCACAATTTTTAGGCCAATTACTTCACCACTTGGTAGCACGTAAGAAGACCATCATTTCAAAATGATCATTGGTTAGCCTTGAACGTAATGGCATAAAAACACGCCCACCCAAAGAAAACAGGCGTTCAACTGCAGCACTAGCCGGAAGTCCAGTGTTCAGTTGCAGGTATAGTTTCCTAATACTTGGGTAGGCTGCTAATGACAGGGTTTCTGTTGATTTATCTTCCAGATATTTGTCTACTTCAGCAGAACTGTTGCTATTAAGCAACTCGTCCTGCTCCACCCGCCGCGCAGTAAAACAAGCAAAAAAATCTGTAGATTCGGATATCGGTACTGCTGACCGTACTGAAGCTGCACCATCCTGCCGAGTAAGTTGAGTTGGAACTGCACTCAGTGCACTGCACGAACGCTTAAAGGTTTGTACAACTTCAGCCTTGTGATCCAAGCTGTCAATCCAGTTGTTCTTAAATTTTGGATTGACAACTGCTGCCAGTTTTGCCTCTGGGTCAGAAAATATATAATCGAATCGCGCATTAATTCCATCAATAACAGCTTTGGCAAGGAGTTCACACACCGTGAGATGGTGTTTATGTCGCACAATCATTTCCTGTAGTTGGCTTTTTATAAAGGTTAGTGTGGGCAGCAAATAGCCAAATCCAATATTATTTTCTCCTTGCAAAATGTCCAGTCCACGACACAATGGAGCAAATACTTCAATGTATTCTGCTATGAATATTTTCTGCTTCGGAGTCAGTCTCTTGATGTCAAGGTCATCAAACAACTTTTCAAGTTTAACTTCTAATTCTGGATTGGATAGTAAGCAATGTATTTTTACAACAGAATCGTAAGTGGAATTCCACCGAGTGTCTCCGGGAGTAACGAGATACGTGCCGAGTGCCGCTTTGATTGCATCTGCAGCCAAAGATGAGCGATTTTGTTTGTTCCAGATAGCTACTAACTTTGCAAATGTTGACACTGACAACCGTTTGGTTACTTCTTCTAGTACTTTAACATCACACGTAACAACAAGATTTAACAAGTGGCATGCACATTTACGATGTGGTGGTAGCTGGTAAATAATCTGTTCATGTTCGTCATCATTAACACATGGTGGATTCAGTAAATCATCAATTTGTTCAAATTCCATATCCACATCTTCATCATCCTGTTGCTCCTGACTGTGATCTTCATTTAGATCCACATTGTTTATACTTAAGTTCATCATTTCATCTTAATTCAGTCCAAAACAGCGAAATGCTTTTAAAAAATTTGATCCGCTGTCTGTTACAGTGAAAGAATCTTTGTCACTTATTTCATATTCTCTGTTGATTACTTCCAGTGTTTTGGCAATTAAATCATAGGTACAGAGCCGGCCTTAGATATTTGGCGGCCCTAGGCAAAAGTAAAATGGCGGCCCCTCTACATATTAATTTTATATAGTAATCATGAACAGCAAAGTTGGACTATATAGTGACACAAGTAAACAATTTTTTATTAATAATAATTAATTAATAGACGAAAGAATATTGTGTTCAGAATTATGAAATTTAATAGTTAGGTTTATTTACAGGACAATTTTTCTGCACTTTATGCTTGCAAATTCGTCAATTAAACTTGCATAATCCAACAATGATGCTATATCGTTCTCAATGGAAAGCAGGGCAAGGTCTACCAGCCTTTCTTGCGTCACTGTGGAGCGCAAATAAGATTTAATGAACTTTAATTTTGAAAAACTGCGTTCTGCTGATGCATCAGTAACAGGTATTGTTAACAAAATGCGTAAAGCATTTGTAACATTTGGAAAGACCTCATTTAATCGGTGTGCATTAATATACTTTAACACGTCAAGTGGAGATGTACCTTCAGGTATGGCAAAAGTTAATGTTTTTAGTTCAGTAAATACATTGAGTTCCTCGATGTCACTACCGATTTCCGTGATTGGTAAATGCGCAGAGGCAGAATTGCTAACATCAGAAAATACTTCATGTAAGTTTTTGCATTGTTTTTTTAGCATTGCGTCGTCACGATTTTTCAAGTCTGAAATTTTAAAGAGGAATCCAAAATTATTGTTAAATTGGGTTAAATGTTTCAAATCGTTCATTAAAAGACATTATAGCTTGATCCATCAACACGTTGAAGAAACCTATCCGATAGTTTTCTCTGTGATCTTGCACTGATTCATCTTCAGCAGATTCATATAAAAACTGTTTTTTAACTCTTTTTCGTCTCAAAGAAGTAACAATTGCTGGAAAACCCATTTCGTCATCACTCATTTCCAGCTCTTCTGCTAATGACTTTGCTGCAATTTCCGATGCCTGGAAGCCATTTTCTTTGAACGAAATAAGAACTCACGCAAATTTTGTAGTAGCTCCAAATTTAAATCCAATTCTATGTTATCACGCTGCATCGTCTTACTTAGCAAATTTATTTTATTTAGCATTTCATACCATACTGACAATGTTACAAGGAACATGAAGTTTTTTAATTCTTTTGCTAGAGAATTAGCTTCTGTTCTGCATTTTGAATCATTAGCTGTTTCTGAGACCTCAACCAATGCGTCGTATATATCAACAATTTGACAGCGAATGGCTTTTACACTGCTCACTTTACACTCCCATCTAGTGTCGGACAATGGTTTCACTGTAAGATTTTTCACATGTTTTTTAAGGATTTGCCATCTTTGAACTGATGCAGAAAATAAAACATAAATTTGCTGAACAATACCAAAAAAAAGATTTAGCAACTACAGCGGATTGAGCCATATCTCCAAGAAGCAAGTTCAAACTGTGACAACCGCATGGCACAAACAATGCTCGTTTGTTTATTTGCAAAATTCTGGATTGAACCTCTTTATTACAACCCCGCATGTTTGCGCCATTATCGTATCCTTGGCTACGGCAGTTTGCGATTGACAAACCCAGTTCATCAAGTTTTTTTAAAAATGCATTAACAAGTCCGATTCCAGTGCTATTTTCGGTTGGTATAAAACCTACAAATCGCTCCACAATATTCGCAGTTTGTTCGTTTATTTCAACATACCGAATGATTAATGTCATTTGCTCTTGGTGGCTAATATCCGGTGTGCAATCTAACATGACAGAATAATACTTTGATTCAATAATGCTGGCTACAATTTTCTTAAAAATTCTCTGGCTGATCAAAATGCAGAAATTCATTTTGCATGGTTTTACTTAAATAGTGATCATGAATTTCATTATTGTTAATTCTGCGAAGATGTTCTTGCAAAACGGGATCAAATTTAGCTAACAGCTCTACCAATCCCAAAACATTTCCATTGTTAGCACCATTCAAATTTTCATTTGTTCCTCGAAATGCAAGATTATTTTTAGCCAAATATTGGATAATAGCTAACAGCCTTTCAAGTACACCCGCCAATGCATTTTTTCTGCATTCATTAATCTAATATTTTCTTTATCAATCGTTATATTTAAATTCAATCTATTCTCTATTTCGATCCAGTTAATCTGCGCGGTGATGTGGTTACATGATGTTTCATGAAGGCTGACAACTGCAAGTAAATTGTTCCAGTTATTATAACCGTCAGAGGAAAATGAGTTAGAAGCGTTAGAAAAAAGTTTACAACAGAAACAGTACACCCGGTCCTGCTTGACAGAGTAAACTAGCCAACGTCTGTCAAGTGGTTCCTGATTGCAGAGTTTCCTTTTGTAGTATGCTGTTAAAAATCGTCTCCCATCTGTTTCTGGAAAATTAAATTTTTCAATATGTATTGGACCCCGCTTAACAACAAAAACACGCTGCTGATTGTTGAGAGATGATGGCCAACAACTAATGTCAGTCCAGTCGACTGCGTTGTCTGGATTCGTTATCTCAAGCTCTGAGACCATTATTTTTTAGGATATTTTTTTACGTCTATTTCTGTTTGATTTTGATCTTTTCGTTTTTCCGATGTTGTTTCTTCTGTTTTGTCGGCAATGCTATCTTTTTTCAATACGTCATGATATGCTATAGCTATATGTTCTTGCTCATTGTCTTCGACATCAGACGCTTCACAAAGTAACTCAGAGGAGGACTCTAGAACAACGTCTGTCTGTATTTTTATCCTTCATCTTCAAGTGTTTATAAATAGCACCCTCTTGTGATTTCAATAGTTCCATTTCGACTTTTTTTCGTTTTCGTTTTTGTGCTCCGGAATCCGTTTTAGTACCCTTCATGGCTGAAATTTTTAATTTTAAAAAGATTAAAAGCAAATTATCAGTGTTGTGCTTATTAAAATACATTAGCTTGTGAAAAGAGGACTTCAAAAAGGTTTAATAACAATGATATTATTGTGATCGTTAGTTTGCGCCAGCTATTGAACGAAAATAAAATAAAAATCATGTTTTTAAATTTTTAAAACATTGTAAATAATTTGTGATCTTTTAAATTTTTTCAATAATTTTTACAAAATTGGCGGCCCCTTTGAATTTGGCTGCCCTGGGCAAATGCCCAGTATGCCCAGTGCTAAGGCCGACCCTGCATAGGTATGTCGGCCAACTATTCTACGCACGGCCAAGCAGCAGCCTTTTCGCTCAAGTGACTCAGGTTCTAACCAATGCACAGTAACACCAATAAAACTTCTTCGTCTGGACGTCCCTGTCATATTTTGTAACACTTCGCCCACACGTAAGTCTTATTTACCCCCCCCCCGCCCCCAACTTCCCATCCCAAAAAAAAAATACACACAAATGTTCACTAATTGTTTCATTCAAGGTCATACATTAGAATTAAGAAATGACAATCCAATTGTTTCAAGGTCATACCGCTGATGTAATTTTATGTAGACAGGACAATTTCTGTGTAAGGATTTTTTTTTTTCCTTTTTTTTTAAATCTTGTCTGATCTGGTTATAGAATTGTGTTATTTAATGATTTTTTTTTCTGCAACTCTGTAACAACTGTTACTATAACCAAATATAATTAAAAGAAAGAATGTATAATGTTGACACATGAAAGAACAACAGAAGATGAAACAATGAAAAATGAAAGCCGACCGATCAATAAAATAATTTTACTTTGAACGTTTGAAAATTGCCATGCGGTTACATCAAAGAGTTTCATTTTACAAGATATTTTTTTTATTAATTTTTTAATTTTCATGTATTTATATTCAATTAATTGTTATTAACCAGCCATAATTTTATTGTTTGTTGAACTCAGCATATAATTTAATAATATAATATGTGTTAATTAAATGATATTGTTTTATTACACAGTTTTCAATTTTAATTACATCATGCAGTTTTAGAATTTAATACCATTCAATTAATTATTTTTAATGAAATGTAGTAAACACTAAAATAATGAATTAATAAATAAAAACAATATATAAATATAAATAAGTTACTGATAGATCGATAAAAAAGAAATAAAGTTTTCTTTTCTGTCGTTCATTGAAACATTGAACAAATAGTTGATAGAAAGAAAGTAAATGAATGAAAGAGTATAAGAATAACATTTATAGACATAGGCGCGCAAAGCAAGAATTTCAAAAGAAAATTTATTTTTTCCTTCAATTCGCCGACCATGGTTGTATTGGTGGGGAGGTGGGTGGTGTTAGTATTGGTGGGGGTTGTTGGCTATGATGACTAGTAGTGATTTAATGTATGTAGCCTAGATTACTCTTAAAACAAGGCATTAAAATCGCTATTGTTTTTTTCTGCAAATAGCTAATAGTGGCAATAGAAAAGTATTGGTATCGAGTATCGAAAATTTTTCGTTTAAAATGTATCGACGATACACAAATCAATACTTGTTACAAAAAGGATCGGCAATACAGCAACCAATACTAAAAAAGTATCGCCGATACTGTATTGGCCGATACCGATACTTCGATACTAACAACCCTGATGTTTTATAACCGCTAATAAATAATAGGTAAGTGCAGGAAAGTGCTACCTCTGTTTTATCTAGACTACTTCTTGCAATAAATGTTTTCGGTTGGTAGAACAATAAAAAGTAAAGTTCCCTTTAAGCCCATAAAGACTCATCGGGGAAGATGAAGTGTAGAATTCGTCTGTTTCATTAATCTCGGCATATTAACGCCCAGCCACATTTACTCCTTGAAAGTTAAGTCGGGTACCCATTTGAAGCGGGTAGGAGTTGGGGGACTATCACCAGGACCTGGAATAATCTCAAGGGGTTCTCACTGAGATTCGAACCCGGGTCCCTCCTGTCGACAGTCAAACGGTCTACACCGCGCGACCACCCGCCTCCTGATAGTAAAATGCGATACAATTAAACTATTTATGATTGATGATTGCATTTTAAAAAAGAAGTTTACAATCCCTATTCTAATGCCAATTAGTTTTTTTAAAAGCTTTTTCTTTCTGTATTTATTTTCCATACAAATCTGAATATTTATTTAATTTAAAAAACAAACTAACCCATTTCGCTTATATCAATTGTCAATAAAGTAATGCCCACAGGGAAGATTATAGTTTTAACCTTATTGTGTTATATCTCTTGAAAGTTTATACATAGACAGATATATTTAAACTTTATTAGGCCTATGTTACAGATGTGGTTAGACCGATACACAACAACATCACACATAAATAATTAAAACTTTGGTGTGAAACATACAACTTAAAAAAAATTGATACAATAAATGTAAGACATGTTTATTTTTTTCCCCCTTTCACTTAAACTATTTATCAAGAGTACACAGTAATTATATAAATAATAGCGATTTGGTTTCTGCGTTAAATCGAAAGTAAATAATTAATACAACAGTATTGCGGTTTAAAATACAATCATGAAAAAATCGGATCTGCCCGAAACCAATCAAGCCGAAAAGGAATATAACTCTATGCAAAGGTTTTACAGCGTACAGCTAGTACATTATAATATTCAAAATAAATGTCTAAAATAATTCAAAACATGATACAAAACAAAATAAACAACAAAACTCATTGAAACAATTCATAAAGTCCATCGGTGACAAAAAAATCTTATTTTTTTTCAGTTTGTTTCAAAATAGAAGCAGGTATCGGTCGTACTGGCTAAATTTGTTAACTGTGACCTGGCCTTAGGGTCAAGCTTTAAAAGTTGACATTCACCAGTGTCTTGGAACCAGTTGACCGCAGTACAAGCGTCAGTGTCTCGTTTTTCCAGACAAACTCTCGTGCACACAGTTGCATCAACGGTGGTCAGACTGACCAGAGGGGTAGATGGGTACATCTTATTCTGGAAGACCATGAAGTTGGACTCTCTGATAACTGCATCGCTGACCAGTACCTCCATTTCACACATGTGTAGACATATAGGGATAACCGAGAACCTAAAAAGGATCCAGTAAAAGTGCTTACATGTTAACACTAGTCAACAATACCCGTAATATTTATAAGTAGGAAGTGGCTACTCGACCAGCAAACTGGAATAATTATTTTTTTTCCGCCGACCAGAATAGATGTGCGCATGCGCGACTAGACGGACTCGGACTGCATATTATTGCATATTTTTTTGTTTTCGGGGCTAGGGTTAGGGTTAGGGCTAGGGTTAGGTTAGGCTTAGGCTTAGGTTTAGGGTTAGGAATAGGGTTAGGGTTAGGATTAGGGTTAGGCGCAATATCTATAGCCAGATCCCAAAAAAAATAATACGGAGTCCGTCTAGTCGCGCATGCGTAATATCTATAGACGGACCCCTAAAAAAATAATACGGAGTTTGTCTAGTCGCGCATGCGCACATCTATTGCTGGTCGGCGGAAAAAAAAATTATTCCAGTTTGCTGGTTTAGTAGCCACTGCGTTATAAGTATTATAATGATTTCACCCAATGTGAAGTTAAACTGAGGTAATACATTACCATACAGTGGCGTCACCAATAACTTCGGAGCATTCCCTTCTAAAAGAATAATAACTCCCAGTCGGAGTTCCTAAAGCTAGCCCCGACTAACGCCCTTCTCTCTGAGTCAATTCATGTGGCACCCTTGGATCATAGGGAAAACAGCCTGCCGTCTAAATTGGGGGACATTTAATACTTTAGTAATTAACAACCCTGACTCCGTGTAGGCTACATAACGCATTGACTTTTTATCAAAAGTCATTGCACCACTACAAATCAGTTAATTATCTAGCCCCCAACCCCCCCCCCCCCATAAATTAACTGTTCAGGTGCACTGGCTAGTATGTGGTATCACTTTAACGACTCAGTATGCTATGACATGACCCCCCCCCCTCTCACGGTGAGCTAAAAAAAACCCCCACCCACATCGCAACAATTAGCTTCTGGAACTTTCTTTTACGATCGATGTCATGGAATCAACGGAGTTTAAAGAGGAATCGAGAATAGGATTGAAGTTTTTTGAAATACAGGCATAAATATTGTTACATTATAATAGGCCTGTAAATTCACAGTATGTTCAGAATTCAAAATACGGTTGAGAGAAAACTTAACTTGTGTTGCTCATTAGAATGACGTGTGTTGTCGCATTTAGTGTATACCCGCAGACTGGAATAGTTTACAACTTGAGACGGACAAGAAATTTTTTTTGTTCTATCTAAAAACATTTCTATTAAACCCTGACAGGATATTTACTCAATAAATCGAAATTGTCCCCATGTTACGGACTATTTCTTGTCTTCATTCTATTAACTATTTCTTCATTCTCAAACTATAAAAGAAGGTATCTTAGTTTTTTTTTTAGGTCGCAAGCGCTGGATGTCCCCCCACCCCACCCTTGACATAAGGGTACCCCAGTATGGTGATTAGTGTTTTAGGAGGGCACCTCCCAAACACTTTGACTAAATTTGTTTAAATACTCACATTACTAAACGTACAAAACGTCCAGTGATGGGCATCGAACATGTCCAGTAGTAAGTGCCGCTGGACAACGGAGAAATTTGGTAGTAACAGACTTGTCCGTAGACGTAAGGGAATCTGTCCATCAATCTCGGGTCAGTTGTGAAGACATCGATAGTGAAATTGGAAAGTCGAGTAGAATCTTCTAATCTTTTTTTTTTTAAAGTAACGAATGCATGAAATTAGATAAAATTAATACAATTTGTACATTCATACAATATCAATATATATAACAAAATTGCATCAAATAAATGTACAGTTTCTTTCCCTTGAAACATTTAGTCCCGGAATTCCAACCGTGCAAAGGAACGTATATGCCTTTTACATCGCTTTTGTGTAATCGTGCACTTACATCCAGCGTGCGACTAACTATATTTTTGTACTAGTCGGAAACTTAAGTGTCATTGTATCGTAATCATTTTACACCATTTTTTTAAAAATGCTTTTCTTTTCTATTTATTTTTGTTTTGTTTTTGTCATTTATAAAAACAGGTTATTGTAAAATACGGATTCTGTCGTACACAGTAAAGGTATAATTCATTAATTTTATTTATATTAAAAGACTTAGAACTCGATCGGTTTGGAAATGTACACACATTCCAGGGACGAATTAAAGTTTGGGTACTGAGGTGTAGATCCGAAAATACCAGTGAGTCATCCACATCTGAGTTTCTATTCTAAAGCACGATGGACGTGAAAGGAATTGTGTATTTGTATAAAGTAGTGGCGCCTACTTAGACGCAGCCCTTAATTAAATACGGAACATAAATAAAACAATTAGACAAGTAGGCTACCCCCAAAAGCCACAGGTGAAGCGACAAAAGAAATGGCGGCGAAACACGTTCATTCAAAGTTTTTCAAATAAATCTTGTTTTATTAAATGTATATGTATTGGGTCATGCCAGTAGATTACCTGGCGTTTGTGGCGCCATGCAGGGGACTATAACAAACGCCACCCCCTCCACCCACTTTCCTGGTAGCAAAGTAAACGCCGCCTCAGGGTGACTGACCTTTCCGCACCTCCCAATTACGTTACAGGGTCAGGGGTCATTTTATATATATATATATATATATATTACCGGCAATGTGTGAAATCCGGCATTCTATCAAATGCCTAGGCAATGTATAGAATGTCTGAATTTTTCAGGAAAAGTATGAAAAAATTGCTACTTCATACATTGCCTAGGCATTCTATAGAATGCCGAGCTCCCGTGCGGAAAAGTATGTAACTGGCCTTGTTAGGAGCTAGAGTTTTAGAGACAGAGACAATCAATATTGAGAAATCTTTCAAAAATAATATGGAATCGAAATCGAGCCTCGAAATGCAGGCGCAAGGAATGAAAAGAGATTTGGACAAACATTTCCTCCTGCGCCTTTGGGAGCCACTGTGCGAGTTCCCATTCCCGATGTTGACAAAGGGCGGGGAGACTTTAAGAAATTTGTTGGCAGTTGTTATGAGCATGACAGAAGATGGCTTTTACCACCTTGGAGCTGCACATGGAATCTTGAAGCAACTATATGCCAGATCAGAATTCACCATATGTCCAAAAGTTATAATAAAAGAAGAAGACGTTCATGACCTTGAAATATCTCTCTGCTACTTCTCAGTCTACAGGAAGCGGTCAAGGATTCGTCAGATGTATGTGCAAGACGAAATGCCAAACTATGAGGTGTCTTTGTGCGAAAAAGAAAACTAAGTGCAATTCAAATGTCATTCTAGTCTTCCCTGCTGCAACAAATAGCTCATTCCCGTTGTGTTCTGCTTGTTTTCACCAGAAAAAAGCATTTTTTCTTTATTATTTATCAATTCTTCCCTAATTCGTGAAATATAAAAATGAAAGATCAAAATGCCAAAATATGAAGTGTTTGTATGAAAGAAGAAAATTAAGTATATTACAATTCTAAGTGCCAATCCAATCTTACCTGCTGAAGCAAATACTTCAATCTCAGCTCTGATATCGTTGTATTTCCGGTATGAACATCAAATGGATTATTTTGCATTCGTTCCATATTAAAATACGTAATTATCAATAAAGGCTTTTGTTGTTCTTCTCTGACACTTTGCCTAAACGATACTAGTCATTCTATACAATGCCTAGGTATTGCATAGAATGCCTAGGAAAAGTATGCAAAATTAAAAAAAACCTGATGTTTTATACTTTGCCTAAAACCATCAGGTATTCCATACATTTGCTATGCATTCTATAGAATGCCGGAATCTCACACATTGCCCGTAACATATATACTATTTGTACCCTGCAAAACCTTTGCCTAGAGCTATATTACCTTAGATTTGATCAGTAGGCTAGGTTATTTTTTTGGGTTCGGACAGATCCGATTTTTTCATGATTTTTATTACTATTTTTTTTACGTTTGACGATGATTTTAAACTGGAATACTGTTGTATTAATTCTTTACTTTCAAACCCACACCGCTATTATTTATATAGATATGGATTGACAGCTAAAAATGGTTGGGGAAACACTATTTCAGATAAAAGACAAAATGAGTTTATACATATAGATCAATGGTGCGATCTAATATTTCCACATACAAACAATGTATTCAAAGGAATTGAAGAAACAAACACATATGGATTATTTTGTCAGTTAGTTTGGTTGTTCACGCAATATTTACTCATTTATCAAAAACAAACAGCTTTGCTGATGTATTGATTTGACAGCGTTAAACGTGTTAATTTACTAAGAGAACTTATTAAACAGTTTAAATTCTCAACTATCGTGTACTAACAATGTAGATATTCACAATAGCAAATATGAATTGTATAAAACGCATGATAGCTCAATAAATTTAGCCATAATATGTTCTGACAACCCGTCATTTTTTTTACTGTACTCCCCTCCTTGTATTTAGTGAAGCCTACTTTCTATTGATTCATTAAAATTTACATGTCCTCATATTAATATATTTTTTAAATATATATATTTATATCTTACTTTAAACAAATAAATACAAACATTTACGCAACTTAAAAAAAAAAAGAATGATACTGTCTAGCTGTTTACATTTGTTCTGTTCAGCTTTCTAATTACATGCTGTCTAGCTGTTTACATTTGTTCTGTTCAGCTTTCTAATTACATGCTGTCTAGCTGTTTACATTTGTTCTGTTCAACTTTCTAATTACATGCTGTCTAGCTGTCTAAATACATATGGTTTAGCTGTTTATAATCATACTGTCGAGCTGTTTATTCAAAAAGGTTTTGCTGTTCATACCATCTAGCTGTGTACATACAAACTGTCTAGCTGTTTACATACATACTTGCATACTGTCTAGCTTTCTTCATCCATAATATCTAGCTGTAGCCTAGCTGTCTATATTCATACAGTCTTTTTAAAAAAAAAAGGTCTTGCTGTTGATCTACGTACATATATACAATTGCACACCATAATAAACAATGCATAATATGTGTGTACCTGTTGGTCAAAATAATTCTCTCCACGACGTACTGTCCATTTAGGTCCACCATCCACCAAGGAACCAACTCATTGTCCGTGTGTTGACAATGACCACTGCCCATTTGGGAAGCGTTGTTCCCGTCATTGCCACGGCTGGCATCGTGCATAGCGTACAGTGTGCTCTGGTAACTGGGTTTCCAGAGAGCAGCATTGGTCAAAGTGTGAGCGACCATAACATAGGTCAGGTCCAGAATACAACAGATGAGAGCAAGGCGCAGTCCTTTTTCCATTACGAGCAACGCTAAACTAACCCAGAGAGTTTCACACAGCGACAATATTATATTCGTAAGATAGGAAATGTTTCGCCGAGAACGATAACCTCGTATTAATTAATTGAGTCACGTGTGTGGGTAATGACGTCATTGACGATCATTAAGTTCATTGATTAGTTGTCCCTTGTTTCCCCTTATTTAATCTTTGTGTATTCTCTAATTCATGGTCAATGAAATACTGTTAATGCGCACTCAATTTAAACATACACCCGGACACTGCAAAAGAACATGGTGGACTTGAAATTTAAGGTTTTAAAATAAAAATTCCCTACACAAGGTATTTGTTTTACACAAATATTTGGAAAATTTTATTTTGCGGTTTCAGGATATATTTATTCATTTGATGGTTTATTTTCTATATTTTTTTAGTTGATTTGACACAACAATGATTGCATTTCATAGAAACAATATAGATTATTTGACACAACAAAGATTATATTTCATAGAAACAATTTAGATTATTTGACACAACAATGATTGTATGTCATAGAAACAATTTAGATTATTTGACACAACAAAGATTATATTTCATAGAAACAATTTAGATTATTTCACACAACAAAGATTGTATTTCATATAAACAATTTAGATTATTTGACACAACAAAGATTGTATTTCATAGAAACAATTTAGATTATTTGACACAACAAAGATTGTATTTCATAGAAACAATTTAGATTATTTGACACAACAAAGATTGTATTTCATAGAAACAATTTAGATTATTTGACACAACAAAGATTATATTTCATAGAAACAATTTAGATTATTTGACACAACAAAGATTGTATGTCATAGAAATACGCCGCCTTATCAATCAATATAATTACTATAATTATGTTTTAAATAACCAATCAAACAAAATAACAGGCTGATATACATCGTATGCAATGTTGCACTTTGACCTATTATGCCCAGACTTTATTGTCCCTATCTGGTACCTTCCAGCAACTTGTTTTTTTATTTTATTGTTTACGGATTTTTAGTTAATTCTTTGGATACCTTGATTCTCGATTAGCTCCCAGACCTAATTTTCTCTTTATTGGTTAGATATATTTTAATACCTTTTTTTAAGATCAGAATTTTTTTCTTGAAAATTTTTTTTTCTTGAAATTTATTTTTTTTCTTTCAGTTTCTAACAAAAATATTTCGGGGGGGGGGGTGTGTGTTTTAATTTGCATTGCTACTTATTTTTGGTCTGCCTCAATCCACCCCTTCCCCCAGCACACTATAGAGTTATTTTGATAATATTCAGTACAGATAGATGTTTGTTATTATTTTTTTGTAATGCGTACATATTCTGAATCAGTTAAAATTTGTTTGTAATGCGCAAAACATATTTATAATTTTCATATTATTCGGGATTTTCCCCAAAACAGCAGCACAAAGAAATCAAAACTAAAGATTTCACCATATCTAATATTTTATTGTCTACACTTCAGCGTTGAATGTGTTCTCTTGGCCCACATTGTAGCCTTATGGTAGCGCAGGCTCCATAGCATGTTCACATCTTATCTATATTTATACACCATTTTTTTTTAAATTCTAAAAGTGGAAATTATTTCAATATTGCTTTATTCTACACACATAATTGTATTATCAATAGTTTCTTAGAGCACAAATAAAAACATAATTACGACCAAATAATAATGTTTTTAAAATTACTGGAGCTGTCTAGACATGAAATGATATTGTACAACCTAACCACCATTGTGCTCGTATTGCTTAATATATTTCACTAAATAAAAGGACAAAACGTCTTGTTAGAAATTAAAATAATCTGGTTTTATAAAAGAAATCAGAAAAAAAAGGCGAGTTTTCTGTCAAACCTTGTTGGACGCATTATGTTTGCTTTAACGTATTCGGGAATTCCACAAACGCGACAAATCTATCTATTAATAGAGAATTGCGTCTTGCAGGCACCGTTATCTTGGAAGGTTGGGCGAAGAAGATAATTATATATATAGATTCTGAAAGAAATGATCTCAGCGACTTTTACACTACTAAGAAGATCAGTACCGTCACATAGGAAGGGTACTCTGACCCCTTATCTTGGACCACATGTTAAAATGACATTAACGGTATTGGGTTGGAAAGCGATCTATCTATCTATCTATCTATCTATCTATCTATCTATCTATCTATCTATCTATCTATCTATCTATCTATCTATCTATCTATCTATCTATCTATCTATCTATCTATCTATCTATCTATCTATCTATCTATCTATCTATCTATCTATCTATCTATCTATCTATCTATCTATCTATCTATCTATCTATCTATCTATCTATCTATCTATCTATCTATCTATCTATCTATCTATCTATCTATCTATCTATCTATCTATCTATCTATCTATCTATCTATCTATCTATCTATCTATCTATCTATATATCTATCTATCTATCTATCTATCTATCTATCTATCTATCTATCTATCTATCTATCTATCTATCATATGTGTTACAGTGCATTCTTGGTTCATGTTATGTGTTAAGAAGATTTAAAGAAACAACAACATACAAAAGAAGAAATAAATCTTACTCACCACTTATGACGCATACAAAATTACAACCCAGTATGGCCGATAGTAGAATTACCAGTCTCATTTATTTCATAATGGAAAATAATTATATATGACATTTAAAACAATTATATATGACATTTCAAATAATTATATATGACATTTAAAATAATTATATATGAAATTTAAAATAATTATATATGACATTTAAAATCACTATATATGACATGAAAAAATATATATGACATGAAAAAATATCTATGACATTTAAAATAAGTATATATGACATTTAAAATAACTAAATATGATATTTAAAATAATTATATATGACATTTAAAATAAATATATATGACATTTAAAATAATTAAATATGATATTTAAAAATATATATGACATTTAAAATAATTATATATGACATTTAAAATAACTATATATGATATTTAAAATAATTATATATGACATTTAAAATAACTATATATGGCATTTAAAATAACTATATATGACATTTCAAATAACTATATATGACATTTCAAATAACTATATATGACATTTCAAATCATCTTGAACTTAAAGAAAAAAAGAAAAAAAAAAACTATCACCTGATGCTGTGTCAAAGAAATATTAATAAATCTTAAAAACAGAAATTTATTTGATAAGAACAAGAGATAAGTACTGTAACAAACTACAGCTCATAATAAATTTAAAGACTCAATGCAAAATCAAAACAAAAACAAACTATAGAAAAAATTAAAAGACTTTTTTTAAAAAGGCTTCTTATTAAAATATACTAAAAAAAAATACTCATGAATTCAGAAAAACATTTTATGAAATTTACTAAAAAAAAAGCGTGAACGCCATATGAATTATCTATTTCGTCTAGTGACTGTAGTATAATGGTAGGTTACTTCCAGTTTAACTAGTATAATTTATTAATGAATAGGGTTAGAAGACTTACCAAGCCTGTAATATTTTAATGTTCTAATATTGTAATTTCATAAACACGAGAGCCTTTATGATATTAAATGATTAATAATTGACTTAATAGTGTCCCATATAATAAGGGGTAACTTAGCCACGGAACAACTGGCATTGTTCATTTTCTACCAATCGCACGCGTAGATTTGTTACTACATACAGGACCACGTCGAGCCATCTGCCGTCCTGGTGCAAACATAATTTTTGCGCCCCCCCCCCCCAATCCCACAGAAAATAAAGTAAATAATCACTGACTTCTTAATTAGGTCATTAAAGTATGCGTGTTGCCAAAGAATGGAATTAGGTCATTAAAGTATGCGTGTAGTCAAAGAATGGAATTAGGTCATTAAAGTATGCGTGTAGTCAAAGAATGGAATTAGGTCATTAAGGTATGCGTGTAGTCAAAGAATGGAATTAGGTCATTAAAGTATGCGTGTTGTCAAAGAATGGAATTAGGTCATTAAAGTATGCGTGTAGTCAAAGAATGGAATTAGGTCATTAAAGTATGCGTGTTGTCAAAGAAGACATTCTAAATTGTTATTTTGAGAATACTACATTTAGAGGATGTTCTGATCACTACTATTTCTATTTGAAATAAAAAATACAAGCTTCGATATAAATACTAATAACCACATAATAACTCTATACAGACCTATAATATGTGAAATGAACTAAGCATTTAAAAGGGAATTGAAAAAGACAGAGTAACATGCAAAATTACAAAGATATCACCTGTACCCTGCCAACCTTTGGATAGAGTTATTATCCCCTTATGCTTGATAGGTAGGCTAGGTTATTTTTCGATTTCGGGCTGTTTCCGATTTTTTTATGATTGTATTTTAAACTGGAATACTGTTGTATTAATTCTTTACTTTCGATTTAACGCAGAGCCCACATCGCTTATATATATATATATATATATATATATACATATATATATATATATATAAATATATATATATATTTAGAGATATACTTATTGTATATTCTTGCACTATTTTACCTAAAGCAAACGAATCATAATGTTAGTTTTAATTCTGTAATCCAGTGATTCTCAGACCTTGTTTTTTTGACCTACCTAAAAATTTTTTTCTCGCGACCAACCCATAAAGATATATTGATTTAAAATCTTTTTTATTTCAATTTAATTTAGTTTCTGCTGTTTTTTTTTCGATTCCATCCCACTGAGCTATATATATATATATATATATATATATATATATATATATAAATATATATATGTATATATATATATATATATATATATATATATTTATAAATTCAATCCTATATCCAGCATACTCCTCTGATAGGTTGCTCGTATTCTCTATATAACAATGCAATTTAGTGTATTATAATCACAGTAAGCGTATTATAGTAGGTAAAGTAAAGTTCAAAAAATAAAAAGTTTGAAATATTCTACAGCGCATGCTTACAAGAAAAATACGTATTGCGTGAGATTTTAAACGAGGAAAACCAATAATTCAAGGTAATAATTGACTAATTTACACCAGTGTCAGAAATAATTATTTTAAGAATCAAGTTATTTAGTGTATTTTTAAAATCGAAATTAGAATGTGAAATAAAAATTAGTAATATTCAAATTGTTTAAAATGTATTGTGCCACAAGATATTAATGTGTAGTTTATGTTGTCAAAAAATAACGGTTTGAAATTCATCATATCAAACCAAGGCAGTATTAGCATTTTTATCGCAGCTTGTAATTCTAACAATTGTCCTAACCCTTCAATCCAAAGACTTCATTTAAATTTATGATAAAGTATTTGCTATTATCCTTTGTTTATATAAACTAGTAATGTCTTACCATTAGTTGTAGACTGCAGACAGCTTTAGTTTAGAAGTGTCTTGGATACATGCATTCTAACATCAGGACTGTGTGTATATAAACCTGCAGACATAAATGTATTAGGAAATAAATAGCAGCTATTTCTTTGCCCCTTTAAACAAATCAGATTCAAACTAGGGTGTTAGGTTCAAACTTCTTGAATATATATATGTATAGCAGGGCAGGCTCACCAAATGTGGCGTTCTAATTTTAATATTTATCTATATATGTAGCAGGCTCGCCAGGTAATTTACTAATTACCAAATCTTTAACTCTAACTCACTATTAACTGTACTAATATGCAAGCAACAGAACTCAGGAGGAGTGTACTTTACAACACTTAATTTAATTCACACATATATATATAACCAGAACAAAACTTAATATTTTACACGCGGATTCTCTACTCTAAATGTTCTATACAACTTCTCTAAATCTACAGGACCGACTGCTCTAAGTATGCGGGGCCGACTCCCCACTCTCTCTCTGTGGGCCGCCCTCTCTCGAGATACATTCTGTGTCCACTTTATAAAGGCTGGCGGGGTGCGACAGTAGATAATCCGTGTGCAAAGGCAGAGAGAGCTGATAGAACCAACTTTTAACTAGTATGGAAGGGGTTAAGTTTGACACGTTACAGGAGGGGGGGGGAGAGGTGCGGTGAATTCTTGACGTAACATATCCATGGCCTTGCGTTACATTCCATGGTCAACTGATGAGGAGCGAAAGGGTGCGTTTTGGCGGGGTAAATTTAAATTGGCAGTGGAGGTGGAAACGGGGAGGGGAGGGTAAATTCTAGATGTAACATTTCTGACCATGACCCTGGGTTATGTTCCATGGTCAACTGATGAGTCACTCGATACTGGCGGGAGGTGCGTGTGCAAAAGGGGGGGGGTAACTTCTAAACGTAACATACGGTAAGCGACACTTAGTAATGAACAATTTCAATTTGTCAACATGTGGGCACATGACAGTTTGACCTTTGAGCCGATTGGTCCGAGTGCAACAAAATACGTCTCACTATTTAGTTTACTTTTTTTCCCTTGTAAGTGTAAAAGGCGCATAAAGAAATCACTTAATGTTTTAAAACAACAACAACAAACAAACAAAAACAAACTTAGGCTGTATTGCAAGCGAACTAGGAATATATTTTTTTTTACGGGTGAGTGCAGGGGTGGACTGGGCCGCCGGGACTGGTGATATAATAATTAATAAAATTCATGAAGATAGGGCCGCTTTGTGTTTTTTTCCCGTGCCGCTTGAACTCCCCAGTCCACCCCTGGGTGGGCGTGTGTTTGTGTGTGTGGGCAGTGGCGCCGAGAGCCAACACGGGCCCCAGGGCAGAACATCTTGCGGGCCCCTTAATAAACAAAAAGTCGTGAAAAAATTGACATGGTCGGGGCGGCAGGGCCCCCTTTCAGATGCGGGCCCCCTGGCAATAACCCCCCTGCCCTCCCCCTCTCGGCGTGCCTGTGTGTGTGTGTGTGTGGTGGGGTGTTATAAAATTGGGTAAACAACCTGGGACGCTCATTTTTCACGGCAAATATTTAACAAAATGAGAAAGTTATATCGTGTTAAATTGACCACATTTTTATTTACACCCTGGACGAAATGTATAAATCGTTAAACACTTTTTTTAAATAGATATTTTTTTTTTAGGAAAGATATTATTCACTCATGGTCCGCTTTAAACAGATTAGAGCGATCGCTCATTAATTTGGCTCTATTTCTCCCGATTTGACCCCGCGCGTGAGACAAGCAATTTACACTTGACAAGTTTACTCCGTCAAATACACTTATCGAAAATAGCACATGTTTCCCAAACGCTGAGGTGGGGGGGGGTCAGGGTGATGTCACGGGTTGTGAGTAGACCAGAGATGAGCGGACAGCGGACGCGTCCGCTTGCGGACGCAGATCCGCAGACTTTTCCGAATCCGCGGACTGACAGCGGACGCTTCGTATGGTTAAGTTGCGTACTCGCGGACTGACGCGGATCTTCTTTAGCGTTACCATAAAAAAATTTCAAGTCATTTAAACAACTAAATTTCAGCAATGCGGACGCGCGGACTGACTGCAAACCAATGTTGTAAGATTCTGCGGACGTGGACGCGGACGCGGATCATTGATAGAAATCCGCGGACGGATGCGGACGCTAAATTTCAAGATCCGCACACCTCTGGAGTAGACCCCTCAGCCGGCGCCGTGCGCCGGCTACGCCGCCGAATTTTCGTCCGCCGTAAATCCGCCGAAAAATATGCGGCGCGCCTCATTAGCCGCCGTATTTCGTTCGCCGTTATATTAACTGTCGCATTACTTAATCTTATTGCACATAACCTTGCTGACCATATCATCTCTGTCTTGAAAAGCTTTTCTATTGATCACAAAATACTAGCTGTTATGATGGTGCTGCACTTATGATAAAGACTTCAAAGATTTTGAAGGTTGACTCTTATCAGCACTTTACTGCATACGTATTGCACCTTAATACTACCGACAGCATCAATAAAAATGAAGAATTTCAATACCGCAATTATAGAAGACGATGCAGCATTCACAGAGGATAAAGAAATTATAAAGACCCTGAAAGAAGGCATGTCTTAAGTGTGCGAATTGCTTCTTGTAGATGATCAGCTCAGTGCATCAATAATGGATGCCTCTGAGAGCAGCACTAACGCCATCAATGACAGTCATAGACACAATGATAAGTCAAAGAAGGCATCATGTCCAACGCGTTGGAATTCAACATTGATGATGATTCAGTCTATACGTGACTTTAAAATATGATGATGATGACAAAATACGAATGATCAAGCTGTCAACTCTCAACCAGCTTGACCATCGATTTCCTGTAATTGATCACATTAAGCTGCACCAGCTGCTTGATCCAAATTTCAAATCATTGATTCCACGGTCAGAAGCAACCACAATTCTGGAGAACGCAATACAGTCAGCAATGGCCCGTGAATTCATCATGTCTAAAGCTGATTTATCGCATTCGCAGCTAGTTAGTGAACATGTTTCTGAAGAAAGCTGATGAACTACATCGCGTTTGTTTTATTCATGACAATTATAAACTAATATTTTAAGTGCTTATTAAGGTACTGAGTGACAGAAACTGAATGATTGGAATGTATTCATGTACTGTATTAATATGACATCATATACAACTGTTTATTTCTGTTGTTTTAAATAATAAAACTTTTCCCCGTATTGTAAAATTGTTTTATTGCTGAAGTTTTATCAATTCAATATTTTCTAGGCGTCAGCCGAATTTTAGCCAAATATTTCGTAATCTGCCGAAAATCAGCCGAAAATCAGCCGCAAATGTCAATTTACTCAATTTATGGTCAAATTCGGCTACGCCGGCTATCAGCCGAAAAATTATGTCAGCCAGCCAAAACTTAAACAAAAATTCGGCTGGCAGGTCTAGTTGTGAGTAATTTGGCGAAAACTTTCCCACTTTACCCCTCCAACCCTTGATTTGCACGGCTAATAGTATATAATTTATATATAATATATAATACATATATAATAGTATATGTTCCATTTCTTCCCCCCTCCACTTCCTACCCCACCTCCGTAATTACAACGTGTGTGTGTGTGTGTGTGTGTGTGTGTGTGTGTGTGTGAGAGAGAGAGAGAGAGAGAGAGAGAGAGAGAGAGAAAGTCCTTTTCATTTTATTCATTTTTTATTGGATTATTTTTGCTGTATCTTTGCAAGCCACCAGATCCTGTTCAGGACTGGTGCCTTTATGTAAATAAATATCTTCTTGTTATTACACAAGACCTGTTGGTTTATTTCCTTCACGTATTGTACGTTTGATCGCCTGTGAAACTCTGTGGCGGAGACACAAATACAAATACAAGTCCCTATTGAGTCAGCAACCCATGCACTTAGACGACAAGCCAAGGGTAAAATTCATGCGCCCAACGATTTTCGTTTTATAAAAATTAGAAGCTCTTATAAAGTCTATTACCATGTGACCAATTTATTATCCATAAATATATAAAAAAAAAACTATTTTAAGATTTGTATCAACCTATCTATGATTGTCAGACAATCCACACTCACAAATACGAGGTGATACGGGAAGCTGTCTACGAATAATATTTTTTATTATTACATTGTTTATGATAATTTTCAATGAATTAAATATTTTTATCTAAATTGTAATGCTCATTGTTGTGATGTATATTAAATTACACGTGAAATATCAGCCAAGGATCGAAATAACTAAGAGTTGTCTTTTCCTTTCTTATCTGCCCTTGATTTGTTTTTGATATTATCTCCCCTTTGGTTGAATGCTAGTGTGCAGGTGGGTGTGATCTGTTGTTTTGGTAAGGTCAAGTATGTAGGATAGTGACTCTGACCGGTAGAGCGTATAAGTGAATGGTCAAGGATCACATGACACCGTGGGGGAGGGGAGAAGAGGCACGTAGGAGGGTAGTTCAGGGTAGTCTCACATGGCACGGGTGTCTGAAGGGGTAGGCTCATTGAGGAGTCATGAAAAAAATTGAATGTCTCACAAGTGTCTCACACATGTCTGACGGGTGTCTGGCGGGGTAGAATGTGTTAGAAAGAAGACAACAGAATTTAAGAAAAATTAAAATAAAACACCTACAATTAAAAACAACAACCACAAAACAAAAATTTATTCTAATTATAAAAAAAACCCACAAAAAAAAACGAAACAAAATAACAACGGCAAACAAATGATAATACATTTATTTGTATTACTTGTTTTTTTTTACTTCACTTGAATTATTATATTTTAATTATTAATAAAATAAGAATAGTACATATTTTATCAAGCTTTTCAAACGTAATAATCTAGCTATTATTATCTTTATATACTATATATATATACCAATACTATATATATATATATATATATATATATATATATATATATAACACATACTCCCATATACTCAAACAAAGTCCCATAACTTCCACATACTCCCACATGCTCCCTAAACTTCCACATACTCCCATAGACTCCTACATGCTCCCACATACTCCCCCAGCTTCACCAGTGCATTTTAATTTAGTTATACAAATCTAGTGTTATAAGATCAAATGTTGCGGCTATATAAATATCATTCATTTAGTTATGACTACTAGGTCGAAAAGCGTTGTTCGTTAAACTAGCATTAAAGTTGACACAACTCCTGTTTATTGAGCTCATCTAGCCTACTGGCCAATGGTATGTTTACAAACACAGCCGTCTGGCAGTCATTTGGTACTATTTTATCATGAACTATTTCTTTGCTTGTATACTGTCCAGTTGACATACCAATGTTTATTGAGCTAGGTACTTCCCCTAATTTAAACTACTGGCCAATGGTATGTTTACAAACACAGCCGTCTGGCAGTCATTTGGTACTATTTTATCATGAACTATTTCTTTGCTTGTATACTGTCCAGTTGACATACCAATGTTTATTGAGCTAGGTACTTCCCCTAATTTAAACTACTGGCCAATGGTATGTTTACAAACACAGCCGCCTGGCAGTCATTTGGTACTATTTTATCATGAACTATTTCTTGGCTTGTATACTGTCCAGTTGACATACCAATGTTTATTGAGCTAGGTACTTCCCCTAATCTAGACTACTGGCCAATGGTATGTTTACAAACACATCTGTCTGGCAGTTAGTTGGTACAATTTTTCATGACCTATTTCTCTGCTTGTATACTGTCCAGTGGACACGCCAATGTTTATTGAGCCAGGTACTTCCCCTAATTGAGCCTGCTGGCCAATGGTATGTTTGCAAACACAGCCGTCTTCAATAAGACATTTGGGGGTTGTACAACTGGACAGGATGTGCTGTGCTATTCAAGCACTTTAAGACGTTTTGGCCAAAAATAAGCCAGGCAGAATTTAGACCTTATGGACCCAGAAAGCACAGACTAAAAAACTTTTAAAGTGTATTTTTGAATGGCGTACTTAGAACTACTCTGCAATACAGTCAGGTTAATGTGCCATGTATTATTTTACTGTTTAATTCTTACTGTGTAATATAATCGTTCTTTGTATCTACAAATTAGCATTTTAAACCTTGCAAAATTTTCATTTAATGCAACTGCCGAATACCATAAAACACGAGATAACAGGTGCACTGAGGCAGTATTTCTAGGAGCCCAAATGGTGTGAAATTTGGTATGTACATGTTTTAAATCCCAGTTTTAGGGCATTCTGTGTGCAAGTTACACTTGAGATAAATACATCATTCAACTCAAGATAAAACATTGAGTAAATACTGAAAAATTCAGCTTTATACCTCTTTTAGTTTTTGAAATGTTCGCGATCAAATATCGCGAGAATGTAAATGTCACGCGAACTCAAGACTACCCTTAAAACTTTAAAAAAATCATATCTCAGAAAGTTTTTGACCAAATGGCCTGAAATTTTCAGGAATCACTCAAATTTAAATGTACCACAAGCCCTGAAATTTTTAGGAAGATCTGAGAGGGTATTGTGAACAATTGTAAAAAAAACTGGTTGAGTTGACATGGAATGACCCATATATAATATAGGACAACAGGTACGTGTATATAATATATGACAACAGGTATATAACAGGTATATAATATATTACAACAGGTACATGTATATAATATATGACAACAGGTACGTGTATATATTATATGACAACAGGTACTTGTATATAGTATATGACAACAGGTTCATGTATATAATATATGACAACAGGTACATGTATATAATATACGACAACAGGTACATGTATATAATATATGACAACAGGTACATGCATACAATATATGACAACAGGTATAGCATACAATATAGGACAACAGGTTCAAAATACGGATGTAGGAAAACTGTTGAAATGTTGTTATAATTTTAATTCAATTCTTTTTATTATAATACAATGTTTTCATCTGGAAAAATTTAATTTATTTTTTTTGTTCCTTGAATCCATTGAGATTTCGTTTTAACTTTTGCTAAAGAAAAAGAAATCGTGAATTCATCTATTAACCAGATTAAATTATTATTTATGAAACTAATTTCTTTCAAAAATACAGTAAACAAATTAGGGTATAGAGTATAGGACTACAGTAATAGATTATGGTATAGAGTATAGTACTACAGTAATAGATTAGGTTATAGAGTATAGGACTACAGTAATAGATTAGGGTATAGAGTATATGACTACAGTAATATATTTAGGTATATAGTAAATAACTACTGTTATACACTAGGTTAAAGAGTATAGGAGTAAAGTAATAAATTAGGCTATAGAGTACAGGACTACAGTAATAGATTAGGGTATAGAGTATGGGATTACTGTAATAAATTAGGGATTATAGTAAAGGACTGCTATACTACTGTTTATATATCTAGACGTTTATCTTTTTCACCAATGTATGAACGTTTTGTTCATTGCAACAGTAGACAATCTTGTTTTCCACCAGTTTACTCAAGGTGCAGGGGAAAAATCTCATCCGCTTTTCAGTAATGTCAATTCATTCTGAATTCTCACATAGTTAAGGCCGAAAAGGATTACTAAATATATTAACAGAGATGGAAAATCCATTAACCTTTCAACAATTCAACAAAACTCTCTAGACTTCTCATCTCCATACCGAAGAATCAGAAGGTGACTTAGAACCAAAACATCCATTTTATCTATGTTAAAATCCTGGCGGGAAAGGGTAAAGGTGACAACACATGGTTGCCGCGCGGATATTACTACCATAATTATATAACTCTGCCATTCTAGATTTGAAGACATCAGTTTTTTTTGGGGGGATCTTAAAAATATATCTGTTTTTAATGGCTCTATTATTTGTGGGCCTGGTCGTATATACCAAGATGAATATTTCAGCCATACGCATATCTAAATTTGCGTTTTCATGGTTCACGTAATGACCCCATGTGAAGTTTCTTAAAAAGAAGCATGAACATAAAGATGAAGACGGTGTATCAACAAATTAATGACATGACTGTATGTCTGTATGCAATTTCAGGAGGTAGAAAGATAATAATAAAACAAAACAGAGATTAGAGATAGAGAAACAAGATTTCATTAAAAAAAAGAGATTTTTTTAAAGAAAACTTAAGTGATCGAAGGAAAAATAGATATTTTCAAAGATACAAGAATCGCAAAAAAAAAAAACTTTTTAAAATGATCAAAGTCTTTTGCCTATACACCACCTGGTTGGATACTTGGTCTTTTTTTCTTCTAGATGGCTTTAACACAATCAATGAAAAGATACATTTAAAAGTACCAAAAATTGTGAAATTAAGACAACATTTATGATACGATGGACAATTGTAAATTTTAATGGCAAGCAACTTAAATAATAAGGCAGAGAAATAAAAAAAAATTATGACAGACATCTTTGATGATAAGACAGACATCGTAGATAATTTGACTGATGAACATTATTTGAGTTCCGGACAAAAGTGTCCAGACAGTGGATGTCTATATGCCAAATACACACGACACCTTATAAAACAGCCACCATGTTATAAACGTATTTTAACTCTCATTTCTAGTTTTAACCAGACAGGGTTACTACGTAGGAAAAAATGTGTCTCTTTATTTGCTTTGTTTTTGATGGTATTTAGAAGATGGATTCGGAAAGGAGGCAGAAGAAACACCGCAACGCAAGAAACTAACTCTTTCCCTATCACTGAAAATAATGACGTAGATCAACATACCAATAACAATTCTATAAGAAATAAATCAATTCAAATCCAAGTAGTTTTAGAAATAAACTTGGCAATTTGAAAGTTTTACCTGCACTCCTCGTAGGCAGCTTTCGATAATGGAAAATAACCTTGTTTACAATATGAACTATCATCATCGTCGACTTTGTAATATAATACTCCACCATAGTTGTTAGCTTTCACATATTTAACCTGTGAAGAGAAAGATCGCTCATCACTGAAATAACCTTGTTTACAATATAAACTATCATCATCATCGACTTTGTAATATAATACTCCACCATAGTTGTTAGCTTTCACATATTTAACCTGTGAAGAGAAAGATCGCTCATCACTGAAATAACCTTGTTTACAATATAAACTATCATCATCATCGACTTTGTAATATAATACTCCACCGTAGTTGTTAGCTTTCACATATTTAACATGTGAAGAGAAAGATCGCTCATCACTGAAATAACCTTGTTTACAATATAAACTATCATCATCATCGACTTTGTAATATAATACTCCACCGTAGTTGTTAGCTTTCACATATTTAACATGTGAAGAGAAAGATCGCTCATCACTGCTCACAACTCCATTGAATAAAGGGCGCGGGCGGGGGGGGGATCTTTCTAGGCGGCACTTTAGCTGTCTACGGAGTTTCACGACATTTTGTGTGTTCGGCGTCATGATACCTCAGAATACGAATTTAAATCCGTATGAAATTATTCAAATGCCTAATCGTTCATATTTCGAGTCATTTACCCACTTTATTAACAATATAATGAATTTTCCCAAAACAACAACAAAGAAACAAAAAACAACAATTTAAAATACAAAACAACAACAACAAAACTCGATTTTCCCCCAAGATAACAACAACTCAAAAATAAAAATAATATAAAAATGACGATGGCTAAGGTTGGAATTAACCGTACTTAGGTGCAGCAGTCAATCTGCCACTAGAGGGGGCGGCATCTTACATGCTTAGCTATTTTAAAATCTGAGATTATTCCATACAGAAATCCTTCAATTCCCAATCAGTTACGAGGTTACCTCCTCCCCCCCACCCCACCACAGCATTATAATCTTATAAAATGGATGTATCTATTACACAAAGCAGGATAGATGGTCGTGTGGTAAAGCGTTCGACTTTTGATCTGAGGGTACCTGATTCGATCTCCGTCGAAGACCAATGGATTTTTTAAGTCCTTGCTTTATCTCCCATTTTGCTTCAATGACCATTGCACTATGGTATTGCGAAAACAGTTCCTTTAGTGGTTTAAAGGATCCAAGAGATTTCATGTCATCCAGGGGACATCACTGCACCTTGCTAAATTTAGTAAAGTTTTATTTGAAGCCCTTTTTATTGGAAGTCCGAAACTCTGACTTAACTAACAGATAATGTGAAAAATGCACCTGTCACAAATAAAGAAAGTTTGTATATGTGCCATAGCGTGCAAATTGATTCGTAGAATGTAGTGAGGGTTGGTGTCATGTGTGCGGCTTGATACAAACGTTTTTATGTTGCTATTGTAACACTACTATTTCTCAATAGTGAAACTTGGGGCAATAGCCTCACTGGTCTAAATAGATCAAGTCTATTGTCTAAATATGTCAAGTCTATATTCTGATTAGTTTAAAGTCTGAGTAGTTCAAATCTATAATATGATTGCAAGCTTAACTTTTCTCTTATTGTTTCAGGGATGTCATAAAATATTTTGTTGATATCAAAATCCCCATGCACTCGATTAAATGTTAGTAAACGTCCTTTATCTGGTTCTAATATTTGGTGGTATACAGGTTTTGTATTGTGCATGATATCACAAGGCTGTTTGTTAATGGAAACAGAAACATGAATTTATTGTGCGGAGAAATTTAGACACAAAATGTATATATAAATATACCAATGTCTATATAAATAATAGCGGTCTCGAGTTATATCGAAAGTAGAAATCAAGAATTCAAAATGGGTTCTTGTCGGCTTTTCGATTCTATAAATATATTTTAAATCTACAGTTTTTAATAGTTTCTGCGGTTTTCAAACCTGAGCCGAAATGACAAAATTTAAAATAGTCCCATTTAAATATTATTTTTTTTTTGTTTTTCTGTATTTCTACAACATATTTCATATTTAAATTGTAATAAAATAATAAAAAAATCGGATCGGTTTCAAACAAAAGATAACCTTGCCTACTGATCAAACCTAATAAAGACTCTATGCAAAGGTTTTGCAGGGTACAGCTAGCATATATATATATATATATATATATATATATATATATATATATATATATATATATATATATATATATATATATATTAGGGGGTATGACTAAAATATAACCCTTTATCCCCCTATCTTATTTGGTGGAGCTTTTTATCACCAATAAAGAAAATATAGGTTATTTTTTTTTTACATATAAAAAGTTCACCTTCCAATCGACAAGAATATTTTATACCATACAAATTTTCAAATATTTCAATTAAAGCTTCACCATTATAAATAAAAGTGACTTAAGTATAATATTGATAATTGTTACAATGTTACAATGTACATTTCTTGTGTGCATTAGTGGAAGAAATTTAATGTTCCATTTTTCAATGGATTTGAAAGTGGAAGTAAATCTTGTATCACTTTAACTGCACGCTCTGCACAGATATTAGAACGCTTCGTTGGTATAGAAGTTGGATCTGTGGACCATAATGTCTTTACTGACTTCAAAGTCTTTGTATGCTGCTTACAAGCTTATGATAAATTATATTATCAAAGTCAGTAGTATTGGTAGTGAACCAGATGCTGCTATAGCTGTTTGCAGATACTCATCAGAACGAATGATGACAAACAATAAATTGCCCTTGAGTTCCATCTCTCATTATTGATTTTTGGAAGTGATTGAAAATTTACTTTTGGTAAGCTTCCTCTAGTTTTGAAAATCCTGTAGCATTATGTTAAAGCCAAGACATCTCGCCAGCACTCTTGTTCTGATTTCTTTAGTGGTGCTCCAGCATTATCAAATGATGTTTTGAGTTGTTCATACTTTTCTGCTATTGTTGAAACCAACGAGTAGTTGATGTTTGGTGAAGTTGTTGATGTACTAAAATGATCATTCATGACATGTTTCAATATTGTATCTAGAATGTGGTGATATCATCCAATGTATACAGCTTTTTCTAATCGAACATCTTGAAAGTGTACCTGTAACAGTGTGACTGCTTAAATTCTTCTTCAAGTATATGCTGCAGTTGTGTCAGAGAAAATCATTTTTATTCATTCAGCACACTTTTCATTCGGGAAAAGTGGAGAAGAGTAATGGCAGGCTAGGGCCCTAAATGAGATGTAGAGCCAAAGAAAGAAAGAAGACAGTTTTTTCCATTGAATATTGTCTCTTCTTTTGCATTTGCCAGCTGAAGAACAGCGAGTCTGCCCTCCCTTTTTTCATTTTTTTATAACAACAACCTCATGTGCTTTATTTTATATGGTTTTCCCATCAAATTGTAAGCACCCGTGTTCTTTTTTAAAGTTTACCTTGAAATTACTTTGTAAGTTTTCTTCTTCTTTCATTAGACTTTTGTAAATGGCGCTTTGAGTTGGAGTAGATATGAAAACTCCAGTTCCCGACTTTTTGGAGCTTCTTTGTACTCAATTTTGCTGCAGTCACTAAACGCACTGAAAAGGAAGTTTTTTGTCTTTTAGACTTTAAAGGCTTCTCAATATCTTTACTCTTTTCTTCGCTCTCAAAATCTTCTTTACTCACAGAATGTACTGTATCCGAATTTGGTAAGACAATGGACAACACTTTCTTTAGTAAAGCTTTCTGTGACTGGCACTTTCCCTTAATTAAAGTAATTTCATTTTTCTTGGGTAAATCTTTAGTGAATCATCTTTAATAGCCTACTTTTCCTTTAATTGAAATATGACGTTTCCAGGACTATGATTATGTCTTTCAAACTTCTTAACAACGTTGTAAGATCATGTCTTTTCTACTTTTTACATCAGAAGCAATTGTTTTATATCTGTTCACGGTATGTAGTTCCATTGGGATTTTTTGCATTTGATCAAGACTGTCAACAGTCTTTGGTGATTTAATGCCTTTTCGGAAATACACTAGATTTGAAGTCCAAATTCTCTTGCTCGTCTCGGAAGATGGAGCTCTGAGACAATCCAGAAATGACACAAATACTAGTTATGCCTATCTATCTATCTATCTATCTATCTATCTATCTATCTATCTATCTATCTATCTATCTATCTATCTATCTATCTATCTATCTATCTATCTATCTATCTATCTATCTATCTATCTATCTATCTATCTATCTATCTATCTATCTATCTATCTATCTATCTATCTATCTATCTATCTATCTATCTATCTATCTATCTATCTATCTATCTATCTATCTATCTATCTATCTATCTATCTATCTATCTATCTATCTATCTATCTATCTATCTATCTATCTATCTATCTGTCTGTCTGTCTATCTGTCTATCTATCTGTCTGTCTGTCTATCTATCTATCTATCTATCTATCTATCTATCTATCTATCTATCTATCTATCTATCTATCTATCTATCTATCTATCTATCTATCTATCTATCTATCTATCTATCTATCTATCTATCTATCTATCTATCTATCTATCTATCTATCTATCTATCTATCTATCTATCTATCTATCTATCTATCTATCTATCTATCTATCTATCTATCTATCTATCTATCTATCTATATCTATATATATCTATCAATATATATATATATATATATTTGTTACAATGGTGAGGGGAGATGAAGTTTGTTACAAAACGTTACATATGTGAAAGGGGTTGTTTTATACTTATTGTTGCGTTATATTAGTTTTTACTTCATGTTAAAAATTTTCACATATATTACTGACACTGAACGTTTGACACTTATTGAAAAAAGGAGGAGGTGTGGGGGGATGGAGGAAGAGTAATATGTCATATATGGGCTACTATTTGTTGACGTAATAGATGGACAACCATTATTATTACCTTAAAGACTTACTGGAATTACTTATCAAGGTCAAATAAATGTATTATTTTTATTATTACTTTTCTTTCAGATGTATTACTTATTACATTACTCAATATAGCGACACAAACAAGATAGCGACACAAACAAGATAGCGACACAAACAAGATAGCGACACACAAACAAGGTAACGACACAAACAAGATAGCGACACACAAACAAGATAGCGACACACAAACAAGATAACGACACTCGAACAAGATGGCGACACAAACAAGATAACGACACACACAAGATAACGACACAAAGACAAGATAGCAACACACTAACAATATTACGATACATATCAAATAAAATTGTAATGGTTTGTCTTTTTATAAATAAGACTATTGGTCTTTTTTTTTACATTGTATGTTATTAAAGTTCATTAATGTAATTTTAATCATTAATATCTAACCACTCCATAAGGAAGCATCCAATGCAGCACTGAATACTTTCTTGTCGACTGATCTCCAGAATAATCGGTAACCGAAAACGAAAGACCAATGTTGATTTTGTCCTTTCTGACACCTTTACCAGCTACATACCTGGCCATGAAATCCTGAAATATTAGTATACATTTTATTTTAAATAAAATTAAAGGATAATTAAAGGTGGCTGGATAGCGAAGTTGATTGCGAACTCGACTCACATTCAAAAGGTACAGCCCTAATAGAGCCCATAAATATTCGCCGCTGACTTGGAAAGGAAATGGGCACCACCAAGTCTATAAACCCACAGAAATGACGTACAAAAGTACAACAGTAAATGTAGATGCTTCCATTTGAACCCCCTAAACGACCACATCGGTTAAGGGTATCATAAAAAGTACAATTTCTGAATAAATAAGCTGATTTAGTCCTTTCTTAAACCTTTAACAGCTATCACTTGAGAAGTAAACCATCATGAATTCCATAAAAGTCTACATTAAAACCTTTTTCTAAGAATTTAATTTATTATTATATTTTAAAGGTATGAAACATCATTGCTTTAGTTGTGAAATTCATAAATCGTTTTAAAAATAACTTTCACTTACAATGGTTTTGGTGCTGGATTTATCTTTACTGTACAGAGGACTGTGATGTTGAGGAGTTTGAATACTTATATTTTTACGTATGTCTACGAAGCTGTAAGTGGCTAAGTCAACCATGTCTACATAACTGACCAGAAAGTGGAATAAAAACAATGGTCATTTTTCGGGGGTCTATTGAAAAAGTACATTTAAGAATATCAAAAGTACGTATCCACACAATTAGGTTTCAATTTCATATTTATCAAATTACTTTTCTTTAATACAAATCTTTGAAGTAAGAATGAAGATACCTAAACATGTTAAAATAGGAGAAAAAAAATTACTTTGATATTTGCAGTACATCATAGTATTTATCAAGAAACGATTTATCTGATGGAATCCCAACTGACAGAAGGAGTCTCGGAGTCTTAGATCATGATGCCTCGTCTGAGAAAGCTGCCATTAAGTCCTTATTAAAAAAAATACATAAAGCAGCAAAACAAAATGAGATAAATGTATACACACATCACACACACATATCACATACCACACATACCACATACACACGACACACATAATGTAAACTTCACAAATACCATACACACCAACATATAAAACACACAGCTTACTTCAAACATACCACACAAACCACACAGTTCACACTACACACAACGAACAAACATCACACATAGCACACAAACTTCACACTTACAAAACACCAGACACTTTACATATACTCACCACTAAAACTACATACGCCACATACATCACACACACATTTACTAACATAATTTACACATACTACACACTCCACATAGACAACACAAACCACCATTTTCCACAGACACCACCACACTCCAGACGTCACAAACACCACAGACACCACCACACTCCAGATATCACAAACACCACAGACACCTCCACACTCCAGATATCACAAACACCACAGACACCTCCAAACTCCAGATATCACAAACACCACAGACACCACCACACTCCAGATATCACAAACACCACATACACCACCACACTCCAGATATCACAAACACCACATACACCACCACACTCCAGATATCACAAACACCACAGACACCACCACACTCCAGATATCACAAACACCACAGACACCACCACACTCCAGATATCACAAACACCACAGACACCACCACACTCCAGATGTCACAAACACCACAGTCATCACCACACTCCAGATATCACAAACACCACAGACACCTCCACACTCCAGATGTCACAAACACCACAGACACCACCACACTCCAGACGTAAAAAACACTACAGACATCACGACCCTCCAGATATCACAAACACCACAGACACCTCCACACTCCAGATGTCACAAACACCACAGACACCACCACACTCCAGACGTAAAAAACACTACAGACATCACGACCCTCCAGATATCACAAATACCACAGACACCACCACACTCCAGATATCACAAACACCACAGACATCACGACCCTCCAGATATCACAAATACCACAGACACCACCACACTCCAGATATCACAAACACCACAGACACCACCACACTCCAGATATCACAAACACCACAGACACCACCACACTCCAGATATCACAAACACCATTGACACCTCCACACTCCAGATGTGACAAAAACCACAGACACCACCACACTCCAGATGTCACAAACACCACAGACACCACCACACTCCAGATATCACAAACACCACAGACACCACCACACTCCAGATATCACAAACACCACAGACACCACCACACTCCAGATGTCACAAACACCACATACACCACCACACTTTAACATGCATCACACACACAACCATCCACTTCACACAAACCACACACACCACCAAACCACACACACCACCCAACTACACACACCACACGCACACCCCTGACACATATGTAATTGCATTAAATTATATTGACTATTAAAAGTAAAGAAAGTAAATGAAACCTTGAACAGCTGAGTAAACTTCTCTTTATTTCCCCCTTCGTCTTGTTGAACATCAATGTTAACTCCATCAATTGTTTTACTACGTACATATTTTATTACATTGCGAATAAATGTTTTTTTTTTATTCTCATCGTTGGTATACATTTTGACAAAATTCACAAAGTTGTCGTTTTGAATTGCAAGGATCAATTTCAAATGGGGATTTTTTCTCTTTATTTCAATGACCTCATGGACTCTTAAAAAAATCATTGCAATATAAACAAACTGTTTATTTATTATACAGCGCACTAAGTTGAAAGGACTGCTTAAGTTAACACAAGTAAGGTAGAATAGTTTGAAATTACATCAGGAAATAATATTTAGGTAACATAACGTAAAGAAATGAAATACCCAAATAATTAAACTAAAAATTGAAGGAGAGATAGAGTGAGGGTGAGGTAAAAATAAACGGTGAGTGAATGAATTAGAATCATTGGAGGAGAGAGAAAGAAAGTTAAAGTAATTGAGATAAAACATTTATCTGCTAAATCACAATATTATCTTTTTTTTTCAAATCTAAAACAGACTATTGTAAACAAAGACAAAAGATAAAATCTTGAATATAAATCTATATCTTGAACTTACTCATTTAGCCCCTCATCTACAGGCAGATATATTTCCTGTCTGCTTGTCAACTGAGCCCTGTGTAAGATCAAATGCGTGCAGTACAGGGGAAATTGATTTCTGGAAAATTTTCTCCTATAGCCACCGTTTCTAAATAAACCCAGGGTACAAACATTTTTCTGGGGGAATAAACAGTTACATATACATTACTTATACATAAGACCTAACATACATAAATACGTAGGACCTATCATGCATACATAGGACCTTAACATACATCAAAAGGACCTAACAAAATAATGGGACCTATCATAAATACAAAGGATCTCTCATACATACATAAGACCTATCATACATCAATAGGACCTAACATACATACATAAGACTAACATACATACATAGGACCTATTATACATCAATAGGACCTATCATACATACATATGATTTAACAGACATCTATATGACCTAACATACAACTATAAGACCAAATATACATACATTTGTCCTATCATACATCAATAGGACCTATAATACATACATATGACCTAACACAAATCTGTAAGACCTAAACTACATACATAAGATCTAACATACGTCCATATGACTTAACATATATACATAAGACCTAACATACATTTGTAAGACCTAACATACACACATAAAACATGACAGATGTAACGTATATTTTTTAAAACATGTAGACCAGCTCAAATTAAAATTTTAAGCCACAGAAAAAAATTTGGATAAAAAAAAAATCATTTATTACTTAAAAAAAAATAATTAGGTGACAAGGATTTGTTAAAGATGGCCGTAACAGCCTTTCTGTCTGGGGGGCAGCAAATGTATATTTTTCTATGCCCATCAAAGTATAATTTACTTTTAAAACTAGGGCCCATTTAGCTGCGGGTCTCTATGGGGGGCAACATAATTGTTTCAAGACCACTCTGCATATCAATGAATAGTTTTATACTTAACACTTTCAAACTATTGCAAAGTTCTTCTATTGTTCACTATCTATCTCTCTATCTATCTATCTATCTATCTATCTATCTATCTATCTATCTATCTATCTATCTATCTATCTATCTATCTATCTATCTATCTATCTATCTATCTATCTATCTATCTATCTATCTATCTATCTATCTATCTATCTATCCATCTATCTATCTATCTATCTATCTATCTATCCATCTATCTATCTATCTATCCATCTATCCATCTATCTATCTATCCATCTATCAATCTATCTATCTATCCATCTATCCATCTATCCATCCATCTATCTATCTATCTATCTATCTATCTATCTATCTATCTATCTATCTATCTATCTATCTATCTATCTATCTATCTATCTATCTATCTATCTATCTATCTATCTATCTATCTATCTATCTATCTATCTATCTATCTATCTATCTATCTATCTATCTATCTATCTATCTATCTGTCTGTCTGTCTGTCTGTCTATCTATCTATCTATCTATCTATCTATCTATCTATCTATCTATCTATCTATCTATCTATCTATCTATCTATCTATCTATCTATCTATCTATCTATCTATCTATATATCCATCCCTCCATCTATATCTATTTATTTGTCTGTCAGTCTGTCTCTCTGTCTAACTGTCTGTCTAATCTAGATATGTGGATATATGTCTTAACCATGCCACATTGGTCGGTACATTTTCGTTTAATTAAAACGGGGCTGAGAAGGGATACATTTACTTGTATATATATATATATATCATCAGGCTTAGATGCATTCTTGGTTTATGTTATGTATTAAGAACGTAAAAAAAACAAAAGAAGAAATAAATCTTACTTACCACTTATGACACATACAAAATGACAACCCAGTATGGCCGATAGTAGTATTACCAGTCTCATCTATATCATAATGGAAAATAATTACACAGTCCAACAAAAAAAAATTGCGAATTGCCAAGAATGTTTGAATGAATTTATAACAATTCATGGGTGCCACTGCTTTTGCTGAATCGGCTCTAGTTTCTGAGATATTGGACACCCTTGAAAATATGATTGTACCCTTTGTGTAAAACAAATGCAATAAGTTTGGTGCCTGTTGTGTGTCATTGAAATTATTATATCTGAAGTTTTACAAAGCCATTTCTGAAGCATGAAGGCGGGTGGAAATATTTTATTTTGTTACGAACCGCAGCGATTGTATATTTCGATGACGTCATGGCGTTATGACATCACCACGAAGTTGAGATCGATTAACGAGTGCGCGGTCGCTTGAGAAGTTTGTAGAATATTTGTCTCTCTCTATCTCGCTGTAACTGGTGAGTAAATTTTGTGTACTACGTCATATTGTATAGTTTTAATTCGAAGATTGATTGTATTATATTACTAGCAGTTTAATTTAACTATATCACGAAGATGCAGCAAAAATAATCCGAATGTATTCTGTTACATCTGTGGAGAATACATGATTGAAAAGCAAAGAAAAACATAACCGAATTTGTGCTGCAGGCATATTTGGCTTATTTCGCTGTGAAGTTCGGAGACCAAGACAAGTCTTGGGCATGAGCCTACGGCAGTGGACAAATGGTGAGAAGAAAAGTCTAAGTTTCGGTGTACCAATGGTATGGCGAGAGCCGAAAGTCCATTTTGGTGATTGTTATTTTTGTATTGTAATGTTAAAGGCTTTAATCGCCAAAAGAAATCTAAGGGGGATTATCCTGATCTTGAATCTGCAAGGAGACCAATTCCACATAGCAGTGAAGTTCATATACCAGTGTTTACTGTATTATTAGAGCTTTCACCATCAGACTCCGACGAGGGGCGAGATCTGGAGTTTTTGGCAGGAGAAAGCAGTGGAAGCTATTATGAAGGAAGTTCTTCAACACCTCAACCATTCAGCCAAGAAGAACTCAATGACCTGATACGAGACCTAAGTCTGTCCAAGCAAGCATCTGAGCTTTTAGCGTCCAGGCTCAATGAAATAAATTTTCTCAAACCAGAAGTTAAAATAACATCTTATCGGAAATGAGGAAGAGTTTCTTCTGCCATATTTCAGCCAAGAGGAAGAGCTTGTTTACTGTAATGACATCCCTGGACTTCTGCTCCAAAAGGGACTACAAGACTACCATTCCGAAGACTTGCTTCTTTTTATAGACAGTTCCATCAGAAGCTTGAAATGTGTTCTGTTACACAATGGTAATCGTTATACATCTCTTCCCATTGCTCACTCAACAACACTTAAAGAAGAGTATGAGCATATCAAAACAGTATTGCAGAAAGTCCGTTATTATGAGCATCAGTGGTCAATTTGTGTTGATCTAAAAATGGTAAACTTCTTGCTTGGGCAGCTATCAGGATACACAAAATACCAAGGCTTCATGTGTCTATGGGATAGCAGGGCAAGGCAAGATCATTGGACAATATTGACACTGCCTGCAAGGGAAATTATGACTGCAGGTAAAAAAAATATCATCAACAAGCCACTGGTTGACAAAAATAAGATCATTCTCCCACCGCTTCATATCAAATTAGGTTTAATGAAATAATTTGTTAAGGCTTTCGACAAATCTGGCAATTTCTTCAAGTATATTTGATGATCATTCCCCGGATTGAGCATGGAGATTCGAAAACTCATCAACGATCGAAATTTTACTAATTTCATGGATCACCTTGAAGCTTCTTCATGGAACAGTTTTGTTTCAGTTTTCAGGAACTTCTTAGGTAATAACAGAGCAGAGAATTACGAAGATCTGGTGCAAGATATGCTCGCTAACTTCAGAAACATCGGAGCAAATATGAGCATCAAGGTACATTACCTGCACAGTCATTTAGACACATTTCCAGCTAACCTCGGGGACTTCAGTGAGGAACAAGGCGAGAGGTTCCATCAGGATATGAGGGTGATGGAGGAGAGATATCAAGGAAGATGGGACATACATATGATGGCTGACTACTGTTGGAGCCTCCAGCGCAATGGACCCAACGATACACGTAAAAGGAATTCGAGCAAACATCGATTTGCTAATGCATTACCATAGACAATTGACATATTAATTAATTAATTAGACATAATTAGTTTTTCAAATGAAAATGTTTTCTTCTATAACACTAATTACACATATTTTTGAACAAATTTCTGCACGACTATTAACAGTTTCACTACTATTTGTTTGTATACTATTTTACTTCATGCAATTCTTGACAATTTTCAAACACGGTGCATACATTATTTCATTTCAGCTATCTCGCAAAATAGAGCCAATCTAGCAAAAGCACTTACATATTCTAAATCAGCATAGTTGACTTTGTATAAAATGATTCAAATATATCTGGCAATGAAGTCACTGTTTACCAGTGTTATATATGACATTTGAAATAATTATATATGACATTTGAAATAATTATATATGACATTTGAAATAATTATATATGACATTTGAAATAATTATATATGACATTCGAAATAATTATATATGACATTCGAAATAATTATATATGACATTTGAAATAATTATATATGACATTTCAAATAATTATATATGACATTTCAAATAATTATATATGATATTTCAAATAATTATATATGACATTTCAAATAATTATATATGACATTTCAAATCATCTTGAACTGAAATATTGAAGAAAAAAACTATTAGACTACCTGGTGCTTTGTAAATGATAAAATACAAAAAAATCTTAAAATTCTGTAATTTACTTGATAAGAACAAAAGATCGATACACTTAAAACATTTTATGATAACTGAAAAAAGCTTCATTTAAAATATACTATAAATATTCAGATGAGAAAAATATTCAGATGAGAAAAATATTCAGATGAGAAAAATATTCAGATGAGAAAAATATTCCGATTAGAAAAATATTCAGATGGGAAAAATATTCAGATGAGAAAAATATTCAGATGAGAAAAATATTCAGAAGAGAAAAATATTCAGATGAGAAAAATATTCAGATGAGAAAAATATTCAGATGAGAAAAATATTCAGATGAGAAAAATATTTTTTGATATTATTTATATTGACTAAAAAAAAAAGCGTGAACGCCATATGAATTATTTATTTCGTCTAATGACTGTAGTATAATGATAGATTACTTATAGAGTAAGAAGACTTGAAAAGTTGATTATGTCTTAATTTTATCATATTGTAATTTCATAAACACAAGCATGGGCGTCGCTAGGAATTTTTCCAGGGGGGGGGACACGTTTTTTTAATTTAACTGTCAATGCCATACAGGTTTATTTCTCAATTAAATCCAAGTTAAGTATAACATTACTTATTTATATTGACATAAATAAATACTTTTGAAAATTTGACTAATTTTAATTTCTTTTTTGTTTAATTTGGCCTTTTGTAGCTTGATTTGTCCTTCGATAGTGTTTTTGGGATACATGCGCTAAAAGATATTTAACAATTATGTTGCGTCAAAAAAAATGTTCTTGCAAATAAATCCGGCTTAAATCCGACAAATTTTAAACGGAACCGGAATCGGAACCGGACTTATTAAAACTGCCTGAATCCGGCTTAACAGGAACCGTAATCGGATTCCGGTACAGCCCTAATAATAGATAATTGTATTTTCTTTAAAAATACATTTGCCGTCATTCGGTAGATGGCAATACTTCTCTATATCAGACGCATTTGCTATCTGTCTGTCTGTTCCCTCAAGATCCAGACAACCAAATAACGTGAAATTTGATACGCACAGTGGCGCAACCGGGGGGGAAAGACACCCCCAGGCTAAATCATCAATACATAATTTGCGTTATAAAGTTACAAAAAAGACTGTCAAACTGTCTTTTTTCAATATCGACCTCCCCTCCCCAGCATTTTTTGCTGGTGGCGCCACTGGGTACACGTACAAAATTACATGGGGAATGTTCTTAAACAGGTTTGATTCCCTCTCAATGGGTACTTTACTTGTAATTAATTATTTTGGATATCAAAGACATGAAAGATTGGCAAACTTTTGCGATTTCAGGTTTAACGAGCTTCTCTCCCACATAGCTAACTTACTATAAATATGATCGGTGCGGGAACCAAATATCACATTACTCACTACATTATTACATTCCATTTCTTCATCCATAGGAATTGTCATCTTTTGATACAGTCATGCCTAAGAGAAGAGAGAGAGAGGGGGAGAGAGAGGGAGGGAGGGAAAAGAGGGAGGGAGGGGCGGAAGAGAAGGGGAGGGAGAGAGGAGGGGGAAGAGGAGAGAGTGGAAGGTGAGAGAGAGGGGGGAGGAGAGAGAGAGAGGGAGGGAGGGAGGGAGAGAGAGAGGAACACTAAAAATGTTGTGTATCACATTGCTTAAAAGATAATGTACCCTTTTATTGCATGCAAATAAACCTTTTTACGCGTCTTATTTTGAAATCTTAATTAAACGTCAAATTACGCTTCTTAAATAAAGAGAAAACATTATTTTATTTTTACTGTAAAATGTCAATTAATTATAATTTCTTCCAAATATTAAATTTAAGAAATAAATCAAATGAATTATGAAAATGAAAATGATACATATAAACTAAAATGAATTACAAATTCAAGGGGGAAGACTTGGCCCCCTTAAAAGTTTTTAGGGGGGGGGCGTTGCCCTCCTGCTCCGCCGCCAGTGGTTACATTGAAAGTTTATATAAACTCACCAAATATGTAACAATCAATATGTGCTAAATATTACGTTGCTTTAAAGAGACTGTTATATAAAACAGAACTCAGTGCAGTACACAATATAACAAATACTTTAATACAACTATAATACAACTTTGCTTATTTAAAGACCTTTTGGCTACTCCTACTATAACAAATTACTTAATATCTACTCTAAGCCTGTCAGCATTATACTGCATCTTTCTCTCATCTCCTGAATATTACCTTATTCTAACTTAACTTTATAATGGTCGGAGGGGGTAGAGAGGGTGATCACTAGGGAGCGACCGATAATCGGATCGGTATCGGACCGATATTGGCAATATCGGTTAATATCGGATCGGCCGATATTGCCACGGCGAACGACAAGTAGTCGAGACCGATATTGGCACTATGGGTTTTTAGATCTTATATGTGCCTTCCCTTCTAAAATAATAATATATGTATAAAGTAATCGCTCCTTGTCACCATTAACGCGGTTTATGCCCTCCCCCCCCACCTCCGCCCAACCCAGTTTCATTTTAGACACAGCAGCACAGTTGACGTCATTTACCAACAGTGTCGGCGAGTTAGAAGGACAAATTTACTTTTAATCTTCTTTTGTTACTCTTATATTCTTTCATTCTTTACTTTCTCACTATCGCTATTTGTTAAGTGTTTTAGTGAACAACAGAAAAGAAATTGTATTGTAAATGACACTCTTTGATGTTACCGCATGGCGATTCAAAGCAAAATTTTGCTTTCATTTCATCTTCTGTTCTTTTCTTTCTTTCATTCAGTAATCCAACATTAAAAATTCTTTCTTGCGTTTCATTTGGTTATAGCAACAGTTGTATCAGGGACGAGGCGTGAGTGTTTGCCGGTTTAACTCTTAGAGAAAAATCTATTGTTTTTATTGCTATATACAAAGCACAAACGAAAATATGCCTTTCCATCATATATCGACATGCTAGTTTCAGAACGTTAATTAATTAATAGACTTGCCAGGCAATAAATGATGCCTAACTGTAGACAAACTTTGACAGAACAATCGCAACATAGATTTTAACTTCGTAGGCAGCAGTAGAAACCCTTCACCGATACACTACAGTATAATATTAACTAGTGAATGAAAGTTTTCTCTTTTTACACTATGACAGAAGGAGCAGGGTTTACTTGTAAGGCTATCTTAAACAATATTTATTATATATTAAATTGGGGCTTCTGTCATTACTAGGGTGAGGAGGTATACTTGCATTGCGACGAGGTGGTGGTAGATGCTAATATAAGTGGACGGAACTTAAACTTCAAATGGTTGAGTCAAATTCTGTTATTTATCGATTTGGTGAACTTTCCGCATTTGGTCAAATTAACGCATTTAAGTGTTGCGTTAAAAATTTTAATCGCAAATTTTTTGGCGCGTTAATTGCAAATTAACGCAATTTAATCAGTAGCCCTAATTAATACATTTTTTACTTTTTAGTTTGACATGAATTATTTACAACTTTATCTTACTTTTCTGTTTGTGAACAAGTAAAAAGTAAAAACAACAAATTGTTTGTTATAAGTTTAATTTTAAACAATAAGCATTGTGCAGATTTCTGAGGTTATGCGACATGGTTTATTTTCTGACTTCGATCTTTCGGTCTGTCTTTCAAATCTTTGTTTTTCTAATCTTCTATTATCTCAGACACCTTTCATTATGCTTAAATATGGTATCGGTAAAAATGCGGGGAAAAATATCGGTATCAATTATCAGTAAAAGGCATATCGAAGGTCGCTCCCTAGTGATCACGCTCTCTATCCATGTGTCATGTGGACCAACAAAGTAATTTGGGAGTATAGGCTTGAGGACGTTAGAGGTATAAATACGGCTGGATTAGGACAAATTAGTTAGTTAAGGGTGGTTGAGTTTTTAGTTTTGAAAAACTTACCGTGAAGTTTATAAAATCAAGAATAGGAAGTGACATGATTTCGTTCCATTTCTATCCTGTTTTAAATCAGGTTTTAAATCATGTGACTGTATGTACCTAATTCAAATTAAATGTTATTTCAAATTCATTTAATTCATCGGGAGCTAAATGAAATGTATTTTTTTCAATTTCTTTTGCCTTGAATTGTTTAATAAACGATCAGAACGATTTGTTGTATGTGTGTGTTCAGCTGTTGTCAGTTGTCTGATGAATTAGTCTTTGTTTTAATACAGTCGCTATTGTAAAGTCGCTCAACTGACAGTCGCTGACAAGTCGCTCAACTGACAGTCGCTATTATGAACAAGATCGGGTTAGACAGTGGTGCCCAAGGACTGAGAGTTTGGCGGGGTACGCCACGGGCTGTGAACAGCTAAGCGAAAACAATGAAAGAGGAAACTATGACCGTAATTAGGCCCCTACAAATTTACATTGAGCATGTCATGTCTTGTTTTATAAAAAAAATGAAGACGGGCCTCGCAAAGCATCCGAAAATTGGGCCCCGCAATTCATGAAGGCAGCCCTGACAGTATTACGAAAATTGATAAGGGAGTGCAGAAGCTTGTTGGATAGTTGAATCGCCATGGAAGCACCACGGGAAACATACGTGACTGAAGAAGTAAATTATGTAAAGCAAGTGTTGAAAGTAATCATGACTTCTCCCCCGGTTTAATACCATAGGTGACCTGTTTTCTTTTGATAAATTTCTATATATACCTAAAAATAGATCACTTCATATATTAGGTGTACATTGTATTATGACGTTGTTTCGGACCATGAATCAGACGCGCCTTATCCTTCGGGCCATGGAAAAAGTTCATTATTTAAATAAGGCAACACACCTATATAATTAACCTACTTGTAGGAGCACACTGAGGGATGATGATTAAGCCTACGGTGGTGACGTGACGGGGTGAATGCCGTGTGGGAGTCTGGGAAGGAGATTGGTGCTGCTCTCCTCTGATATAGATTTGTTAGTTCGATCTATTTACAGTATTCAGAGGCTCTAATTGACAGTCATTGTGGATTTACAGAATTCAAGATGAGGAAAAGAAAAAATCAACACACAAAATAATTTTAGTTTCAATTTAATTTTGTACTGCTTGATGATAAAATCAAAATATTCAAACTGAAGTTCTTTAAAAACTGACTACTCATCTAGTTTAAAAAAAGAGACACAATATCCACATATCTATTCAAGAAAAAAGTCATCTTCTAATACTAAATAATTAATATACATCCTAATATATAAAGGAATTATGTTCTACAAAATTATAGTTTGATCTTGATGTGTAGATGGTGGTAGACAACAGCAGTGATTTTAAGAAAATATTTTTAAAAGTTTTACAATAATAACACACAGTACAAAATTTTTAAATATATATAAGGTGGAAGTAAACATCTGTAACTAAATAAAGTATTATTTAATCATGGAACTAAACAAAGTAGAACAAAACTTTACTTAAAAAATTATGCAAATAACTTAAACTATCTGGAAAAGGTAAAAAATAGGAAATGTTAATTCTAAAGTGATACAAACAATTATGATGAATTATATCAACAATCTTGAACTAAAGATTTCGACTGGGCAGAAACCTAGTAAGTCAAATGAACAAAAACTAAACATGTAGTAATAAAACTATACATGTAGTAATAATTGCAACATACAACTAATAAAACATAAGTCTCACTGTGATTAAAATGAATAATTGGCTTTAATACTGAATAAAGCCATTTGTAAAAAGAACATTATCAGTTTATTGTTGCTTCTTGGAATATAACCAATATAAAAAATGAAAAGGTCTCAACTAATCTGAAATTGTGCTCATTATAAAAAGCAGTTGCCAATACTTATAACACATTTTAATGGTCTTTGTACATTTTTACCAACTCAAGGACTCTTTTTCTGAGCAAGTAATCAAATCAACAAATGTGTAAATATTATTTAAAATTGAGCTGACCTCAGTATTAAATGATTGCATTCCAGAAGTGAAATAAATCTTACAAACACTTTAACACTTAGATGACTGTATTCACAAAACACATAAATAAAAAACATTAAGCCTAAGATGACTGCATTAACAAGACAAAAATATAAACATTTTAACCACATAAAGCCCAGTGATAGATCTTGTGACAAATGTATATTTCATATTGACAGTTTTCAAGAGTCATTGGTAAAGAGGTGAAAGAAATAACTATTAACAGATTAAATGTTTTTCAAGATAATTTCTATGTTAGTTTTCAAAAATTAAAAAAAATGTTTTCCACCTTTATAACCTCATACTTAAGACAAACATTGAAGCCTAGAGTAGGAAACAAACATTGAAAATGGTCTATAGTTTGATTAGAACCTACAAAATACGCAAGAATAGCTTGAATGAGATATTCTTATAAAACATAGGAGTCTCACATCAACCCATTTGGAAGAGTAAGGAACGTTCATGCTACCTTTTACATTCATCAAACAAAACAGAAGTGATTAACGAAAAAAATATGTGTTGAACAATACTTTGTTTTTTTATAAATTGAAAATAAGCTTTGTGTAACAAAATCATACAAAATAAAAAATCAATCATTTCAAAGAATATTTTTAGTAATAAAGATACTGACAAGAGTTTAGATCACATTTAAAACATTACTTATACAGACAGATATTTTTTAATCAGAGAAATAAAATATAGAAAGCATTTCTTTTTTACCATTAATTTTGAAGAATATTAGAAGTGACAGGTAGAGATTCATTAAGTTACAATGATTTTTTCAAAGTGAAAAATGACAATAATTTAAAAAAGTCATAAATACAGATTTTTAAAATTTAAAAAATCTGACCAAGTGCTTTCGAAAATAGCAAATAAAGGATATGTAAACTGCTACATAACACATACACAATTTAAATAGGTGAATTCATGTGTATTCAAATTTGAAGAATATGAATAAAAAAAACAAGTAAAATTACTTCATTTTCAGTGACCTCATGGAATTGTGTTATGTACATTAAAATCAACCAATATTAATTTATATCTTCACTGAAATATCAATGTAACATTTATTTAAAGATGATAAAAAAACCTGATGCTGGAAATAATGAACACATTATTAGAGATCACAAAGTAAAAAAACTGAAGGTAACAAGTTTCTGGAAATATCTAACATATTTTCCAATAAATGTAATAGTTTATATATATTATTGTAGTTTTAACATTGTAGTTTAATGGCCTACAGTATTTTCAATAAAAAAGTCTAGTGAAAATGAATGATCAACTTTGACCAGGCACAAAATGGGAACTACAAATTTTATATTGCAGATAAACGAACAATTGATTAAATGGTGGAAGGTTAAATGGGCATTCGGAATTTTACCAAAGCCAGATAGATTAGATAGGTCAAATCTATTTTAAAAATTTTAACTTCAAAAAATCCTCATTTACAGCTCATTTTTATTGAAAGTATTTCTGTTTTAACTAGGATGAAAGATAATCATGAGGTGGATATACATGGAGCAAACTAAAGATTCATTTTCTTTAAATGGTAGATTTTGATCACTATATCTACTGCATAATGATCCAAATATCTGGAAATGAATAAAGCAGCAATCTGTTCTTACTGTTTTCATCACCGTTACAAAAAAAAAAATGAAAAATAGAATTTATTATTCAATGATAAAAAAAGTGCTAAGCTTGGAAACACTTGGTCTGCAGTAGAAAAAGTACTGATTAACAGATGCCCATCAAACGTTACTGCATTTCATCATTCAAAGTAAGTAAACTAATTTTCTATAAAATAATAAGCTTTCTAATGGTATAATTTATATTAGTAAGCGTAAACTTTTAGATTATAACTACTGAAGAGGAATTGTTTGGAGTATGAATGTTAATATATAATTCATCTCTTTAGACTAGTAATTATTCCATCATTATTAATGACAAATTAGATATTGTTATCTATTTATTCTACCCATAATAAGATAATAATTTCTGTATTAATTTTAATATGAAGTTTCCATCTTTGTGTTTGATAGAGTGACCTACACAACAATGTATAGAGGTAAAATATTAAGAATAAAAAAATATATACATTGAATTCAATATAATGATTACAAAAATAGCATATGACACAATGTGAGATTAAGTAAGTGTTGATACAAAACATTTTAAAGTTATCAGTGTTACTGATAAAGATATATACAAATTTAAGTATTCAAAATAAGCTGTGCATATGTAAAATTATGACAATTTTTAAACAGCAAAACATTGCTTGCTTGTATTGACAATATCATATTAGGTACAAAGTGAACTTTAATTAGATAACTGAATGATCCTTAATGTACGGTATATATTAAAATATTATTACTGACACATCTGAAACTATTTTAAAGAATCAAACCACACTATGTTCAATATTTATGGTAAGTGGAAGAAGTAATTACAGTAATAAGCATATAATGGAACAATGGAATCACAGGTAAGGGTGCACATCAAGAACTGTCTTCCTATGAGATATGCTAATGTTCCTCAGACATGGATGTGTTACTGTCATCTTTTGCCAAACCTGTTGTGATGGCCACTTCTTTAATCTAATGACGAAGAGTTACACTCTATTATATTTATTACACACAATAATAATTTACAAGATTATAATAGCAAGTAACAAACCTGTCGTAGATACTCTTGACCAATCTTTCTTAGCCACAAAGGTCAATAAGTCAGCTTGTCCTTTTAAAACTCCTAATATTCCAAGCAAAATTTTCTGTTGACTGTGTGAACAAAAGTAAAAGTTAAATATGTTCACCTGCGGATGTGAATTTTAAAGTTTAAGTTTGAATGAAAATAGAACTGGTACTAAAAAACTGATAGCATATAGACAATTTTTGCCCTTGAGTCTGCCTGCTGACACACATTCTCAAGATCTTCATGCCATTCTAAACCAGATTTTGGCAGTGGACAAGCTGATGATACCAAATTAATTATTTCTAATAGTTTCATTATGAATGATTAGTAACATTTAATTAAATTATCATGTAAATAGCTCACTTTATCACGGATGATGTCAGCATTTTGTATCATGTTTTTACATTCATTTATTAACTGTGAAGTAAAGAGAAAAATCACAAAAAGGAATTAATAAAATGACTCTTAATAGTAAAGGTGATTTACTTGAAAAAAAATAATTTTTAAGTAAAAATATGACCAAGTGCAATAATCCATTATTATTAATCTATAATAACATAAGTTTTATGCCAAAAACAAAATAAAATAGTCTATAATGAACAACTCTTTAATCAGAAACTATAACAGGTTCATAATTAAGTATGAAAATGATTCATGAAATTTGTCATTACTTTACCACTAAATCCTTCATTTTGTTAAATTCTTAGCTGTCAGAACTTCAACAAGAAAAAATAAAATACTACCATGTGTAGTAAATTTTTTTCTATCCTACTTTAACTGTTTCATCTAGCTAATAGTGTTATGAATGCCATAAATAATAACAGACATCAGGGAAAGTTATATGCAAATAAAAAATCAGCATCAGTCTACTGATTGAAAATAATTGTTCTAAATGGGTTGATATATGTAATTTTGTTAGGTGGTCTTTCTTGTATGTCAGATATCAAACTGTTTGGTGATTAGAAAGACTAAATACTCTATACTGGTCTTTCTTGTGTCAGATTTCAAACTGTTGGTGATTAGAAAGACTAAATACTCTATACTGGTCTTTCTTGTATGTCAGATATCAAACTGTTTGGTGATTAGAAAGACTAAATACTCTATACTGGTCCTTCTTGTATGTCAGATTTCAAACTGTTGGTGATTAGAAAACCTAAATACTCTATGCTGGTGGCAAATAAAACCAAACTACAAATAATTGTCTTTTAAATTTCAAGACAATGGCCAATTTATTAACCCACTAAACCTGTTAATCAAATTGAAATACAAGAGCTAGTAGTTTGATTGTGAATAACAAGTCTATTTATTTGTTTCTCAAGATGATGTAATACATTCCATGGACAAATAAACTCAATAGAGAATCAACTTACTCCAGATGTAATAGAGGTCATGGACAAATAAACTCAATAGAGTCAACTTACTCAGATGTAATCAGCAGCGTAAGCGTGCGTATCAATAACCAGGGCAGAAAACAATTTCTTAGCCACTCTCATTTAGGTATTTCAATTTAATCTATACATTTTTGCCCCCTAAAAAGTAATAAAAAGTGCCGCCACAATGCGGACATAGGTACGCCACTGGATGTAATAGAGCCATGGACAAACTCAAAAGAATCAACTTAATCAGATGTAATAGAGGTCATGGACAAATAAACTCAAAAGAATCAACATCAGTGTAGAGGTCATGGACAAATAAACTCAGAATCTCATAATCAGATGTAATAGAGGCCATGAGACAAATAAACTCAATAGAATCAACTTACTTAGATGTAACAGAGGCCAGGGGGGTGCAGCAGCACAGGTGACACCAACTTAGGGTGACACAAAATGAATAATTCAAAATTTCATAGCAGAAAGAACTTCTGAGATCGGGTTTAATAATTAAAAACAATATCCAGTAACACAGGGTACCACCATGCAGCTTAGGTAAATGAATACAATTCTTGAAATTGTTGAGATGCTTTTAACTCAAAATGAGTTTATTAAATGTCTGGCACATCATGAAGGTGATCTTTATAATGTTATAAAGGCTGCGAAGTATTTTGGAATTTTGTTTGACAGCATACCAGATGTTGATCGATCTTATTTTTCTATGATGACAAAGCCAAGAGTGGTCTGTTTGATGTTTTGAAATTTAATGCTGAATGGGGCTTCCTAGAAATCTGCCAATACTCTCTGAGCCAGCAATTATTTATCCCTATCTTGTGTCAGCTTCATGTGAAAAGGCTTTTCAAAAATGAAACTGATGAAAAATTACCCATCCACAAAGGGACAGTCAAGGCTCTGATCTTGCTCTGTTATCTAATGAAAAGTATGGTGAAAGGATATAGATATAGTGATTGACAGATTTGCAGCTTTTTGAAGACCAGAAAAGGAAAATTCAAAATTAAGTTTATTGTCAAAATAACAACAATTTAACTTTGCTTTGCTCGTTTTTGCAATTCTTAAATGCTTTCACGTTTAATTACATTGTGCAGTTTATATTTTATCTTAGCAAAACTCATCAACTTTTTGACATAATGGACGTATTTGACAAACATTACAATTCTACGCAATTCTCTATGGTCTAGTGCAGGAAATTTCTTAACATATTCCATTGTTCATGGTGGAATTCTTGAGAGGGTGACACCAGAATTTTCCGCACTGGGTGACACCAACCATGGTGATGCTATTGCTCTTATGTCAGTAACCAGACCTATTCATTGCTCAACATTTAATTTAATAATTTCATAACTGAAATTTTAACAGTATTTTCTTCAACCATACATATAGGCTATTCTGCTACTTGTATGTTGTTACTAAGGGTTTAATCTTTATTTGGCAATGTCGGTGTAGTTATATAATGCGGCCAAAATATTCCAAAATAACTAGAAGTATGCATACAGGCGTTGTTCGGAAGTTAAGAGTGCACATTACACATTGTTAATACTTAGTCCTGACACTATTGATGGGATGTGTTCTTATAGGAAATGTTGTTGATTCACCCCACCTAATGTATAGAAACAATCTACATTTCATTTTTCAGAAAGTAAGCTATCCTCTAACCAAAGCGAATTTGGCGTATCTAAGGTAGCTTCCTTGAGTCGCCCCTCTTTAAGCGGCAATGTATTTATATGGAGATGCTCAAGCCCGTAGAATTGGCACTGCCTGAGCTTATCGACTCAAATGAAAATCAAGGTTAAAATTGATATAAATGTCTTAAAATTAACAAATAAGACTTACATTTATATATAGCAACTTTGAATTATATCAGATTATACCAAAAGTAAATTGTTTTTTCACTTTTTACTTGTAAAATACAATAACTGTAGAAAATGTATCATAAGAGAAGAAAATGTCTGGCGACGTCTTCCAATAAAAAAAGAAAAATTAAAAAAAATCATTATATCCGATTATTTGTGACGCCCATGTTAGCTTAAACCCCAGTGCTGAGGAGTTTCAGCCTTTGAAAAATCTCCACGTGAATATGGCGCAAGCTTAGGCAGCCGCTTTGGTTGAGGATAACTGCAAATATATATTTGGGATGGATTATAATTGTTTTTTCTCATTGTTAAAATCAAAACAATGCTTTATAAAAGATAAAATTATGAAGAATGAGAAAGATGACATGGACTAGTCACTAGTGTATTGTGTAGACAATATTGTTACCTTATATCCAGTGTAATGTATCACATTGTAGCACTGTTTATGTAAAATGTGTAACAATACTAATTATCATCTGTTCTAATAAGCAGAGCATACTCTAACTATATAACTGGGTGAAAAACACATTTTTCTTGAAAAAAAAAAAATATATATATAGAAGATAGTAAAAATATATTTGATGATCAATAATTGTGTCTAAGTATAATGTTGCACACCTACAATATAATGTTGCACAAATACAATTCATAAAGTAAAGTTCCCTTGGCATAAAGGCCATAAGGGGCAGATGAAGGGTGAGAATTTATCTGTTTCTATAACCATATGAAGGGATTGTGTAGTTAGCTGTAGCCCAGCTATCTTTACTTCCCCAACTTAAGTCAGGTACCCATTTAAAAGCTGGAGTGGACTTGAGGACTTACACCAGGAACATGAAAACAATCCCAAGGTTCTCAGGGATTCGAACACAGGGACTCTTGATCGACAGTCGACTATCCCCTTACAATACATAAGTAATCTATTTTAGTATGTGGACAGACAGACAGAAATCAATATCTATGAGAGTTGAATATATTTTCATTTTTTGTGCCCATCTTTCAAGCTATTTCTTGTTAGGTAATCCACTCTGACCTAAAAACTAGTCCAGTGCCCTAATAAACACTTACACTGTTTACTTACTTTTTTGAATGAACCTTAATGAAAGACAGAGCTAATGAAAATAAATTCAACTGTCATGAAGTACAGGACTAACAAAAAAGCTAATAAAAAAAAACTTACATCAAATGATGAAAATGATTTTTTGAAAATTTCTGGCAGTGTTCCTTGACTTCCAGGTTTGGGAACTACATCAATCAAAAAACATTTGCATTTAATCAGACATAAATGTAGTGGAAAGAAAATATAGAAGTATAAGTTCTTAAGCACTTTCTTTCAGTCCTATTAATACCACTAGCTACTTTTTATACAGAATACCACTCTTTATCATGTACTTTTACTTCTTAGTACAGGCCAGTTAATATTTCAGTCAATGTATGTAACTGTAAATATTAAAATTTAGTAAGAGAAATGGAAGGGAATAAAAAAGTATTGTAAACCAATCAGTTGATCCCAATTGTTGTTTTTAAATATTCTATTCTGGTTTTTGAATAATTTTAATTTTCCTTCCTTGCATTTGTTCCATGCACTCATCTAGACTATTAGTCTGTTGGGAATGTGCAGTCCCAGTCTTATGTATAGATAATTTCTATTAATGCTGATATATGCCATCTTGAAATCTCGTGAGTTGGTGTACATTTATTTTGTGTTTGCAGCATTTTTTCCAAAATATTTTGTAGGGAAAAGATGTGAGTAGTGCTTGATCTATTAGGCCTAAATCCACTTTGGTAGTCACCTTAGATTGTTTCAATGAATTTCTGCATACTGCGACAATTATCGTACACATATTTTACATACTGTATTTAGCAGTGAGATTACTCTATAGTGGTTTTCACTTTATTTTTGAATCTTTCTTGTGGAGTGTTACTATCAAGGCTGTTTCCCCCATTATTCTGTTGACAGTACCCCTCTTCTTTCCATATTTTGTTACTTACCGTATGTTATTTATTTCTAGGTGCAATGTATGTCCTCCATATTTTATGTATATTGATGTTTTCCTCTCCTGGTGCTTTGTTGTTCTTAGTCTTTTTTATTAAATTGTTTTTTTTCTTCCATAGTTGGTTACTCTTTGTTGTGGTCATCTGTAATGTTTGGAATTGGTTCCTCTATTTCAATGTCTTGGTCATCTGTAATGTTTGAATTGGTTCCTCTATTTATGTGTCTTGGTCATCTGTAATGTTTGGAATTGGTTAATTTCTGTGTTTTGGTCATCTTTAATGTTTAGAATTGGTTTCTCCTCTCTGTGTTTGTTCTGTAATATTTGGAATTTCTCCTTGGCTGTTGGTATTAGTTGTCAGTATTTCTTTAATAAATTCAGCACCTATCTAGACCCATTTCATTATCTGTGTAGAGGTCATGAACACCCTCTGATGAGACACCCTCTGATGAGACACCCGCTGTTTTCCTCCTTCATGACTTTGTGGACATTTTCTTGTTTTTTTCCCCCATGTTTTGGTCATCTTTCTTCTAGCTTCCAAATATACTAGTGTCTGACTTTCTTGTCTTCACTTTATCAGTTTCTACTTATTTTTTGCATTCACCATCTGTACCGTCTGCTCTTTTCTTATTTAGTTGTAGCTCCATGACCTTTTTCTGCTGAGTTTTTTATTGTATTTAAATTTTCAATATTATCTGTTTCTGTGACCTCCAGATTTCTTTTACTTTTTGCTCATACCTTTTTATTGTTTGAGGCTCTGAATTTAATACAAACTAATTATTGGTTTTCTTAGCCTTCTGTGTATTTGTAATATGCTTGTTTTTTATTTGCTTATATTAGGTACTCCAAACTGACGAAAAACAGAGATTTTAGAGTATATAAAAATCATTTTATGTCCATTTTCAACATAAGATTTTATAACTAAATGCTAACATTCTATCACAAATATATCATTAAAAAGCAACTATTACTAGTTGTTTGATTTGATTTTTGATATTTTAATAACGAAATCTTTCATTGTTTATGCATCTCGTTTTTTTACCACTTGTTTCCTACCTTTCAACCCACCTACCAAATACAACATGTCAGGCATTCATAATATTAAATATATAAAGATTTATATCATTTTATTCAGGAATTACAGCTCTTTATAACCATATCTTTATAATAGAAAATATATCAGTTTATTTTAATTTCAAATGCACTTTAAATCATTTTGCGTAAATCTTTAATTTTTTTGAAAGCTGGATTTTTCTCCATAAAATTGTTATATGTAGATGCGCCGATTCTTAGTACAAAACACCCTATAATAATACATTTTTCCCCAGAACATTAACCCCATTTTTTTCTCATAATGAATATGATAAGTATGAGAGCATTTTGAAAAAAAAATGCTCTATTGTCCCCGTTTTGTCTGTCTGTCTGTCATTACCCTAGTCCAACAGCCATAAGTCCTAGACCCATGATATATTTATCATTTTGTAGGTCTTGGCCTGTGTATGTGCAGCAAAGTCCTTTTAGCGATCCCAACTCAGGGCCAGAAAGGAGGCTTATAAAGATACCGTTTTTACTATATAAGTTATATTAACAAGGGACGCCTAAGTGTAACCATAAGTCCTAGACCCATGATGTATATATCATTTTGTAGGTCTTGGCCTGCCATGTGTACATCAAAAAGTTCATTTATGGCGATAAGACCTGAGGGCTGGCAGAAAAAGAGTATTAAGTACCGTTTTTACTATATAAGCTATATTAACAAAGGAGCGCCCTATATCTCAGCAACCATAAGTCCCTAGACCCATGATGTATATATCATTTTGTAGGTCTTGGCCTGCCAAGTGTGCATCAAAAGTCCTTTGCGATCTGACCTCCCAGAATAAATATAAGAGTTTCTAATGTACCGTTTTTGCTTATATTTTAAATATAAATAATAAAAGCTAATCAAAGGGGCTGTCACATTCTGTGATTTAATGGATGAAATCAAGTCCTGCTTTCATCACCCGGGTGAATAAGATATAAATAGGTTAGACATAGACATTGTCTTCCCAGGTTCTTTCACACTGTGATCAGTCTGTCTAGCACCCACTATCACTTTGTCACCTGGGGAGAAAATATACAGGGAGATAACATGCCCTCGACCTTCAGACGACGGGGATGGGTTCTTTGTCTCTTGCCCCCGCCCTTTATCTTGAAGGTTGGAACTGTCCAGGGCCGGGGGCAGCGGATCACGCGGGATAGCGTGATCTACAAGCTCGTGGCCATTGGTCAACGCGAGAGAATTGATAGCGAGGCTGACCTTCCGGTCGAGTTGGCGGGGATGTAGCTAGATGTGGTTTTAGTCAGTGCTGGGGAATCAGTGACTCTAGGACAATCCAACCAGGAATTCGAACTGAGACTCTCGCACGGGGTGGGAAATAGGCTGTTAGCCTAAGTTTCGCTACCCCACCCAGGTAACTATTCTAATCTTGATGTATTATAATATTGTTTTAGTAGCCGGTAACGCTACTGTCCTTTTTAGGACACGCGGATGTTCTTGTTGTTTGATGTGAATAAAGGTGTTGTAATGTAATTTACTTCGTTCTCAATTTATTGTTGTGTTGTACGTCCTGTATAACCGTGGCTGTGACAATATAAATGCTGGCCAGAACTCAGTAGGTGATCATACCCACCAGGCTAGCAGCCATAGGGACCCATAGAGACCTTGACATTCTGGTGACTCGTTTGGGATCTTTGCAATATCAGTTAATCAGACAGGGGCCAATCACCTTACTGAGTTCAAGCATGGGAACTCAACCAGCCCACAGGCCACAGCCAACAGTGGATATGCTGTCATTGATGAAGAGTGGCCTCGATGGGCGCTGAGGCCGAAATGTGGTTACCATAATCACAAATGTATTCCCTCTGGTGACAGGCAGATCACCATGGGCGAAAGTGGATGACCGCTGTCATTAAGTGAGAAAGGTGGCTCGATGAGTCACTGAGTCCGATAATGATTCGCATAATCACAGGTGTAGGCGTATTAATTGTTAGGCCAAACACGTGGCAAAATGGTAAAAACGATGGCGGTACGCTTAAGCCGCCTACAACAATGCAGACGTCTTCCCTCGGGCAGAAGAGATCAACCAGAAGAGAAAGGAACCTCCACCAACCGAAGTCAGACAAGAGTTTCAGAGTCATGGTTTTTTATATAGACTCTGGTTAAGTTGTTTTGGTGTGATTCTGTATTTTGTTTTTTTATTCATAAACTGGAGGACTGGAAGCGTAGAGGTAGGCCAATTATTTTTAAGTTTAGCCCTTTTCTGTCTGCCCCTGTGAGCTGCCTATTTTTTTCTTTTTGGGTAACGCATATTTCTTCCCAAATTAACTCATTGGAGTTTTAGTGTGTACCCCATTTTATCGTGCGGTAAAAATCAAAAGTGTGTATAGGTTTAAACTTGATGCGCATTTAATAAACTCGTTATAGTTTCAAGATATAGGGAAGGTAACTTTCCAAATTATATTTTAGTTGCACGTGGTTAAATGCTAATGGCGTCATGAACTATACACGGATATTTACTTACAAATCACAAATAGTGTTGTCGAGTAAGAATATTTTTCACACGTGTTAGAAAGTTGGAATTTTGTGAAGGAAATAGTAGGATGTTCACAGAGAAGAGGTCGGAGGCCTAAGTTGTTGTCAGTGGGTGCGTTGGTACCGATAAGTGAATAATGGGGGCCCATGGCATTTTAATGTTGTAGGGGTGCAGTAAGGTACAGGCCATGCTGTTTTGATGGTGCAAGGCATCTCGCTGCCATGCATGCGGTAGGAGATGGGGCTTTAGGCGCCATTGTTGTTGGTCCATGTCTGGTTCATTGTAACCGATGGACGTGAATGTATTTTGATTGGCAGGCACAATATTGTTGTTGGTCCATGCATGGTTCATTGTAACCCGATGGGGCGTTAAATAATTAGTTGGATGTTCATGCGAGGTTGCAGAGAACTTCGGTGAACATAAATGTAGTTGGATTTTGTGTAAAGGTATTTTGAAGCTGTAGTCATTTGAATTTGGTTGATTATTTTTGACTTTGTGTACAGTCAATTTCTAATTTTGCCATACTTTTTTTGTGGCTTTGAATATTTAATGTTGACTTTGTGTAGTCATTTTTATTTAGTGTATACTCATTCTGATTTGTGTACAATCAGGTGTTTGTCATTATGTGTAGGGCAGTCATTGTCGCTATTAGCAGGCGGGACTTCGGGTGCCCTCATGTGGGTACAGTGGGCTTTACGCTGAACCATTCGTAGATGTCAGGAGGGGCCCAGAATCTAGAAGAGATTTCTGGATGCGGTAAGGTACCGATCCAATCGTTTGGGCGCAGGGCATCACTGCCATGTGTAATGCGTTGAATGGGCCCTTGGGAAGCCAATTAGCTGTTCATGCTAGATTCGATCGGTGAAAGCTAATGTATTTTAATTGTAATTAGTAGCACTGTTCATGCTAGATTCCAGAATCGGTGAAAGCCATTTTTTAGATTGTAATTAGAGGTTCATGCTAGTGCAGAGAATGGTGAAAGCTAATGTATTTTTGGTATAATTAAGAGGTTCTGGATGCACCCAGAAAATCGGGGTGAACGCTAATATTTTGTTTGATTGGATGTTTATGCTTTACATTCATTATATATTTTCTCTTTTACTTTGGACCCTCATTTGAATTGATGTTTCTTTTCATTTGATTTTGCGTACTTTCATTTGATTTTTGGGTAGATTTCTTCCAATTAAATGATAGCAGGTCTGATTTTTGATTGTAGGTGAAGACAATAAAGATAAATCATAACATAAATTTGCAAATGGCTTCAACATTGTAATGTGCCCAAATGTTACGTTTAGAAGTTGCCCCCTCCTTTTGCACACGCACCTGCCGCCAGTATCGAGTGACTCATCAGTTGACCATGGAACATAACCCAGGGTCATGGTCAGAAATGTTACATCCTAAATTTACCCCTCCTCCCGTTTGCCTCCTGCCAATTTAAATTTACCCATGTCACGGACCCTCTCGCTTCTCATCAGTTGACCATGGAATGTAACGCAAGGCCATGGATGTGTGTTACGTCAAGAATTCACCGCACCTCTCCTCCCCCCCCCATATGCGTGTCAAGCTTAACCCCTTCAGTGCTAGCCCACCACACACCTCCCAGATGTAAACGCTACTGTCTATGAAAGCAACCCCTTCCATACTAGTATCAACTGTCCCAATCGCACCTCCCCGCCAGTGGCGACGCCATTTAAAGTTGTTCCAATCAGTTCTCTCTGCTTTGCACAGTTATCTACTGTCCCACTCGCACCCATAGCCTTTAAAAAGTGGATGCTGGAATGTATCTACGACAGAGGCGGCCCACAGAGAGAGAGTGGGAGTCGGCCCCGCATGCCATCAGTCGGTCCTGTAGATTTAGAGAAGTCTTAATAGAAGATATCTAGAGTAGAGAGGCGAGCAGATAGCAAATGACTTGAATAATTAAAGCTTATAAAATATTGTTCACTAAATTTGTATCATAGTACATTCATCAGTGTTGTAAAGTACACTCCTAAGAGTTGTGTTGTTTATATACTAGTACCTATACCAGTGAGTCATAGTTAAGATTTGGTAATTAAGTTAAATTACCTGGCGAGCCTGCCCGACATATAATATCAGCCTACATATATATATATATATATATATATATATATATACTGCTACACAAGAAATTCGTACGTAACACCAAACAACTGTTGATGTTATGCTTGCAAGTTCAAACAGAAAGCACAGATGGCATTATTACAAGGCATATACTGATTTTTAAATATAGATAAATAATTCATATAATTTTTTAATAGAATCCTAATTGGTCACAGCCAGACATAATACTAATTACTAATCCAAAGATTTCTGTATCATTTCTCTGAATAAACCAAACTTACAATAAAAAAATTAATTCAATTAAGACATGGATATGTTACAAATAATAAAGATTTTGAACTATAGATTACTTCTGTCAATATCCACAAGGAGTAAAGAACAGTAATTTTATTAATTTATTATACTGGTAAAATTATTTTAATATTGGATATAGTGTAGTACTTGTTTATAATTGTTCTTCAACTACTGTTATTAAAATTGTAACAGGTCTTATTTATTGTTATTTTTTGTGTGAAAAAGAATGATAAAATCATGTAGTACAAATTTATTACTTAGAGTTAAAGAACAAAAATTAAAAAAGAATAAAAAACACATTAAATAGTTCCGTTATTATAGACAAATTGAATTTGCTTCATTTTGATATAAAGTCATTGATTTTGAATGTAAATTTGAATTTCGTATGATTTTTTTAGTATGGTCCATTTTTGCACACATGATGGATAATCGTGTTTGTCTAACCCATTGCTTTCTTATTTCTAAGTATAATGTTTAAATAGTTTCATTGTTCACACTTTACTCTTTAAAATGTTTAAATAGTTTCATTGTTCACACTTTACTCTTTTAAAATGATACCAACATCATTTTTGTGGGTTTCTAAGTTTTTTTTAAATATGAGCATTAAAAAATACCCAATTTTCATATTTTTTTACCTCCTTTTTTAAATTTTACAAAAAGCTGTGTTGTCCTATATTTGAGCCAAAAAAACATAGCTTTCAATCAATAAAAGTTCTTGAAAAAAATTGAGTATTTTTTTTATATACTTGTCAGATTTCCTTAAATATAATTTTTCTGAGAGGAAAATCCTTTAAATGTTGCCCCCAAAAATTGGGCTCTTTGTAAAAAATTCATAACTTCCTTAAATTTTGCTATACATAGACAAATTTTGGTATCAATGATCTTAGAATGACCTATATTTTGTAGCCAAAGTGTAATTAACTTAATTATTTGTAAAGGAAAAATCAGTTTGGAGTACCTACTTATATTTTATTTTGACTAGTTTGTGACCTGTGTCTGCATCTGCTCCACTACGACTTCTGACATGTTGAATATTGACACATGGTACTTTTGGTTTATTGTCACTTATCTGGTGATATAGTACTACTGGTGGTCATGCCTTTACCTGATGCAATTGTTGGTCTGTTTGTTTGACTCTTTTCCTATCGTTGTACAGAAGTCTTCAAAAAATTATTTTTACTAAGATGGCTTTTTTTTCTAAACTATCACTCAATCTCCAGTGGCTGTATGAGCACAAGTGAGATTAAATTAAGCATTTTGCCTTGCCAATTATTTCATTAATAATATTTTTCCTAGGCTTATGCAAAGTGATTCTACTGTAAAAGATTGTATTCTGATCTTTTAGTATTTCTATAATTTTCCAATAGCGCTGCTACTTTAATATTGTATTCTTGAGTTGCTCAACAAGTCTGGTTAGGTTCCCTTAGTAAAGGCTTAATAAGTTCAAGTCGCTATCCAGTAAATGCATCTGTGTATGCAAGGATCAGTTTCCATTTAAAGCCAGTCTGGTTTTTAATATTTGTTTGGCTTTCGTTTAAGTATTTTTTTACGTGACTGAATGTTCACACTTAAAGCACGAACAATAGAGTGGCCCCTCACAGCCTTGTGGGTATGCCTTTGTTTAAGTATAGGTCCCTTAGCCTTTGTGGATCCTTCTACTAACTACAATGCAATAGTTGGCTGCTTTAGCGCTGCCCCTAGAATTTTATTTCATATCTGGAGAGTTTTCCCCTATCCCCACCTGGAGGAATCCGATTGGTAGTTTGTCCTGACATTTTATTATGATAGTTAACAGTCTGTATATATAGTTACGTTAATAGCAAATAGCCTACCATATTAAAAAAAAAAAATTCTTAGCAATTATAATCAGAACTTGAGCTGAAAAAAAATATTTAAAAAAAAATTTTAATCTTTTAAAAATCTAGTTATGAATTAACATGATATACTTAATTTGCTCTAGTACTTACATCTTCCTTAGATGTATATAAGAGGTACCTGAACTCTCCAGAGTTAGCTATTCGTGAAGACAAGGCGGATACACTGCTTTAAATTAGCTATTGGGGCTAAACAACAGGAGTCTTTAAATGTTGACAAAGCTTAACCTTAATCCACGAATCAGTTCCATCTCTCAGAGGCTGATAGCCAACTGTTGACAAGAAACAATAAAATATCCACAGCATTAGCTTACGTTAAGCTATCATTCATAATGTTTATGTTTGCAATCAACAACTGTAAATATAATTCTGCAATCTTTTATTGGACTTACTACAGCATGCCACAAATTCAAAAAGAATAGTTTACTATTGGCAGAGAGGCCAAGTTTTTTCTTGAGTTTTTTTTTGATAAGAGAATTAATTTTCTTTTATATGACTTTTTAGTATACATGTACCTCAGGCAGTTAAATGCCTCTCTACCTACATTGAAAATGGTTTACATGAATATCACAAACCCATATAGAAAAGCATTGCTGGCTTTTAAATTATTGATTGGGTAAAATTATTTTTATTAATTTTGCTGTTAATACTGTCCCTTACGGTGCCTCATTGCATCATAGAACCACACAGCCCTGTAATATCTCTCATAAATGTTTCATCAATGCTTTTAACACCGACTGTCTTCAATCCAGTATACTCTCTTGATCTTTTGCCTTTTTTTACAGTAAGACCTCTTTTATTGACTTTCTGTAAGAAATAATATTGAATTAGACAGAAGTATTCAAGTAAATAAAAATAAACAGGTTGAGATATTAAAATACAATTTTAAAGTCTTCAAATGGTTTATAGCATTGTATACATGTTAAATGTATTTTATACATAACAACTTCATAAAGTTTGATAGTGTTGTCTTGAAGTGGAAAGTTAAAAAAAACACAATTAAGAGGCTAGTTTACACCATTTTGAAAAATACATTTTAAATGAAGAAAAATGCCTGGACCCAAAGACCCACCCCCCTACCCCTAACTTTCTCAAATGGTCATCCAGATGCACCGGTTTTATCAGGGACCTTGTCTAAAATTGGATCTTATTCTGCCTCAGCATGCACTTTTTACAATTTGCGTTAATAGAGCAGGATGATAATCTGAAAAGTTACTTCATCAATAGAGCAGGATAAGGATCACAAGTTGCTACGTATCCTGGACTTAGTTCCAAAACTAACGATCTTGCTTTATATTGTTAAGTTTTTAAATGGCAGCCAAAGCTGCTTCAATTGATCTGGTGTCCAGCTTTTGTCTTAGAGTGTAGAGCCCAAATCACAAGAAGATGACAAACTCTTAATGTCAAGTTCCTTTAATTTTCTGAAAGGTTGTTTGCAGTAAAAAATGTGGAAGTATTGCAGCTTTCAGCAATTTTCCCACAGCAATTGTCCATCAGAACATTATTTCATTGTAAGTGTAAGCACTTCAATCTCAAGTAAACTGGTTTAATCAACACAATTATAGCTACCAAAACTGGTACAATCAACACAAATATAGCTATCAAAACTGGTTCCGTCTTTAATTATAGCTATCAAAACTGGTTCAATTAACACAAATATAGCTATCAAAACTGGTTCAATTAACATAAATATAGCTATCAAAACTGGTTCAATCAACATAAATATAGCTATCAAAACTGGTTCAATTAACACAATTATAGCTATCAAAACTGGTTCAATTAACACAAATATATAGCTATCAAAACTGGTTCAATTAACACAAATATAGCTATCAAAATTGATTCAATCAACACAAATATAGCTATTAAAACTGATTCAATCAACACAAATATAGCTATTAAAACAGGTTCAATCAACACAAATATAGCTACGCTCTTGTCCCTTGGAATTGATTGAAATGCCAATAAGTAAATTCCTACTATCTTAGCCAATTTTTTTATTTTTAGAAATATTGCTTTCCATTTGCCAATGGTTTATAAATGTTTTCAGCCATGAACAATTATTACAAATTTTAAAATCAGCATTGATATTCTAATTGTATGGCTTCCTTAATATTAGTGAAAGGTTTATACAGTATTACTTTATCAACCATCTTATTTTTCATTATGACTTCCATTAATATAATAAAACAGATCATGAAAGTGATGGTTAAGTATATAAAATTATTCAACTATGATTTATTTATTTTTGATAACCAATGCATAATCTCTGTTCTTATTTTTCAGCAAAGCAATTAGCAATAATTGAGATGGGTTTTTTTTTGTTTTACATAGAAAAACAACTTACACCTCCCTCTTTTGTTAGTTATGGCCACATGTATAAACAGCGTGCCCATTTTTCCACTTAGAAGTATTTGACAACAACTGAATATGACGATAACCTTCAAAAGATGAAAATGATTAAATGAACCCATGTCTGCAAAACCAGGTGAACTGTTAAAATTACTGCTTTCAGAGTTTTCCTTTAAAGTATGTACATTAATTTTAATATTGTAATTTATTTGTTTAAAAAAAAAAGACTTAGATTCTTATTTGTTCATGTATTAAACAGTGAGCTCAACTGAAGAGAGTGTAATCAATGTGTTTTACAAAATATATTTATCTTTGACTGCATAAACATTTATATAGTTTTAGCATTGGTTTAACATAATGATCTGTTTTAACTATTTAAAATAGTAGACAAAGAATGTTTTCATATAGCTGTAATGTACAATGAAGAAAAAGTTTGTGTAAAAGCTTTCAATTTGAATATCCTTAGCCAGATTTTAATCAATGCTGCACATTCATTATATATGGGTTAAGCAATTCAATATTTCAATGAATTATTTATATCTTGGGATGCTGAGAATGGGGACATAATTTTCTGAAGTAAAATGATAAACTTTGTGCTAAGTGTTAAACATAATTTGAGCTTTGTAGAATAAAATCAAGATATTACTAGAATCAAAAGAAAATTTCTAACAGAACTTAAGATAAAAATAATATGATTGAATACTTTTAGTGTGTTAGCTCATTTAATTCATTTAAACAGGCACCTTTAAAAAAATTTTTTAGATAATGAATAAATTTTAAAGCATAAGAATCTTTGAAAACGAATACAGTGAAATGTGTTATTATGGGCTCCGATTGTACTGAAGCATTCAGTATTGCAATTTTTTTCAGCCCTTTCTACTTTGCATAAGTCTGTTAAAAGCTTGCTGTAACAGAATTTCTTACTTTCAGTATTGCAAAAAAAAAAAAAAAGCCTTTCACCAAGATTTTTTCCCCAAATTCAACATTTTTTAAGTTAAGCATGCAAAAAACAGCTTTTTCGTTTGGCAGGTGATCAGCTGGAAAGGAAGGGGAGAGAATTAAATTAAGAAACCACACTATTGGCTGACTAGGTTTGTAATTTATAATCAACCAATGAGCATTGTTAGGAACATAGCCCTACCTTGCAAGGGAAAAATTCACTTAACCAGGTGGAGAGGACAATTTAGGTACAGCAGAGAAAAAATACATTGGTTACAACAATTATTGACAGTGAAAAAAAGTATTATGTAGTTGCTGAATAACTCTAATGATACCAACATTAGGTTTAATAAGCTGAGCATTAAGGTGGGGGTGGGCAGTTTTTAAAATTACAGATAACATTACTAGCCAAGTAATATTTTAGGTTATAATTTGACATATTACTATTGAAACTGTATAGCTTAAGTAAAATGCCATGGTATTATTTGGTGTAGGGACTTAATGGAAATCGGCAATTATGTTATGCAAAGATGGTTAATAATGCTATAGTTTTATTACCTATGATCTTTTTGTTAAAGTTAGGGAAACTAATTATCATAATTTGAGAAAGGTCCAAAAGGTGATATTTTAATATTTAATCAGAAAATACTCAAAAGAGAAGAATGGAAACTGGGATTGATAATACAGATGAGAATGACTTTTTAAATTTACATCTTTATGTGTGCATTAATTTTGAATTTGAATTTTAATTAAAAATGGATTATGAATCTGTTTTTAAGTAAGAGCTGCTGTTTAATTAAAAAAATTGATCAAAATTAACGCATAATTAAAATTTTTATCTTAAATTAACACACATTTAAATTGATACAATATAATACATGTAAATTTGTTTGCTGCAATATTATGAAGTCAGTTTAATTTATGAAAGAGTTATAATTATTGTCATTACATCTATTAAGCATTATCATAAAGGCCTATGTCTATTAAATTAGTTACTGAGAACAGTTTATTGACATATATCAATCATGTCAAGTGATCTGAGTAGTTGTTTTTAATGGCAACATTGCCAAACATGTTTTCGTACCATAGGTTCCAAACAGGACGTATGTCAAAAAAAAAATAATCACGCCATTTCTATCTCCTTATGCGCCTTTCCTTCTTTAAACAATAAATAGCCAGAAAGTACTCAGCTCTGCACTTATTGTGCTGAGTTTTTCTTGATTTTTTACCCCCCACTCCCACGTTACATTACCTAGCACACTTATCAGCCTCTCTGCCCACAAAGATAACGTTATATGACTTGCCCAACCACCATACCCCTCTATCCCAAAACAAGTTGACACAAGTTCCGTGTTTCCAACCCATGGCACCTGTCAATCAAACTAGTAACACGTGTTGTTTTAGTATTATATAGTATTATAAGACCCTAATGTCCAGTAACAATACATTCTAAGGGACTTGTAGGCCTCCCTACTATTAGATGCATAATTATATAGGTATGTTATATAGGTCTATATATATATGTATATATAATTATGTATCCATTACAGCAAAGGGGAGTCATACAAGTCCCTTAAAATACACTGTTACTGGACATTGGATTCTAATAATACCAACACAGAAACCCGTGCATAGAGTGTTATCTTTTGGATTTCACATTCAGTAGCATTTTCGGCCCCAACCTCTCATTGACTTGTTATTAGCTAATTTTTTTTTTCAAACCACGATTTATGATTTTTAATGTCCGTAATAAAAACTAGGGAGCGACCGATAATCGGATCGCTATCGGTATCGGACCGATATTGGCACTATCGGTTAATATCGGATCGGCCGATTGTTCTAGGGAGCGACCGATAGTCGAACCGATATTGGCACTATGGGTTAACTGTCGGACCGGCCGTTTTTTTGGCTGCCGATACATTGTTTGTTTTTTTTCACAACAGAGTTGCAGAAAAGAAAATCAGTAAATAACCCAATTCTATAACTAGATCAGACAAGATTTAAAAAAAAAGGAAAAAAAAAACCCGTACACAGAAATTGTCATGTATACATCAGAGAAACGACCTTGAAACAATAGGATTGGCATTTCTTAATTCTAATGTATGACCTTGAATGATACAATTAGTGAACATCTGTGCGTATTGAAGCGTCACGGAATATGACAGGGAAGGGGTAAGCATGGGTTGACATACGTCATTATCTGTATTAGCACGAGAGAAACACGTGTTTGGCAATTGGCATTGTTGTTGCTTAAGGGGCTGTCCATTAATTACGTCAACAAAATAGGGGGGAGGGGGGTCAGAAAATTTTTGACAATTGTTGACAAGGGGGAGGGGGGAGGTCAAGAAAAGTTGACGTCAACAATGTTACTTTTTTAAATTTAATATAATTACTTAATAAATAGGAAAATTAAGCAGCGTTTGTAGTTCTGTGTTACACACTCACCTAACATTCAGTATTTTAATTAAACTAACTATATTCCTACTAATTTTGCCACATAAACATTTTGGAAGCCACCTTTTTAGGGGGGGGGTAATCAAATGTTGACGTAATTTTATAGGGGGGTCTCGGAAAGTTTGACAAGTTGTTGACAAGGGGGGGGGGAGGTAAAAATCGCCAAACATTTGTTGACCTAAATAATGGACAGCCCCTAAAAATAAAATATCGGTATCGGTATCGGTAAAAATGCTGGGGGAAAATATCGGTATCGGACTATCGGTAAAAAGGCATATCGGTCGCTCCCTAATAAAAACGGCAATGTAATTCTCTTGAATACGACTAGAGAAAATGCTCTGTTGCTCTATATGATTTTTTTTATGGACCAAAAAACCAATTCGAAGCCTGGATGATTTGGGTTCTGAACGATTTCCTTTCGCAATAATGTCGGATTTTGAGGTATTCCTGTAGCTAAGCATAATGCTACTTCGCTCGGGTGGATCTACCTAGGGTAGATCGCACCGCCGATTAACACCACACCTTTCAGTAGGTACAGTGTGTTGACTAGCGTCAGCCCCGTAGCGTGACAATTCTACAGGAGGGGGCAGGCATTCTACAGCAGGGGCCAGGCAATAGCAGGGGGGGCAGGTAATACATTTTACTAAGTATAACAAATAAGCCCCCCCCCCCGCACGCTACGGGCCTGACTAGCGTTCTTGTCGCCCGGGGCAGAATTAAAAAAAAATAAAAAAAAGTCTGCCTCATTCATGTACTAGCAAGTATTCAAGTGTTGAAAATGTCGCCCCCCTCCACCCCACACCCGTCTATTTACGCCACTGAAAATACCTTCTTGAATATGTCCATGACAGAAGTGAACATAAACAATAAGAGACAAAATAAATATTTTAGCAACTAAATGAAATCTTAACAAAAGAACATTTTTTTATCCACTACATGGTATTATTATATGCATTTTTATTTTCATTTAGCTTTGAAAACTTATAGTAACCCGTCTACTACTTCGTCTGAAGATAACTCCGGCTCTAGATGTTATGCCAAGTTTAGCCAGGTGTCAAGTGTTGACAAATACACATCTGTACACAGAAGTGTCCACTTGAAGCTGGTTCAGTGTCCCATATCTCCCCCCCCCCTCTCCCTCACACCGGGACCGTTATTATCTCCGCCTCTGGACGTGAGAGTTATCCTTATATACACACAACGGTAAATAGTTCTATGGAAAAAGGAATGGAGACGTTGCCTGCCCCCTCCCCCACTCTGAACGATATTACAAAATATTTAAAACACATAAACACATACACATATACTAGCATATTGTCAGGGATGGCAATGGTGTCTTTCTTTCTTCATTTAATTTCACACACAATTAAAACAAGTTAACAACACTTCTTTATCACAAATACTTCTAATAAATACGACAAGTTAAAACAAGTTAACAACACTTCTTTATCACAAATACTTCTAATAAATACGACAAGTCGATTTGATTTAAATATGAGCAATCACTTCACTCTATTTACTCTAAGCACTCAACAAAAGTTAAATCAACACTATAGCTTCACAATATCAATTCTTCGAAAATAACCACACACTTCTTACTAACTCCTTCGTTTCTTCCTAATTCACTCCCTTCTTCAAACTTAACAAAACCTACACTGCCCCCGTCTCTTTCTGTCGTGACCTCTATATCTTCGCGTCCCTACAACTGACCAACGCTGTCCCTTTTCGCCCCGCCTTCTTTTCCCACCTGTCTAATTACGTAACACCTAACTACATGCTGCTGCTATTAATCATCAGTCCTGACCTATTTTCACTGTCCGTGCAATTCGTTTGTCTACTTAATTATCTGTCTATCAATCTATCACTCAATCTATCTGTCTATCTATCTAACAATATGACTGTCTATCTATCTATGTCTTTCTATCTATTTTCACTGTCCTTACACATATGTCAGACGTAACAGGGTAAACAGAACTGTGAGATAAGACAAACACAAATTATTCGTTCTAATTTATTGTTCTAAACATTAGCGCCGTGACCATTGGGATATTCAAGAGTACAACTGACCGTGCTGATAGTAGACTAAAGCATGTTTGTTATGCCTTGTGTTAATTCACTCCGCTGTCCTGGCACCCCTATGCTCGTTCATATAAAAAGCGGAAAATATCGGGCGTTCGTTTCAAAAATTTAAATTAGTGGTTTCAGTTGATTGGAGGATAGGCTGAAAAAAATGTTTTGTTTTCATTTATTAAAACGTGTTAAATTGGTTATTTTGCTGATTTTATGTTAAAATAACAGGTAGGCTGAAATTGTAATCTAATTGGTTATTTTATTTTTCTCCTGATTTCCCCCATGTCTTTTGCTCTCATGGTCCTACACCTGTTTAGGATATCTATCTATCTATCTATCTATCTATCTATCTATCTATCTATCTATCTATCTATCTATCTATCTATCTATCTATCTATCTATCTATCTATCTATCTATCTATCTATCTATCTATCTATCTATCTATCTATCTATCTATCTATCTATCTATCTATCTATCTATCTATCTATTTATCTATCTATCTATCTATCTATCTATCTATCTATCTATCTATCTATCTATCTATCTATCTATCTATCTATCTATCTATCTATCTGTCTATCTATCTATCTGTCTATCTGTCTGTCTGTCTATCTGTCTGTCTGTCTGTCTGTCTGTCGGTCGGTCTGTACGTCCGTCCGCCCGTCCGTCCGACTGTCTGTCTGTCCGTCCGTCCGTCTGTCTGTCCGTGTCCATCCACTCGTCTATCTGAACGTGTATTTGATTTGCGTAACTTTAATGTCAGCTCTTAATTAAACATGTTTAATGAGTTGAATATTAATACAAACTGAACTATTTCTTTTCTTCCAGACACACTATGTACAAACCTGTTCACCCTATTGCATCATCCCTTTATGTAACTGTTAATCATCATGACTTCTTCTCAGGTGCGGATTTAAGGACGGGCGCTATAGGCACGCGCCCAGAAACCCCAACTGACATATAAGTCTGCCCCCCCTGCTTCTACTAAGCAAAAACAAAAAAATCTTTTATGAAACCTAAAGATTTGGGGCATTCAAAACGTATGATGACTAAGTGGCTAACACAAATAGGCCTATCATTCGCTCTTTGGCAGGGTTAAGGGGGGTGGGAGGGGTTAGGGTGCAGAGTCATTTATGCGTATCTCTCATCTCCCCAACCACAAGACTTTTTTTTACCCCTTTCCTTCCCTCACCGGCTCACATTTGGAAATTGTATACATGTATGTCTGTCTGTGGCGACTTTCTTCTGACAATATGTTCGGATTGCCCCCCCCCCCTTTCCCTCTCTCAGCTCGCGCCGGCCCTGGCCATAATATGATAGTAGAACTATGATAAGCAGAAGGTCTACATTTATAAAGAGGACCTCATAAGTAGACGTCGATGGGTTTGTTTATCGCCCCCCCCCCCCCCACTATCAAACATTGGATGCTAGCGTTTCGTTGTTTTTTGTTTTGTTTTTTAAAATCACATACCGTTTTAATTGTTACAGTTTTTGACTCAGAGTTGACCACAGATTAGATATTAATGTATAATTTGTGGAGTTCACTTAAGTAATTGCTTTGTTTACGTGTGCACATGTATGCGTGCAGGCCCGTAGCGTGCGGGGGGGGGGCGGCCCCCCCTGCGTTTTGTCTGCCCAATGCATATTTGTTCTACTTAGTAAAATGTATTACCTGCCCCCCTGCTATTGCATGGCCCCTGCTGTAGAATGCCTGGCCCCAGCTGTAGAATTGTCACGCTACGGGGCTGTATGCGTGTTTGTGTTTTAAACCAGCATGTATAAATGGTCTATATGCGATTTGTTTATCTAGCTCTGCAATGATACAACTTGACAAGGTACTAAGGGTGCCTCTGAACTAATGGTCTGTGTACCACCGGTTGGTGACCACTGCTTTATAACAACGTTCGTCTGCAGAAATCTGCCCCCCCCCCCTTCCTCGAACAGTTTTCCCCTTCAATTAAGAACTTCACTAAATTATTCAGTATTTTTTTCTGCCATCAATTAGTCTTGTTGAAATATATAAAGTTTCGACATTGATCTATTTTTTTAGACTGGCCTAAGAATGGCAACGAATGTGTTACAAAACAATAGTGAATCTTCCAAGGTTTTCTGCATTGACAATATTTGGGTAATTATGATTATAACCAATTATTATAATTATATACTAACCAAATAATTTTATTTTTGCCAGGCGCTCAAATGGAAATTAAAAACGGTAGACTGTTTTCCCTCATATTTGACATTTTAAATAAGATATGTTTTTTTTTTAAAAAAAATTCAAAATAATTACAATATAAATATTCCTTTATTTCTCTGTTGGGTAGGTGCTTATTATTAGAAAAAGGAATGCTCCGTTCAAGGGGAAAAAATCTGGCATCACTTGACAATGTAACTTTTAAAATGAATAAAAAAATAATCTTTACAATTTCAAATAATCAGCAATTCATTGTAATTTATGAAGTAGTCTACGGTGGTTTTTATTTTTTTTTATTTTATTCTGAGCTACGAAATTCCCAGTTATCAATAATTATTTGTTTATTACTTTCAGGACACAGATCTTTTGGTATCTTCATCATGGCCAAGGTTTACATCGTGTTTTCAAAATACAGTTCTTATATATGTCCCATTTGCTTTCTTTTGGCTTCCACTGCCATTTTATGTGTGCAGTCTTGTTTCAAAAAGAAACCGCCCATTAGCTTTGTCCTGTCTCAGCGTTATCAAAATGGTAATTTTTAAAAATGATTTTATCAATGTGATCGGTATTATCTATATAATTATATTAATATATTAAACATGGAGATGTTAAAATTGAAACCCGTTGGATGTATTGTTGGCCTATGCACTGAGCTCTAATTTAACTCATTGGTTGTAAGTATTTGGGGCTTACTAGCAAGGGCTGTTCATTACTGAAAGTATTAGTTTTATTTAATTTAGATAAATTGAGGAACACTCTAAGCCCAGGGATTGGCAACAGTTCTTAACCAGTTAAATCTTACATACATTCTTCGACTTAACACTCTGGCCTTATCCTTTGTAATGAATACTATTTTATACCATGTCCATGAGGTATTTAAAAGCTACTTTTCTCCACACAGTCCATAGCACACTCAATTAGTCCTGACTGGTGGTATTTTTAATTGATTCCAAAATTAAAAATTTCCCCTGTGATAACATTTTCATCTATATCAGGGATATATATATACGTATTTGAACTATGACTTAGATATTAGAACATTCACCAAAGCATACCAAACATACATTTCTGTTTGAAGTTTTATTGTTCTTTCACAGACTCATTTCGACTGGGCTTAAACTAAATACACCTTAGGAAAGTAGGCCTAAATGAGACCAGACACTCAATTTAATCCTTCCATTGAACTTCAATAACATCTGTAGTTGGTATTTTTCTCCTGCTTTTCAGCTGTCATAGCCCCCAGAGTTTAGTAAAAATTTGCACACTAACTATTGTGGGATTTAAACTATAATTATCTATCATGTTTTTGCCTTAGTATGAAGTTATTCTGTGAGGTCCTTTTTACTTCATTGATTAAAACTTCTCTATGTTTCCACTCTGCTAGGTTCCATTGGCTACCAATGCACATATATGTGTATCAGATATCGCCCAGAAGTATTCTCTATTACATCCCCTCCACCTCCCCCCCCCCCCCACACACAAACATACAATTACTTGATCAATCCAGGTATTTAAATAACAACGGTCAGAGGATGGTTACGTGGTAAAGGGATTGACTGTCGACCTGAGGATCACCATATCTCCCATGGTGCCTGCATTGTCATGGCACTATTGGATATGGTGAGGTTGAAAGAAGGTCACTACAAAAACAGTCCCTTAATGGTTTGTAGGATCTTAGAGATAAACATCTCATCCTTACAGGGACTTCACAGATTTCAAAGGCTCCACAACTGAGGGATTTATAGCCCAGTATTGAATGTAAATCAGTTTATTTGACACTGTTTTGGTCTTTTGCCATTCACATATTTTCCTACATTCACTATGTTTCTTGGTTTTTTTTTAAATTTTACATGCTTAATGATTTTGAATGTTACATTTCCTAAAAAAAAACAATGTAAATATTATTGTAGTTTTTACAATTTCTACCAAATTCTTCCACAGGCCATAGAAAAGTCTGTTGAGGGTAATATGTAACCCACCCCTGATATAAACATTTTTTTGTCTACTTTTCAGTTCTTGGCAACTGCTCTCAGTTTGTTGAGTCTCATCATTATCATTGAAGATTTCAGTAATGATTACACATCTTCACCTGTTCCTACATCACAGTACACTTCCAATGGAATTAGAGTGATTTCTTATGTAAGCTGATATACTTATTAGCTCACATTCATTTACTGAGACATCCCAATAATCAGCTAATATTAAATTCTAGTTTATTAGACAAAAAGTGATGTCAAACCTATTCTGCTATTTTCAACATTTGTGCAGCTTTCAAACACTCTATTTTTAATAAATTCAAAATAATGATGTCATCATTACTCCCTAAAGAAGATTTTTTCCATGGTCAAATTGAAATCAATGTTTACTGTGTAATGAACTACAGGTACTTCATAAGTTATCCGTGTCTTTGAAAATTGTAAATAAACATAGCTGCATCAATTAATATTTAAAATTGCACATATTGTTTAAAGTGAGTAGAATTTCTGTATAAAATTGTTTTAGTTTGTATTTTTTCCTGAAGAGCTTTTGGATATACATGTATATGTATTAAAGGTTTTTGTTGTGTAATAACCAAATGCATTGGGCATAGAAAATGCAGACAGATACACAGGAAGTGGGTTTGGCATTTTATGTATTTGATATTTCTTTTGTTATTACAAGAGTAATTTAGAACAGCTTAAATTAAAGGTCTGTGTATGATAGAAAAAAGTTCTTTCCAAATCAGTCTCAGATGTTGTAATATGGACATTTTTTATTTTTATTTGTTCAAGGTAGCAGTTGCATTACTGATTCACTTGGAAAGAAGATGTCACGTGACAACATCTGGACTTTTTTTTGTATTTTGGCTGATTCTTGTCCTTTGCGATGTGGTGCCTTTATATTCAAAGATAATACTACAGGTTTGTGGATATTGACTCAAGTAAAATGGAAATTTTTAAATTGCTTACATTAGGAGCTTATGTCTTTTTTATATGATATATATATATATATATTCTGAAAACTGCTTGTTAATGTGAGAAAGGAAGATTTTCTAAATGAATAAAAAAACATAACATGAAATAATAAGCTGCCCCATTTATTACAGTGTTTCTCTAAATGAGACAGTTATGCAACAAAATTATTTTTTTTGTCCCTTTCTAAATAAATTCAGCAAGATGGTTAGTTCAAGAAAATCTTAATTTTTTTATATTCAAAAGATTGAAAATGTCTTGTCACACTATTTTAAAGCTCAAAATGGTACTAATTTTTGCAATGAGAAATTCACACATGAATATAACTAATTGAAAGGTAATTTCTATTTTTGTTTTAAATATGCAGGAATATGAACAGTCTCTCATGAAGTTTGCTTTGTTTTCACTTACCTATGTAATGGAGTTGTTACAGCTCGTTTTGAATTGTTTTGTTGATTCAGCTGGAGTTGAGGCCTATCACGCTGTGAGTATCCAAGCAAATTTTCCCTTTGGATTTGCTTTTGATGGTTAAAATAATTGTTCCTAAAAAAATGTGTTTTTGATTGTGATTAAAATTTTTTTTTTCCAGTGTCACTATAATTCTTTATTATGCAAGCAGGTATTTCATTTGTATAAAAAAAAGCTGAAATATCATTTGAAATGTATTTGCTCATTAGAAAACAAGTCCAGAAGTCGTATCATCATTTCCTAGTCAAGTTTTTTACTGGTGGGTCACAAAGTAAGTTAGAGTAATTGAATTTTCACCCACCATGTTTGTATTATTTGTTAATTTAAAAAAAAAAAAAGAGAGAAATTTGTGTAATTCCTATACAGTATCATCTTAATGTTAAAGTGAATATATTTTGAATTCCATCTATTTATTTAAACACAGAACAGTTTATCAGGGCTGGAGGAGAGATTTACAAGAAGACGACTTATTTAATTTAAACCCCCGAGATGAAAGCGACGCACTCATCCCTATATTTGAAAAATTGTGGACAAATGAAATAGTGCGTTTCAAACGAAAAAAGTAAGTCTCACAGTTACCTAAGTAATTTAAATATGCCAGCAGTGGTTCTCCAGATAATGTTTTTAAGGGGGTATTTCATTATTCATTTCTGGGTTTTTTTTTTAATGCTCACGTTTTATTCTTAATTGCAGAACTAGTTGCAATATAATCTACAACTGCTAAAATTAGAAATTTTGGTTTTCAAAAATTTAATATAATGACAGTGGCTTGTATATTTGTACACAAATTGAGTATTATGTATTACAGAGGTAGTTTCAACATAGGAGTTTTATTCTGATATTTTTTGCAAGTCGTTTAATTGAATAATGGTTAATTGAATTTATAATGTCAGTGCTCTTTTTCATAAAAAAAAACAAAAAACAAATTAAACTTCTAAAAATGTTTCAGAGATATTTCAATAATAATAGTAACAAAAATAAATGCCCATCAGGTAGATATTGTTTTGCCATTACGTTAACATCAATTTTAGCTTTGAAAAAAAAATGTCAACAGGAATGCTCAGAAGAGAAATCGAGACAATCTTTTAAGTTATGCTATGTCTGACTATTCATATTCTTACGAGAATGTGAATGAAAAATCTCATCTTCTCTCCAATGGTGGTGTTTACCAGAATGGCACCAGTAACAAAACTCAAAACGAAGAACACACAGCAGAGCATACAAAGAAAGAGGTAAATTCAGCAAAAAATATTTCCATCAACAAGCGCCCAATATTTAGTCAAATTCTATTAGACCAAGTTGAACATTATTTGGGTCATTAGACCAAGTTGAACATTTTGTCCAGCAGCATGATACAAAAATGATTAAATAAAGATAATGCAGCCATGTATGATTACTGTTACAGCCGAAGCCTTCACTTCTCAAAGTCTTGGGACAAATGGTTGCGACACCACTTTTGATTGGTCTTGTTCAGAAAGTCATTTCTGATATATTTCTCATGCTAAGTCCTATACTTCTAAGGTACTTAGCTTGAACTATTTTATTAGAACCAGTGTAACATAAGAATAAGTATATCATGATAAGATGTTAAGAGCGTAAATTAAAGTTTGAAGATAATAATAATAAATCAATTTGAAAAAAAAAAACCCTGGTAAAATTTTGACATGATCTATGTTTATTTTCATTGTTTTATTCCGAATTCTCTTTTTAGCCTACTGATCAGTTATGCTGAGAATAAAGACACAGATTTTGTCTGGAAAGGCTATGCTCTTGGCGTTCTGCTCTTTCTGACCCAAATGGCAAAGTCAGTTCTCTTTAACTTTAGTTTCTGGATGTCTCAGATTGTTGGAATGCAAATGAAAACCACATTGGTGGCAGCTATCTACAAGAAGGTAAGATTTAATAAACTTATGATGAGCCTTGGTGCGATTGGAACGCAAATGGATTGTCATGGCAAATAATTCAATTAATAAAGGCAATCTGAAAAATTGATAGATAATACAAAAGCTGGAAAATGATGTCAGAAATTCTATGATAGATGGATATTTATTCTTGTAAGCTAAAAAAACTAATTTTTAAAGAATTCCTTCTTATTTTACTTTTCTACCTTTAGTATATGTTTAAGAATGTCATGTTTTTTAAATGGTTGCTGTTTCATTATGGTATTTAAATTCCAAAATGTTATTTGATTCGTGAGCCCAGGCAGAACTAATGGACCAAATTTATTCCTTGACATGATTCCAGATAACCAATTGTTTTATATATATATATTATGCCTGCTGGTGATGTGCTTTGTACTAAAACTGTAACACCATTTTTTAAATTTGAAACAATGTCTATGATTGGTTTGCATTTGTGGGAATGGCTGATTTAAAAATGAGATGAATGATTATGAGTTCCCTGGTCTTTAGTTTTATTTTTCAAAACTTGTGAAGAGATTTTGTTTTTTCACCTAGTTTTCTTATTTAACTTCTTGGTCTTTCTTTATTTGACATTGCTGGACAACTCAAAGGTGTTTGAGGAATTTAAAAGTAACTTTTATAAAAAAAATGATTTTGGTTGTCAGGTAGAGCACTTGCTTTTAACCAGGATGCTAGGGTTCAAAGCCCTGGTCTAATAAATGTTCCTAAATTCACCAAGTTTAAAAAATGGATACCGGACATTATTTGGGAAAAGTAATGGCAGCTGGGCTTTTGTATTAACTACACTATCCCTTAGAATGGCAGTGGCTTCAGAGACATGATTTCTACTTTATCTGATTAGTTATGGGAATCTCCTATTACCTGTTGTTTTTTTTTTTATTTCACACACACTTTGAAGAGAAACTTCAGAAACTGAAATATACTTTGTTTAGTTATACCCTGTCAAAATATTTTTTCTCAGTTGAGAAACACTGTAAAGGTAAAACATGGTTAATATCATTGACACATTAATTTAGGCACTTCTCTTATTCCGACATGCATAGGCTTTGACCATGAACAGTGAATCTAAGAAAGACTCAACTGCTGGAGAGATTGTCAACCTCATGTCGGTGGATTGCCAGAGAGTTCAGGATGTGATGAACTTTTTCTTCTTTGCTTGGACAACTCCATTACAGGTCTGGTATCTCCACAAAAAAATGTATAATAACTCAAATATTTATAGGTAATAGAAAGGACTGTGTTACAAGAGTCAAAAGATGTAGTAATAAATAATAATACCAAACCTGAAGTTTGTATTACAGAACAGATACAGGTCAAGATGATTAATTTCTCACCTGTGCTTTTTTTTTTTTAATGTAAACGTACTTAGGTACATTATATCAATTGTGAAATGTTTAGGTGTAATGGCATACTGCACAGTCCTCTCTTAATCTGACAACTCCACTTTCCCACAGAATATTTTTTTTTTTAAATTTAGATCTTGGAATGGATGGTTGTGAAGTGTAGGCACTGACTGTCAATCTGAGGGTCTTGGGGTTTCATCCTTAATAAGAGACAGGACTTTTTATCAGGTCCTTGTGCAAAAATCCCAAGTCCACCCAGCTTTAAAACGGGTACAGGACATTAGTTCATTGCCGTTGCACTTCCCGTAGTTGGGTTGAAAGAAGGGCACCATAAAATCTGTGTTTCATTATTGGTCAATAGGATCTAAAGAGAAATGCGTCTCATTCGTTAAGGGACTTTACAAAAAGAAATAATTTTATATCAGTGTTTTCTTGATATATATCCCAATTTTGCTTCACATTCCTTGAATAAGGTAATTAAAATATGTTATCATTTTATAAGTTTCTCTGATCAACCATCTTTAACTAAGTCCTTTTTAGAGCACAGTGCTCATGTTGAGTTTCACAAGTGTCACCATTTAGTGATTAACAAGTTGATTTTGAACTATTTAGGTTGTGATTGCCATAGCTGTTCTGTACAGCTATATTGGTGTTTCAGTGTTTGCTGGTCTGGCCGTGCTGCTGCTGACTGTCCCTTTGAACTCCTATGTTGCCGCCAAGCAGCAGGAGCTTCAAGTTGAGAATCTCAAGCACAAGGATGCTCGGCTTCGGTTGACCAACGAGGCTCTCTGTGGAATGAAGGTAAACAATTTTTTTTTACGTTCACCACTTGCTAAAGTTGAAAGTATTTTCTTTTGTGTATTTTTAATGATGTTAGATTAAGTAAATGTTATATAAATAATTAATCTTTAAAATTTTACAGTACAAAATATTAAGGTATGATTTGTACAAACTTGTAAAGTGAAAGATTAGAATTAATAAATTAGTAATGCTATTTTTAATAATATAACAATGATAATTTTTTTTTTACTTATTTGAAAAAAAATACTTTCTCAAAAATTTATTTACTAAAAATTTTATTATAACTGTGTTCTTTTTTTTATTTTATTTTTATTCAGTCCTTCTATTATCTTGAGCCATGTTTGCATAATTAGGTGTTCTGACATTGTCACAGGTCCTGAAACTGTATGCCTGGGAACCACCCTTCCACAGAAAGATCTCAGACATTCGCAGCAATGAAACTGGAATACTTCTGAAAATAGCTTACCTAAATGTTCTGATAAGTGTTTGTTTCAATGCAGCCCCATACCTAGTAAGCTGATATTTTATCTATCACTTCTTATTTATAGCTAATGATAATTACACAACTTTTGTTTTAATAGAACACACAATTCTTTTTGCTGGAAGTTTTATTTGAAGTTTTCTTTTAAAATTTTACAAGAGCTCGTTAACAATATGACTTATGGAATGCAGACAGTACTTTTCTCCCTGTATGCTCTTCAATGAAAGAAAAAGAAGCTGATATTCATTTTTTAATCATTCCTAATCTATGCCCTATGTCTCCCAGATCATGCTGGCAACATTCGCAGTCTATGTGAACATATCAGATGAGAATCACCTGGATGCTAACAGAGCTTTTGTAGCTCTCAGTTTTTTTAACCTGCTACGAGTTCCGCTTGGTTTGCTCTCCACCATTATCTCAATGAGTGTACAGGTAAAAAAAAATTAGTTAGTTACAGTTGAACTGTACCGAGTCTCAGGTAAGGGTGGAGAGACCGGCTCATTCAGTGTGGGATAAGTTCATATCAATACCGTTAAATATGAAAAAAATTGATGGGGCACTATGAAACTGTTACTTTATAAATTTTGGAACACTGGAACTTTTTTTTACGTTTGCAAAATAATCTAAAAAATTTAAAAAAATTAACTTGGATCCCTTACTATTTAACTAATATTGCAGAGCAGTATAAGAAAAAAAAACAATATTTTAAATAGTGAACTGTACACTTTTTTAAAATCAATTAATTCATACCCATATTCAATAAATATGCTCCAATTCAGTCAGATTTACTAGAAAAAAATTACTAATTTTGTTAGAATTTAAGTACAAAAAGTTTTTTTTATTATAAGTGTGTTAATATAGGCCAATAAATGTTTTTTTTTTTCAATGTATTTTTTGTATAAAGCTTTTCAGATGTAAATTTATTGGTTTAATAGATGAATTTATTAAATGAAGTTATATAGTTAATCAAAATCTTGATTTAAAAAAAAAATTTTTTTTGCCTAGGCCATTGTCTCTGTAGAAAGAATTAACAGTTTCCTGTGTACAGGTGACCTAAGGCCAGACAATGTCATCAAGGACAGTCGAGCCAGTGAGTTTTTTATATGTCATTTTTATTGTTGTTGACTTTTATTTACACTGTTATTTACAGCTTGTATCAACATATATAATGGGATGTCATCTGGCTTGATATCCAATTTTAATTCATCTCTGTGTGCATTGAATATAAATAATAATACTGATATCCTCCTTTAATATGCATACTAATACAGTGTATTAAAGTAAATTGATTGTTTTATTATATCTAGTTTTTTAATTAACACATGTACATTTATCTTTACACATACAAATTTGTGAATTTTACTGACTTTTTATTTTGCTGAAAACTGCTAAGATTAACAAAAATTTTTTTTTTAAAGATTTTGCTATTGAAGTGGAAAATGGTACCTTTACTTGGGACACATCATCGAGTCCGATACTGAAAAAGTAATTTTTTAATTTATTTCAATAAACTGATGTGACTTTTTTTTGTTTGGCGTCTTTATAGAAATGATTTAAAACAAAATTTTATGTTGCTGATAGTAAATACAGCACACTGGTGTGAAGCTTTAAAACTTTTTTTTTAAATGCTAAATGATAGTACCATTGTTTAAAAAAGTGAAGACATTTTTTTTCTCACATCTTGCATTGACAGTATCAACATAAAAATCTCGGAAGGTAAACTTTACGCTGTTGTTGGCCCAGTGGGTAGTGGGAAAAGTTCCCTCATGTGTGCTCTGCTTGGGGAGATGGAACGTCTCACTGGCATTGCTTGCATTAAGGTAAATATCTCAGCTGTCATTGGTGGTCTATCAATGTGCGGTATCATCTAAATCAGAGATGGCAAACACACGGCACTGGGGCCAAGCTTGGCAAGCCGGACAATTTTTCTTGCATGCCTATACATTTTCAAAAATATTATGGATACAACCTGGTGTTAAAAAAAAAATATAATTTCAAATGGCTTAACTTTGAGCAATTTAATCATATCCTTTTTGATACCTGATCTAAATCTATTTCATATCCTACACGCACTTTCATCAAGTATAGCATACATCCCACTTTTGGCAGTGTAACCCAATTTTCAATTCTTCCTTGTAAAATTTAAATCATTTGAAATTTTATTTCTTTGATAGACATAATTTTCATTTAAAGTTAACCAACATATATCTTTCACCTATTCAGTAAAAATGTATCCAAAAATTATTTGTACCATTTCAGAGTAAAGTAGCTTATGTGCCTCAACAAGCCTGGATACAAAATGCTACTCTGAAAGATAATATTCTTTTTGGGAAACCGTTCAACAAAAAGCGTTACAAGAAAGTCATCGAAGCCTGCGCCCTGGAGCGAGACCTGGAGATTTTGTCAGCTGGCGATATGACGGAAATAGGAGAAAAGGTATAGAATTGCACACAGTGTTTACATTACTATCATATATTTCTAAAATAAAAAATTGTAATAATCGTATTGACAAACAAAACCCATACTTAATTTGTTTTTATATAAATGGTAGATATCATTTGTTGATGTATTAGTTGTTTAGATAAACGATCAAGCATGCATTAGGTTCATTTTATTTTTAATCTGATCTTTAGGGCATCAACCTCAGCGGTGGACAGAAGCAGAGGGTCAGCTTGGCTCGGGCAGTCTACAGCAATGCCGACATCTACATTTTTGATGATCCTCTGTCCGCTGTAGACTCCCACGTCGGTAAACACATCTTCAACAGTGTGATTGGTCGCAAAGGGATATTAAAGGGAAAGGTAATGCTTAGAAAACAGGATCTTATAACCTCAGGTGCTTTGGCTCCAAAGAATAACATAACAGTCTGAATCTTTTGCTTTTAGTTTATGAGAAAAATAAGGATGAGTATTGCAGTAAAACTTTCTCAAATCTCCTTTTTAAGATTAACTAGTCAAAACTTATAAAAAAAATTCTAATTCAACAAATTTTTATAAAATTGTTTGATAAAAAGACTTTCTTGTTTTAAATTCTGAAAGTATTCATTATTATCTAATTAAAGTTCTTTTTACATTAAGAATAAAAAAGATATAAAAAAAAATCAGATTAATTCAATACTTTGTTATTTTAACTTACTGAAAGGGGATATACTGTTATATTTTGAAACATTTAGACCCGAGTATTGGTAACTCATGGGGCTCACTGGTTGCCTATGGTGGATTCCATTATAGTCCTGGACAATGGAGAAATTAAAGAGTCTGGAAGCTACGAAGATCTAATGGCACACAATGGAGCTTTTGCTGAATTTATTAGGACTTATTTGCTGCAGGGAGAAGAGGACAAGGAAACTAGTTTAGAAAGTGAGTGATTAATTTGTTATAATGTATTTTGTCTTGTGAATAATATTTGAGTCAATTTTTAAAATAAAGTAGGTAACATCTTTTGTTTTAGTAAAATTACTTCTTATTGTTCAGGGCCATTGTATTAATTTTCCACTATTTTCATCAACTTTAACTTTATAGCTTTTGTTTGTTGTAATATTTTAAATATTATATATTCTTAAAAACATACTTTGAATACATATATTAGCTACAGCACCTCGTGTCTGGAATGATGGGGAAAATGGAACATCAGATTACACTTCAGGAGATGAAGCAGTCGGCAGACTCTCCAGAGTACCTGGCAGGTAAGTCATGCATGAATGAAGTTTCACTCAGGGCTCCACATTCTTTTAATTGGTCCTTTTTTTTATTGTACTTTTTTTTTGTTCTTTTTATAGACGAACAATGTCTTTGACATATGAGTCTTCACTGACCAGTTCCCTGTTCTTACATTCTCAAACTGTGATTTACGAGGAGGAAGATAGGAGAAATCCATCTTCCGGTAAATTAGTTCAAGCAGAAAAAATGGAAATAGGCAAAGTAGGTTACTTGTGTGTCATTTTTAATCTTACTTTATTGTTCTTCACTTGTACCAGTTCAAATGTTTGAATGATTCTGAAAAATGCTAATTCATATATGTCTATTTTAGCTAATGATAAGCTTATAACCTTTTAGAACTCACTGCGAATGTAATACTTACAGCAATTAGTTAGGTCCAAAATCAATTACTGCAAAACAAATTGCAAAATTGCACATCAAAATTGACAAGGAAAATTTATAATTGTTTGCTTAAATTAACTAGTAGATATAATAATAGGTAACATATTAATAATAAGCTCAGCAAAATATTTTACAAATTTAAAGATTCGTAGGTCAAATTCTGCTTAAGCTATATAAGTGGGCAACAAACAATATCCAGTAGCTTTTATACTGCATACCCCCTTAGAGCTAAGTAAATTCAAAGAAATCATCAAGACATCCATAAAACAAACTCCAGCACTCATAAATTTTGGACAAGATCCTTTTAAGAAATTGGTGGCATTTTCTCAAGAGCCATCAGTTCTAAAATAACATCTTACCATCTTCTCTAGTCAAGTTAATAGTCCTATCAGAACTTTCATTTGGTACACCATACTATGTAAATCTTATTTATCCATATGCCACTACTATCCTATGAGTACTTTCATATGGTACACCATACTATGTAAATCTTATCAATATACCATTGTCCTACCAGTACTTTTATTTGGAAAAGACATACTCCGTCTGTAGACTATGCAGTTCTCATTTGTAGTGAGAAATCTACTTTTTAATAATATCTGATTAAAATGATTCATATCAGCACAATGAATTCCTTTAAAAATCATTAAAACAGTCCAATGGCCACATGTTAAAACCAAGTATGGCACATGTTTTTTTTAGATAACTTTTAACTTTTACCCTGCATAGTACATGTAATAAATATGCTCTATCAGTGTTTTGAAAAACAGATTACAGATTTCATTTTGCATTCTTTTACAGGTAAAAATGGCTGTATTCTGGACTTATGCAAAAGCAACAGGGACTTTTGCTATAATGATGTCTTTCTTGTTTTTTGTACTGTTTCAAGTGGCAAGTGCCTGGTCCAATTTTTGGTTGTCAGATTGGACTGAAGATTCATATCTGGCCAATTTGAGTCTCATTAGAACAGATCATTATAAAGAAACCAATGATTATTATCTGTACATATTTGGTGTTTTTGGCATAACACAAGGTTTGTGGCATAATCTTATGTGTGTACACTCATCAAACTTAAAAGTTTGTAACTCAAGAGTTTGAAAATTCTTAAAACAGTCACAGATTTTTTTGATAAAGTTTTTATTTATAATATTTTTCTTTCTTTATATTTAGTTGTTTTCCTGACAGTCCATAATGTTTTGTACTGGGTCAGGATGGTGGTGGCTGCTAAGAGGTTACACTTTGGAATGCTGACATCTATAGTCAGATCACCAATGTCTTTCTTTGACACCACACCTTTAGGGAGGATTATGAACAGATTCTCTAGGGACATTGAGGTAAGTGTAAATAGTAGGCTCCCTTCAAAGCTATTTATTTTACCTGCACAGGTGAATAATTGGATTTTTAAAAGTTTTCCTAAATACATTTATATGTTGTACATGTTGATGGTGCATTTTATCTTAAGACAATCTAAGAATCTGCCCTTTGAAGTAGTAATTCAGATTTATTCTTTGCATTGCTCATAAATTGTAAAAAGTAAAGTTCCTGTAACCACTAGGGGCTCATTGGGACAGATGAAGTGTAGAATTCATCTGTTTCAGCAACCACTGCATATTGAGGGATTGTGTGGCTAGCCGAGCTGCCTTTAATTGAACAGCTTAAAATCTGGTATCCATTGAAAGCTGGGCTGGCTTGGGGACTTTTACCAGGACCAGAAAAAATTCCAAGGTTCACACTGAAGTTGGAACCTGGGACCCCTCCGGTCAACAGTCAAGTGCAAACTAACACCCAACGACCCCGTGTCACACCTATAAATTACTTTTTTTTTTTGGGGTTGGGCTAATGTCATTAATTTTTTTTTATGGCAGTTACATCAAAAATGATTTTTTGTTTGTTTCTGGCCTACACACAGGTAGTTGATAATAATCTTCCCATCATCATCCGAGACTACCTGTCAACACTGTTCACCTGCATTATGACTCTGATCATCATCTCAATGAACACACCTTTGTTTCTGACCTTGGTCTTCCCCATCATGATCATGTACTACTTCATCCAGGTAATAATCACTGTAAAAGTAAAAAAAAATTTTTTTGTCAACTACCATTAGTTTACCACTATTTACCACCTTAGATTTCTGTAAAAAGGGAAATAACTCTAATAGTTAAACTCAAAGTAATATTGAAAAAAAAAACAACAACCTATTTCCGAGTTAATTAATTTCACTAAAGTTTATTTCTACTGATATAAAAAAAAATTAACTTTAATCTGATAAAGGAATTTTAAAAAATGTATTACATGTAGAATGGGAAAAATCTAATCATTGGAATTTTTTATGAAAAATCGACTGAAAGTGCAATTATTAGCATACTAGTTTTAATCTTAATACATGTATTTGTAAATCTTTGTATTTTTTCTTGAATGATAGTTATCCCTGAACATTTTCATAAATGTGATTCCTCTTTTAAAATTTTTTTGATGAAAATATTGTATTCCATTTTGGGCGTTATTTTTCTTTGGGTTGGTATTTTTTATACTTATAATTTCTGGAGAGCTGATTAAATTTATTTTCCTATTGGTTAAATTTTTATGGCATTGGAAAAAAAATTCAATAAAATGTGTTTCTAAAAAAAAATAAATTGTCAACGCATTTATTATTCCATTATGAGTAACAGTGGTTAGCCTCTATGTTTTTTTCATTTGTCAGTTTTCTTTTTCTTATAATCTGTCTTACAGAAGTCGCTCCTAGCTCACAATCTTTTAAGCTCATAGTTGGTGCGTCACTTTTGAAATCTCATTTAAATGTACAACTCTTCAAAATATTTCTCAGAACTTCTACATACCAACATCCAGGCAGCTGAAGCGTATTGAATCTGTGACACGATCCCCCATCTACACACATTTCAGTGAGACAATATCAGGAGGGCCAACAATCCGAGCTTATGATGCATCTGCCAGATTTATCAAAGAATCCAAAACAAGAGTGGACAAAAACCAGTCATATTATTATATCAGTCTGGCAGCTAACAGGTCACTTCCAAGTTTTATTATTATCTGTGTTGCCAAATTAGTGGGTTTCCCATCAGTTTGGATGTTTTTTAGCTCACCCTCGGGTTAGCATGTTTTAGGTGGTTTCAACACTTTTAAATTAAAAGTAAATTTTGACATTTTTTTTGTTACATTATATTAATCAGGTGTTTTTTTTTACTGTGTTTTCCATTTAGTTTTGGCAGTTTTCATTTAAAACATCTGGCAACACTGATTAATTATGCTTCTCCGCAGTGTAGCACCCTATTTCAGATTTTGAATTTGACTTATAAAACTTAGTAGTGGTGAATATTAGCTTTGTTAAATACATTTTTGAAAGTTTTAGTTTTGTAAAAAAAAAAAAATATTATTCTGATACATGTATAGGCCATATTATTCAAAGAAAAGCAATGGGAAAAACCATCAACAGTAACAATGACATGACATTCATTTAAAATTGCTCAGGTGGCTGGGAATGAGTCTGGAACTCCTGGCTAACATCATCATCCTGGGATCTGCCATATTTGCTGTTGTGACTCCTGGGATTAATGGAGGTGCTGTCGGATTGTCTGTCTCTTATGCTATTCAGGTGAAGCTCATCACTGCTGAAATAAGTTTTCACATTTGATTTTTTTTCAGGGCAGGTTATTTTTAACTGTTAATTGAATCCTGAGTTAAATGTTAATTGAATCCTGAGTTAAATGTTAATTGAATCCTGAGTTAAAACTGAAAGTTTTTTAAAGTTACTAAAAAATTATTAGTTTTTTTTTTCCCTCTAAAAATTTTAATTTCTTTATCATTAAAGAAAATTGGATGTATGGTACGTGTGAATTTATGCTGTCTTCTAATTATCATTTTAAGTAGATTGAAAACTTTTTTTTATATTTTTTTATTTATTGATGTGACTGTTATCAGGTGTCAAGCAACTTGGTTTGGATGGTGAGACAAATGAGTGACCTGGAAACAAACATTGTGTCTGTGGAGAGATTGAAAGAATATTCAGAGTTACCTTCTGAGGTTAGCCCCCTTTTTTTTAATAAGATAAATTGTTTTAATTAGTTCCTCACACAGACTTTAGACTTTCAGCCTTAACTTATAAATATTGTTGGTATAAACAAGAAAAGAATTTTAAAAAAAAATATTTTTTAGTAATTTTTTCTCTAATTCTTTTAAAACAAATTACTAATAAATAGCAGGAAGGATCTGACAAGTTTTAAAAAAAATCAGCATAATACATTTAATAAATGTTCATATCTGAATATTTAGGCTGATTGGATCATACCCCAGCGACGACCTGTTCCTGGCTGGCCACTGGAAGGACGGGTCAAATTTTCAAATTACCAAACCAGGTACAGAGAAGGACTTGATTTGGTTCTGAAAGGTATTACCTGTGAATTCAAGCCTGGAGAAAAGGTTATTATTCATTTATATTTTTTTTTATATAATGATGACCTTTAAGTATAATTGCAGTTGCTATATCTACTCTTTTCATTTCTGTGTGCGTTAGTTGGAGTGATGTATGATTTATATACCTCATGCTTTTGTAACTGGCACGAAGTCCAGTCGGTTTTATTGATCCCTTAAAATTTAAGATATTCCTGTATATTGGAAATGTATAGAAATTATGGATTAGAATTTGAGACATTGTTTGGTGAATGTCATTACATGGTCACCCAGCACTTAGAGCAGCATGCGTTCGAGTTCATTATTGTGATTTTGTAGAACTTTTTGTAAACGCAGTGGCTACGGTTCCAAGGAACGGGACTCCGTATTATTTTTTTCCCGGGGTCCAACGCATGCGCGATAGCCGGGCTCCGAATTTTTTTTTTCGGGGTCCGGCTATAGATATTGCTCCTAACCCTAGCCCCGAAAACAAAAAATATGCATCTATAGCTGGACCCGGAAAAAAAATAATACGGAGTTCCCATTCCTTGCAACTGTAGCCACTTCTTTTTGTAAATGCATTAATAATTAAGAAATTAATTTTAGTTTATTCATCTGTAAAAGTTAAATTTTAAAAGTGTGCACATCGCCATCTCTTTTTTTTTTTGGGGGAACAGATTGGGATAGTTGGAAGAACTGGTGCCGGGAAGTCATCTTTGGCCTTAGCCTTGTTCCGCCTGATTGAAGCCGTTGAAGGTAACATCAGTGTGGATGGCATCAGAATCTCTGACATTGGCCTTCATGACGTCAGATCTCGTCTGACCATCTTACCACAGGTGATCTTTCTTGCATAAGTTATATGGCATTTGGGGAATGTGTTGCAATGGGAAATAATCATATTAATTGTCGTGATATTTATGTTTGAGAGAGCTAATACTGTAATCTAAATACTTAATTAGCAGTACTATTTTCTGTGCCAATGACACATTTTAATAAAAAAAAAAATTATTACCAATTTATCAGGACCCTGTGTTGTTTTTTGGAACTCTCCGCATGAATTTGGATCCCATTGATGAATATGATGACAGCCAGATCTGGAATGCACTGACCAGCGCTCACCTTAAAGACTTTGTGGAAAATATTCCTGAAGGGCTGGCTTATGAAGTAGGAGAAGAAGGCCAGAGCTTGAGGTTTGAATCTGTTACATTTATAGTGCTGTGACAGTTAATTGTGATGGTGTCAGTAGAATGTTTTGTCTTGATGATATTATTCACAAGCTATAAAAATGATGTTGCATATGGTTTAATGCTGTGAGGGTGTACATTTTATACATTCCTTAAGATTTAAATTTAATTCTAATTCAGCACACTTCTAAAGACTAAACATTTAATTTCCTAAAGACTAAAGCATTTCATTTCCTAAACACTAAACATTTCATTTCCTAAAGACTATTCATTTCATTTTCTAGCTTAGATTTTTTATGAGGAATACTAAATTTATATATAGATTCTTCTAACGTATCTGATATAAGCTGATAGAAGTTTAGCAAAAAATTATACCTGATAGATAACCCAAAAAAAAAAAGATTCGCTGAGCCAAAGTTAAACTACAATTTGCAGGCACTGAATGGTCATGAATCGTAGATGCTTGATTTTTGACCTCAAGGTCCCACGTTCAATCATTACTGAAAGATAGTGTGAAAATTCCCCCCAAATCCATCCAGCTTAAATGGGCTTCTGACATTCGTTGAAGCACATGTGTTCTGCCAGACACCTATATATGTATCTCCTATGGCTATGGTGGGGATGAAAGAAGGGCTCCACTAAAACAGTCCAATCAGTTTGTTGTTACAACAGGCGGCCTATAAAGTATGGAAACTTGATTTTCCTTTCATACAGTATTTTGTCAATACATTTTACAATTGTAGAAAAATGTGTCTTGATTTAATAAAAAAAATGTTCTTCTATTTTCCCAGTGTCGGCCAGCGTCAGCTAGTCTGTCTGGCTAGGGCCCTGCTGAAGAAAACCAAAATTCTCATACTGGACGAGGCAACTGCTGCTGTGGATATGGAGACAGACACATTGATCCAAAACACCATTCGCACAGAGTTCAGCGACTGCACCATCATCACCATCGCTCACAGACTCAACACCATCATGGATTATGACAGGCAGGCTGAGCATTCAAAGGCTTTTCTTTTTTTATAAATAATTTAAAAACTTAGAAAGCTTTTTTCTAAAAAAAAATTTCACAAAATTGAAAATTTTTGGTGTTAAATATTTTTTCATCTTCATTGACAACAGGATAATGGTGCTTGATGCTGGCCTTGTGAAGGAACTTGATTCCCCTAGCAACCTTCTGGCTAATCCCAGGTCCATCTTTTACTCCATGGCGAAGGAAGCTAATCTGGTCTAGTCTGTATTTTTGCAGCAATATTGTGTGAATTTTTTTTTAAGAGTTAAGTCGGAATGTTATGTGCTTTGTGCAACGCTGTTTTTTTTTTTTTATGCTTGATTCTGTTATTGAGTTCAACAACTAATCATATTGAACTCATCGTAACTGACAATCTTGTTGTGAAAGTTTAAAAAAAATAAGAAAATTTGATCCTTGAAACGTTTTACAGAAACTAATAACTTTGTGTGTTGAGATTATGGAGTGTTGTAAAAGGAATTTGTGATTTTTAAAAAAAATCTTAATACTTAAGATTCAAATTTTAGTGGTTAACTAGATGGAAAACATTCAATAGTCATATGTTCTTGTAGTCTTGTTCACCATTCAAATCATAATTTTTTTTAATAATTGACAGCAATAAACAAAGTAAAAAATATTTACTCAGAAAAAAATGCTAATAACTATGAATTGAAATTATTCTTCAAAAAAAAATATGCACAAAATGTTGTTAGTTAAAACTTAGTCCTAATAAGTGAGTAAACGAAAAAAAGAATTGATTTTAATAACACAGTGTTTTAATGACAATTTCATGAAGTTAACCATGTTTATTGGTCAAGCCGTAATTATAACTGCTCATAGGTGTTTTGTTCAGGCTTGCGGAGCCGCCAAAATTTTTTCGGCTCCGGCTCCCACAAATTTGACAGCTCCGGCTCCCTATTAAGATAGTATCACACGAGACAAAAAATTTTGTAATTGCGCCACGCAAACATGCCACTGGTAAAAAGTTATGCAAATTTTGTCGCGTTCACCCCCATAGCAGGCCCGTAGCGTTTTGTCTGGCCCCCTCTGCTTATTTGTTCTACTTAGAAAAATGTATTACCTACCCCCCCTGCTATTGCCTGGTCCCTGCTGTAGAATGCCTGGCCCCTGCTGTAGAATTTTCACGCTACGGGGCTGCCCCATAGTCAGGAACTTGAAAAATATACGCATGTCGGTTTTACTAAAAACAAACCATTTCAGTGCATCCAGAATCATATCATTATTTTCGACCGAGGTTTCACTAGTCGCCATTTTCATAAGTAATGAAAAGTTATTTCAATGATCAAATTAGCAAATAGTACAATGATACATTATTTAAAATATTTTAAAGACTTCAGTATTTATATTTATTATTTATAAAGTGACTATTCGGACCCGGGTACCAATAAACTCCGACTTTTATTCGGACCCCGTCCCAATAAAGTCTGATTGTTATTCGGACCCGTGGCAAATATGCACTTAGTTTAGCTATAATTAAACTTTATTATTGTTTTTTTTTTTATAATTGTTTGAATTGTATGATTCAATCGTTACTCAGTGTCTATGGTTCCACTAAGCGGACTCTGTATTATTATTTTTTCGGGTTATGTCTAATAAAGTTTAAATATAGCTAAGCTTAGTGCATATTTGCCACGGGTCCGAATAACAATCGGATTTTATTGGGACCCGGGTCCGTATAGCCACAGCCTTATAAATTTATCTACTCTATTTCAGATATTCTGTTTATAATAAAATTGTTAAATACAGAAAGCGACAATTTTGTTTTTAGTCTATTACAAATTCGCGGCAGCCCCCGTAGCGTGAAAATTCTACAGCAGGGGCCAGGCATTCTACAACAGGGGCCAGGCAATAGCAGGGGGGGTAGGTAATACATTTTACTAAGTAGAGCAAATAAGCAGAGGGGGCCAGACAAAACGCAAGGGGGGCAAAGCCCTGCTAGCCCCCACACACGCTACGGGCCTGATTCGCGGTCAAATAATAATACGAAATGACGCGTTCTATTTGTCGTCTTAGTAAAAATGTATTTTAAATGATTGATACAATTATTCTATAAAATAAAACTGTTTTAACTTTGTATATAACAAAATAACATGCCATTAAAAAATTTCAGAGGGTAAACAAGATTTAAAACGAACACAAAACGATTCCCCCGTTAAAGAATTCTTGTGGTGATGTGCGTGCACGCTATCATTTTAACGCTGTTACTGCTGTGGCGTTCGTAAAAATAACAACATTTTAAATTGTAGGAGGCAAACAATCAAACAAATTTGGAATTTTAAAGCTAAAAATAAAAAAAAAATCTGTAAAAAAAAAAGCATTTGGGAGCCGTGGAGCCGCCAGATTTTTTCGGCTCTGGCTCCGGCTCCAGCAAAAAGTAGCGGCTCCCGGCTCCGCAAGCCTGGTTTTGTTATTTAAAATTTTTTTTTTATTTGTTCGAAAGCTTAACCCAAAAACAGCAGATAAACAAATATTTTTAGCGAAAAATTCACCGGAAATTTACATAAATTATGCAATATAAAGTGCATAAAATTGATGTGACCATAATGCAGGGGGTAAAATACCAGACTTTCGCACGACCACATAGGCTGTTTGTTCCGGTCTGCACTTCAAAAACATTTATGTAATGAGATTACATTAAATTTATATAAGCTCATAAAGCATTCCTCAATTTTCTCTTTGATGGGCCCTTCTGTAGAATCTTACTGTCATCTGCACACCAGCACTGTAAAAAGTTTTTCCAATCTTGCCCTTAGCTCTACCGTCATATTTAATTTTATCAGGCTAATTAGTTTTAAAAATACAAAGGTGTTTTTTTTTTTCGGCAAACCAAATACCTTTTATGTATACAAAATTTTGTTGCAAATTATAAACCATTGTTTACAATGTTGCATATTTTAATTTTTGTATCTTGCATACCAAACGCTATTGTTAAAATGTAATAAAAGAAAAAAGTTTTTATATTTTTTAAGAAAAAACATTTTTTTTTGTGTATGTATATTTATATCTGCATTTTTATATTTTTAATTTCTAGTCATATTTCATTTGTGAACAATTAAATCATTTTCATATGGACTGAATTGTGACTTGAATTGCTTTTTTCATATCAAAATTGTCCTTTAGAATAATTAATTATTTACATGCAAAGAATTAGATCTCATTTATGAAAAAACCCCCCCCCCCCTCCCACCAAAAAAACAACAGTTTTATATTTAAGCTTCTGAAGCAGCTGATCAGACTTTCTTTTTACATAAATTCATTAGAATAAATTCAAAATACAGATTAGATAGATGGATTGGTGGCTGAGTTGTGTAGAGTGCTCGACTGTCAACCCAAGGAGTCCATGGTAGATTGCAAGCTCAAATTAAAATAGCATGGGAAAAGAAAAATAACCAAAGAATTTAATTCTTTAAATAGTTTGTCAAGTCAGTCATCAAGTGTGCTGTATTCATGGTCAGTCATCCAGTGTGCTGTATTCATGGTCAGTCATCAAGTGTACTGTATTCATGGTCAGACATCAAGTGTACTGTATTCATGGTCAGTCATCAAGTGTACTGTATTCATGGTCAGTCATCCAGTGTACTGTATTCATGGTCAGTCATCCAGTGTGCTGTATTCATGGTCAGTCATATAGTGTGCTGTATTCATGGTCAGTCATCAAGTGTGCTGTATTCATGGTCAGTCATCCAGTGTGCTGTATTCATGGTCAGTCATCCAGTGTGCTGTATTCATGGTCAGTCATCCAGTGTGCTGTATTCATGGTCAGTCATCCAGTGTGCTGTATTCATGGTCAGTCATATAGTGTGCTGTATTCATGGTCAGTCATATAGTGTGCTGTATTCATGGTCAGTCATCAAGTGTGCTGTATTCATGGTCAGTCATCCAGTGTGCTGTATTCATGGTCAGTCATATAGTGTGCTGTATTCATGGTCAGTCATCCAGTGTGCTGTATTCATGGTCAGTCATCCAGTGTGCTGTATTCATGGTCAGTCATCCAGTGTACTGTATTCATGGTCAGTCATCCAGTGTGCTGTATTCATGGTCAGTCATATAGTGTGTTGTATTCATGGTCAGTCATCCAGTGTGCTGTATTCATGGTCAGTCATCCAGTGTGCTGTATTCATGGTTAGTCATCCAGTGTGTTGTATTCATGGTCAGTCATCCAGTGTGCTGTATTCATGGTCAGTCATCAAGTGTGCTGTATTCATGGTCAGTCATCAAGTGTACTGTATTCATGGTCAGTCTTTAAGTGTACTGTATTCATGGTCAGTCTTCCAGTGTACTGTATTCATGGTCAGTCATCAAGTGTGCTGTATTCATGGTCAGTCATCCAGTGTGCTGTATTCATGGTCAGTCATCAAGTGTGCTGTATTCATGGTCATCCATTTGATCCAGGTCTACATATTCCACCTGTGCTTCTAGAAGTTTCTCCAGTTTAGCACACATGTCTTGAAATGTTGGGCGTTTGGAGAATTCACTGATCCAGCAAGATAACATGAGCTCATTTCTGATACAGGGGAAAGAAAAAATCAGACAATTTTGAATTTATTATTATTTTTTTTTTTATTCTGAATAAATGTTAATGAGATGGGTAGAATAAATTAAAAATGATAATGGATAAAAGTGAGTTGTCTGTTCCCGTGGTCCTTAAACTTTTTTCGCGACTGTACCCCAAAGGGTGCTAAAGTATTTCCACCGGTACTCCTCACACGTCAATTCTTCAAACTCTTGGTTTGTTTTCAAACGAAAGTTAAAATGTTGCTACGTTCCCCTGCATAAAACATACCGTATTCGCGGGTCTATTCTATGGCTTGCAGTGTACAGAAAAATTAAAAGAATGAACTGAACAGTTGATGACACTCGGTTTTAATCAATAAAATAACTTGAATTTATTGGAAACTTGAACATCCACCAGAGACTTAAATAAATATTTAGAATACCTAGGCAGTCTGTCATAGACATTTTGGCGCACTAGGCAGTCTATCATAGACATTTCGGTGCACTAGGCAGAGAATATCATAGGCATTTCGGTGCACTAGGCTTTTCGGTGCACTAGGCAGAGACTATCATAGAAAGTTTGGTGCATTAAACAGCCTATCATAGACATTTTGGTGCACTAGACAGAAACTATCTTAAATATTTCGGTGCACCAGGCAGAGACAATCATAGACATTTCGGTTCTTTAGGCAGAGACTTTCACCAATATTTAAGACCCTCCCCCCATGCAAAAGTAGCTTCCGAAGACCCCCCGAGAACATGATATTTGATATGAATCAGGACAGGATGTGAGCTCGCATTTGGCACTCATGTCTATTGGCTCACCTACACTGCTCTCTCTCTAAAAAAAATAACGGCATGTAACATTATAATAAATCCGTACAAATGTAATCACTTACATGACATCCGATGTATGCGGCGGACAGGTGAGTAGCTCTCCAGTTTTTATTTTGTCCAGCACATGATTGGTGTCAAGACCAGGATAGGGAGTCGATCCTTGTAGACAAAAAATCGGATATTAATTTACTAGTAAATGAATTTATTACAGGTTAAAAAAATCCATTGATGAAATTGCTTTATGAGCAATTCAATAATAATAATTAAAAAAAAAACCTAAAATAAAATACCAAAAATTAAAAAGATCGATATATTTATTAAATTTTTTATTGCCTTAAATTTACTCGTCTGTTGATAATCCATTAAATGTAGCATTTTTTTTTTCAAAGTTTGAACAGTTGAATTAAAACTTGGTAGAGAGCTAGACGGCTTACTGCAATTCACCGCGGCCCAGTGAGTGTTAGGTCCTTTCTCGTAAATTTGAATTATTAATTAATTGTATCATTTATTGGAATCGTTTAATAGTATAGTTTAATTGTATAGTTTGATTGTATAGCTTGATTGTATAGTTTGATCGTATAGTTTGATTGTATAGTTTGATTGTATAGTTTGATTGTATAGTTTGATTGTATAGTTTGATTGTATAGTTTGATCGTATAGTTTGATTGTATAGTTTGATCGTATAGTTTGATCGTATAGTTTGATTGTATAGTTTGATTGTATAGTTTGATTGTATTATTGCATTCACTGACCTAGAGTGACCAACTCCCACAAAAACACACCGTATGACCAGACGTCAGATGCCTGACTGTACTGGTTATAGAACAAAGCTTCCGGCGACATCCATCGCACTGGCAGAAGACCCTTTTGATTGGTTCAATATACACATGCAAATTAGATATAATCAAACACGTAAATAAAAACTATGACATTTTTTTAAGATCTAAGAAGTTTATCTGTAGATTTAATGTAAATATTAACAAGGGCGCACATTTTATGACCATGACCTTTTCATGAAATGTGGGGACCATGTCAGGTCCTAAATCACACCCCCACCCGTTAAGACATAGCTTATCACTTACTGCACCAGTGAACACATGAATTTTCAGCTTATTAATTCAAGATAGAATGACATACGAAGACATTCGATTTTAAAAAAAAAAAATCGACATGTATCAAATGGTATAAGCTATTTATGTAGAGACTAGCGTGCTCATAAAGATGGACAGGGGTGTGTGTGTGTGTGAGGTACCAGTGTACTTTTGGAGATCCAACCCAATCCTCCAGACATTGAAATATCTGAAACAAAGATTTTAACGTGTTTAAAAGTACATAAAGTATATAAGTCATTATGTATTGTGACTGATTGAATGACAGTACGAAGCGGAATCGTCTGATTACATTCGCATTTATTTTGTGTATCTACTATACGAGCTCAGACAAAGAGAATAGGAGTAGGGGTGGTATGGGGAAGGGGGAGGGTGGGAGGCATGGGCGTATTCATGGGGGGGCAAGGGGGGCATTTGCCCCCCCCCCCCTACATTTTGAAAAAATGTCATATAAGAGGGGGGCATTTGCTCCCCCCCCCTTACATTTAAAAAAAATGTCATAAAGTTGTTATTTGCCCCCCCCCCCCGGAAAATTTTTGCCCCCCCTGGAAAAATTCCTAGCGACGCCCATGGTGGGAGGGTTGATTTCTGAACTCCGCGACAGGGGGATTCGATGGGGACGTATGGTAAAGTGCTCGACTGTCGACCTGGGAAACTTTCAGGTCAGGGTAATAGTTTCCTCCATGTCTCCCGTTGTGCCTCATGGCTATTTGCACCATCGGTTATGGTGAGGATAAAAGGAGGAAGGTGGGGGGGGGGGGAGACTACAATAATAGTCACACAGTCGTTTTTTTTTTTTTTTAGATATAATAGATAATTATTTCATCCTTCAGAGACGACAAAGACAGAGGGATTTAGTTTAGAGAGGCTTCAGTTTACCCCCTCCATCTGCATATTTTTTTTTGTTGGAAGACAATGAAGTTGTTCGCGAAGCCAGTTGGCCTTTTGTCAAAAAAAAAACACGTGTAAGCTGTATTTTTTTTTTTTCAAAGGACGTTGCCAATCAAGTAAGTGCTCACTAAGTAAGTGATCACCAAGTAAGTGCTCACCAAGTAAGTGCTCACCAAGTAAGTGCCCACCAAGTAAGTGATCACCAAGTAAGTGCTCACCAAGTAAGTGCCCACTAAGTAAGTGCAAGTGCTCACCAAGTAAGTGCTCACCAAGTAAGTGCTCACCAAGTAAGTGCTCACTAAGTAAGTGCAAGTGCTCACCAAGTAAGTGCCCACCAAGTAAGTGCCCACCAAGTAAGTGCTCACCAAGTAAGTGCCCACCAAGTAAGTGCCCACCAAGTAAGTGCCCACCAAGTAAGTGATCACCAAGTAAGTGCCCACCAAGTAAGTGCCCACCAAGTAAGTGCCCACCAAGTAAGTGCCCACCAAGTAAGTGCTCACCAAGTAAGTGCTCACCAAGTGAGTACCCACCAAGTAAGTGCTCACCAAGTAAGTGCCCACCAAGTAAGTGCCCACCAAGTAAGTGCCCACCAAGTAAGTGCCCACCAAGTAAGTGATCACCAAGTAAGTGCTCACCAAGTAAGTGCTCACCAATATGAGTTGAATAAACGGACTGACCTTTCTTGTTCTTTCATATACATCCGCCTGACTAACTCTTCTGGCCAAACCAAAATCAGAAATTTTGACTGCATTGTGTTCAAAGAGAAGAATATTTCTCGCCGCCACATCTCGATGAACGATCTGGAACAAACAAGAAATGTACCACTCTCCACCCAACCCAGACCCGTAGCGTGAAAATTCTACAGCAGGGGCCAGGCATTCTACAGCAGGGGGCAGGCAATAGCGGTGGGGGGGGCAGGTAATACATTTTACTAAGTAGAACAAATAAGCAGAGGGGGCAAGACAAAACGCAGGGGGGACCGGCCCCCCATGCCCCCCGCACACTACGGGCCTGACACCACCCCCTATTGTTATTTATCAGACAGCAATTTCAAACCGCTTTTCAATTTTTTAAAATTACTTCTTATTTTGTTAATTTGATGCCATTGAAGATGGTAGACAGGAAATCTATCTATCTATCTATCTATCTATCTATCTATCTATCTATCTATCTATCTATCTATCTATCTATCTATCTATCTATCTATCTATCTATCTATCTATCTATCTATCTATCTATCTATCTATCTATCTATCTATCTATCTATCTATCTATCTATCTATCCGTCCGTCCGTCCGTCTGTCTGTCTAAAGTCACCTTATTTACAGCCAGATGTTCCAGACCTCGACTGATCTGTAAAGCGAAAGACAACAGGGTCCTGGAGGTCAACAGCTCACTTGTTGTCATGGCAACATATCTCTCGTTGCCAGACAACCTTAACCAGAAGAATAAAATCTTGTATCACTAGATGTTCACCCTAAAGCCTCATCGGCAGTACAGTTTAAAGATATAATAGTAAGTTTAACAAAACAGTGAATGGACATCTGTGCTATGACGTTAAAACGTGTGCAAACTCTCTAACCTCTCACGTCGTCCAGATTAGAGCTAACAGAGCCGTACCGAGACACCGGGGGGCTCTCATTGGACAAGGTACTCACCAACGAGCACAAAGCCATACCAAGTTAATATAATTTTAACTTCTATCTACCAACTCTAAATATTACGCAGTTGAGTAGACACAATAATTATAAAGCATTCTTACATATGTGGGAGAATGGCCGAGTGGTGTAGATACTCGACTGTTGACCTGAGAGTCCTGGGTTCGATCCTTGGTGAAAACCCCTTGGGAATTTTTTTCCAGGTGAAATTTGTTTCAAAGTCGTCCCAAAATATCCACCCCCAGCTTTAAATGGGTACCTGACTTAATTTGGGGAAGTAAAGGCGGCTGGGCTTTGTGGCTAACCACACATTCCCTTCACATGCCGGGGTTATAGAAACAGATGAATTCTACACTTCATCTGTCCCGATGGCACTATAGGGCTAAGGGAACTTATACTTACATACAAAATGTTCGTAATGTTTTCGTACTTGAAAATTATGGCACATAGAGTTCTTTTTTATGTATATGTATATTCCACAAATATTTAGATGTCTATGCCTGGGTTCTCCTAAGTGCCTACGAACATCTCTGGTGATCAATAATTTCAAAAAAAAGACTTAAAAAATACATATTTTATAAAACAATTGAACTATTCATTTAAAAACATAGAATCGGGTACATGTCCAGGCAATATTCATCCTTTTTAAAAACCAAAATAACAACAGAAACAAACACACAAACAAACAAACAAACATTTGGTCAAGCTCTGATAGCACTGCAATAATGACGACACTAACGTGTAGGATTGGTTGGCGATTCCCTCCATCGGGGCGGTGGATGACGACGTGCTAGCCCCAGGTTTGACCCCGTAGGCGCTGAACGCAGCGTTGGCGTAGTTCCTCTCCAACCGTTGGTCCTGGAGATGTTTCTTCAGGTCACCGTGAGACGCGAACTCCAGAATCATCAGGTAAGGGTCTGAACAGGTGGAACCACACGAGTGAAAGATAAAACAGTTCTTATTAAGAGAGAAAAAGTAAAACTAGATTTGAAGAGAAAAAAAAAGTTAGATATTGATAGGGTTTATAGAGCCATTTAGCAGGACTTCCACCAGCAAATCTTGAGCCCTAAAACTTCACTAACTGGGGCCCCCCTCTGGTCACAAATACACCAATAGCTAAGTCATGTAGAACTGCATCCTACGGGGCAACTTAAGAAAGAGATACTAACAAATGTTTATGATGTATCCTCCTTCTTGTAGAGACTTGCACTTAGGATTAGGTTTAGCTGACTGTTTCTTCACAATTGGAAATAATGCAGGACCGCAGCCAAAAATTCTGGAGCCCCTGACTAATTCTGACCTATGGGTCTAGTTCCCTCATTAACACATGGGGGCCTACATCGATGCGGTTAAAGAAACACACAAAAATATTTCAAAAGCGAAAAAAGCTTAGGTTGTCAACTCTTTGCAAAGGCCCTGATTGCTCTATCTATCTATCTATCTATCTATCTATCTATCTATCTATCTATCTATCTATCTATCTATCTATCTATCTATCTATCTATCTATCTATCTATCTATCTATCTATCTATCTATCTATCTATCTATCTATCTATCTATCTATCTATCTATCTATTTATCTATCTATCTATCTTTCTGCCTGTCTGTCTGTCTGTCTATCTATCTATGTATCTATGTATCTATCTATCTATCTATCTATCTATATATCTATCTATCTATCTATCTAATCTATCTATCTATCTATTTATCTATCTATCTATCTATCTTTCTGCCTGTCTGTCTGTCTGTCTATCTATCTATGTATCTATCTATCTATCTATCTATCTATCTATCTATCTATCTATCTTTCTGCCTGTCTGTCTGTCTGTCTGTCTGTCTGTCTATCTATCTATCTATCTATCTATCTATCTATCTATATGTCTATCTATCTATCTATCTATCTATCTAATCTATCTATCTATTTATCTATCTATCTATCTATCTTTCTGCCTGTCTGTCTGTCTATCTATCTATGTATCTATCTATCTATCTATCTATCTATCTATCTATCTATCTATCTATCTATCTATCTATCTATCTATCTATCTATCTATCTATCTATCTATCTATCTATCTATCTATCTAATCTATCTATCTATCTATTTATCTATCTATCTTTCTGCCTGTCTGTCTGTCTATCTGCCTGTCTGTCTATCTGCCTGTCTGTCTGTCTGTCTGCCTGTCTTACTGTCTGCCTGTCTGTCTGTCTGTCTGTCTGTCTGTCTGTCTGTCTATGTATGTATGTATGTATGTATCTATCTATCTATCTATCTGCCCGCTTTTTTTTTCAATCAAGACATCAAAATGATAATCCCTTGTCTTTGTCAAGGGAGTGACGTCCACATTTGTCAACAAGTCTGTCACCATAGTTACCGTGTGCCGTGCAGCTGCCATATATCTTGATGATGTTTGGATGGGCCGGGATGGACTTCATAAGAGCTAACTCTGCCAGAAAGTCTGTTTTAGCGTCTTCGTGGACTCGATCTGTGACTTGAGTGAAAAAAAGAAAATAAAAGAAAACGTTTTTAGAACAAAATGACACATACTGTAATGGTTTTAATGAACTTGTTCAAACAAATATAAACAATAAAAAGTCGGTTTTTTCCCTTTAAAAAACAAAAACAACAAAAAACAACAACACAAAGACACGCTGTTATATACTCGCTTAAGCGGGTGAGACTGTGGCGTTGAAGAAGGGGGGGAGGGGAGGGGTGTCGATCTTCGGCCAGGATCGGCGGTGTCTTAAAGCGGGGCTCGCCTTCTTAGTCGAGGTACACAAAGGCTATTTTAAATTATGAGTACCTTGGGAGCTAAAGTCTAGACACCTAGTAATTACTCACGGCATACCACCTCCCATCGGTCACTTAGGGAAGGGCTACTCCGGGGGGGGGCTGTGAGCTGAGAGCAGGCCGACATATATATATATATATATATATATATATATATATATGTACATATACATTGTATATTATACAATACATATAATTATATGTAAATTATGGAACTCACTCAGTGTCATCTTGATGGCAACGGTTGTCCAACGTTTGGACCCTACGCCTTTGATTTTGTTGATGTTGAGTACGTCCGCCTTGACCATCGTGCCGAACATACCCTTCCCGATGGTTTGTAGAAACACGATGTTCTTTCTCGGTATCTCCTCCAAGACATTTGGCTTCTGTGAAATACAACATATGTATCAATTGACTTTCCTTATACATTTGGCTTCTGTGAAATACAACATAACTATGAATAGACTTTCTTATACATTTGGCTTGTGTGAAATACAACATGACTATCAATTGACTTTCTTAGCACATTTGTGCAATAATATATTTCAAAGTAATATTTTTGTCTTATTTTTAATAAATAAAAAAAGTTATTATTACACAGACACAAGCACAATGGCTTAAATTCATATAGATCACACGTCTATGACTGTATGTAAATGTGGAAGTATAGTTGTCCTATAGCCCTTGAGTCATTATAATGATTTAAATTTGCATTGTATTATAGTAAGAACAGTATAATAATAGTTATATTGAGCAGATAATAACAAGCCACTTGAAAAAAAGCGATCATGTGATTTTATTTATAAGTCTCTTAATGCACCTAACAGTCTATGCACATTTCTTTCCACCATCTGTCACTGGAGTGTGTGTTGTTATGAAAAATGTATTGCTTAATCATTTTAGCCATATAAATTGGCACTTTTCAAGAGTTGGAACAGTATAATAATGTTCAAATTGAGCTGAAAGAATTCAGACCTGTTACCAGTAAATAATCATTTTTGACCTGTTGTGGGAAACCGTCAAAATTGCCGTTTTTTTTAAACCGTTTGCCCTTGTAATAAAGAACACTTTGAAATATATTTTTAGAATGCCTTTTTGGTCAGTAATTAAAAAAAAAATCAATACGCATTCATTGTGCATCGCCAAATGATTGACCAGCGCACAGTGGCACAGCGAGCTTAACTCGCGCCCGGGGCAGAATACCTTTTTAGCGCCCTCCTTCCCCCCTTGGAAAACCATGTAATATTATATGTAAAATATACCATTTGGCGCCCCATTGTGATGTCTCCCCCCCCCTTGTTGCCACCCCCCTCACTCCGCCATTGCCAGCACATACAAATCTCAATATTCCCGAGTGCTCTACACCTAGCGATCGATCAAGAGTCCACTTTTACCCGCGGGCACATTGTTTATTATTGACATAAAAACTGTATATAAAACAACATTCTCTTTGCTTTGTGTAATCTGCTTGATCAACCCCTGTTAGTAAGCCACCTATACATTTCGTTTTTTTTTTTATAGCTAGTAGTTTAAATTAAAAATCCAAGTGTGAATTATTGAATGTGTAAACTGATTCTGAAGATTCGTTATATAAACAGCAGTGGTTCGCTTCATGCTAATGTTAGATTTCTGAAAAAAAAAAAACCAACAATATCAAAAACTTCTTCCGGAAAAAAAAATAGATTAATAAATAAAATCTGCAAATCGTAATCGTTCTTACATTTTGATGGCTCCAGAAAAGGTACCTTTAACGGCTCTAGCCCATGGTACAATTTGGGGGCGTTAGATATAAATGCTGCTAACGTCAGCGCTCGCAAAAAAGGGCCCCTAATAAAATATTGTAAAGTGCGCCCCCCCCCGATTACCCCCCCCTTAAACTGTTAAATTATTTTAACCTGGGCTCCTGAAAAGCGTTCCGAGTGCCCATCCTTGTGGCTGGACTTAAAAAAAAAATAAAGAAACCCTGTCACGCCCCTTAATGTTCACGTGAAAAGACAACAAAGCAACATTTTACAAGAACCTGGTCCGGCTGTTTCCAGTTTGTGAAGATGGTGACCGAGGGATGGTGTCCAGGCGGTAGGGCAGGGTGAGATGGGTGGTGGTGGTGGTGGTGGCCATGTTCTGCTCTCTTCTGCAGGAGGGAAAAAAAAAACAAATTGAAATCCTCTTCAGTGCTCCAGGCATTTTTTTTTAGTGCTTTTTGGCTTAAAATGGATCAAACAAGAGACATTATGTTTTTTTTATATACGCGAAAAATATAACTTGGATTCCATTCTAAAAAAACTAAAAAAAAAAAAATCGCAAGAAATAAACGTAACTGACATACTTTAATGGTGGTCAAACATACGGCTCTCGGAGCCACATGCGGCTCTTCGTTGGGTTTGTGCGGCTCCAAAACGACCCAATGTTTTTTTTTTTTCTCTTTAATTTTATTACTTTTATCTAATAAATCTTGATACATTGACTTCGTTGAAGATCTTTTAACGTTTTTTTTAAAATACAAAACCAACAGCATGCCACATCATTGATTAAAACTAAGGTACATGTAACCATGACTTAGTGATGATATTTATATCAAGTTTTTAAACAATTTCACTTACACTCTGGATCGTTCATAGATTTTTCAATCCTATCTAAAAAAAAAAATTTCCTCACTCCAACTTTTTTTTTAGTCCATTGAGGACATAAACGGGAGGAAATATGTCATTTAACATATCAATGTAAACAGAAATGAATGGGCTTTATAAATATGTTACTTAATGGGCTTTATAAATATGTCACTTAATGGGCTTTATAAATATGTCACTTAATGGGCTTTATAAATATGTCACTTAATGGGCTTTATAAACATGCCACTTAATGGGCTTTATAAATATGTCACTTAACGGGCTTTATAAATATATCCCTTAATGGGCTTTCTAGATATGTCACTTAATGGGCTTTATAAATATGTCACTTAATGGGCTTTATAAATATGTCACTTAATGGGCTTTATATGTCACTTAATGGGCTTTATAAACATGCCACTTAATGGGCTTTATAAATATGTCACTTAACGGGCTTTATAAATATATCCCTTAATGGGCTTTCTAGATATGTCACTTAATGGGCTTTATAAATATGACAAGAGAACATAAATAGCCTGAGGCATAACGAATTCTTGTAGTGTCGCCATATGCCAAGTAAAGTAAAAAGTAAAGTGTAGAATTCATCTGTTTTAGTAACCACGGCACATAAGGGAGGATTTTAGGACTACCACCAGGACCTGGAAAAAATATAAGGTTCTCATAAAGGTTCGAACCCGGGGACTCACCGGTCGACAGTCGAGACCTCAACACCCGACCCCCCCTTTTCTTTTTGACTGATAACATGATGAGTAGGTTTATTGTGGTCACTCAAATGGTCAATGAGAACCGCTCTCAGGGTTTTCATATAGTAATAAAACAAATAATACATTAAAAAGCGATTTAAAAAGGTTATTTGACTTTCAAGGAGTCTGAGATTTTGAAAAAAAAGGGAGCCGCATTTTCAGAGTCTTCATCGGGCGCCATAAACACATTTTTCATCACTGTGTCAGAATCATCATCATCGGAAGGAAATGTTTAGGAAAATATCAAGCATTGAATCGAGTTCGCTAAACATATTGTTTCTTCTCTATCACTGGTTAGCACATAGATTCCCGCCATGCTTTCATTGAATCATGCTGGAGACACAATACGATGACTTTATCTTTCTTATTGATATATTAATAATAAGAAATGTCTATTTTTAGCGCACAAACTCACCGAAAAGTCGTATCTGACAACTTCTTCATGCTTACAATAGTCATATTTCAGTATGACATTGGTAAAATAAAATAATAAATCTTCAGAAATAAAATAGTTAGACCTTAGACTGATATTACTAACATTTACTAACGTTAAATTTTGCATGCCGGTTGTAAAACATATGACTGACAATGAAAGTTGTTTTGGCCAGAATTGGCAAACTAATAGAGTGAATACAGTAAATACTTGAATCAACAAAGGAATCTCATATCTTTATTTGGTCTACATGACATTCATTGTATTACAATTACCTTTTTTCTCCAGTACAGGAAAAACCCCAGGGCCGCCAAAACGCAGAAAGCAGCGAGGATCCCAAAGACGATCCCCACGATAGATGAAATATGATCCCCGCCCCTGGTCTCTTGCTGCTCGCTACCGGTGTAAGCTGGGTGGGACGATGTTGTCGAAACTTTGACGAGACTGGTCTCGTCTTCCCCGCTCACGGTACCCGTGGTCGGTGAGGTGTCTGTATCCGAGGGTGGATAAGTCGTATTTTCTTGGAAGACATGAAGATGACGCACGTTTGATTCTTACATTTATAATACTAAGTGTAAGGTAATATTGCAGCACTACCCCCGTTTTATTCTTAACTTTTTTAAATACTTAACAATACTTTAATTAGGTCAAAGGTATTTTAACGATACGTTGTATTTTTATAGTAAATGCCCCGTTTATTTTTTTTTAATATTGAAAATAGTAATAAAACACACACAAAAAAAACCCCCCTTCAATTTAGCAAAGAAAAAAGTCGCAAATAATAATACCGGATACTTTCACAAAATAATCTTATAAATGGCATAATTGCAAATATGATGGACGAGATAAATAACATCGGTAGGAAAATCACACACCAGGCGTGCGAGTTTGAAAGCATGCTCATATCCTATGGCAGCGCCCTTCCCCTAACCCTGGGCTGCGGAAATGGTACTTGGCCGCCCAAAAATTATTTAATTATGTCTTTCTTATTTGATGTAGATGCATTTCTCTCGGGATAGTGCGACTTTCCACGGACGAGAGGTTAGCAGGGAGCTGAAGGGCTGTGAGCAGCAAGGGCATTGTAAATCAAAACTATCTAAACTATAAATAATTTACACCTTCCTCCCTCCCTCACACACACACACCCGAGGGCAGCGGTAAAATTATCAAACGTTGACCGGTCAGTTGCGGGAAAAATGTCGGGGGATAACTGTTCTAAGTTATTTTAATATAGCTACTTCAGTTTCCAAGTTAAACGCCTTTTTCGTCCATGTAACAGAGTCATCGTGACAATGAAATGTTTAGAAAAATATCAAGCATTGAACCAACTTTCGTTAACATATTTTTTTTCTTTCTATCACCGCTTAACACTTTTGATTCATGCTTTCTTTCAACCCTGACTGTACCTGATCATATTGATTAGATTCCCGCGCCATGCTTTCATTGAATCATTTTGGAGATACAATTCGATGAACTTACCTGTCTTTTCAATATAGCGATAACAGGAAACGTTCCATGTTGTCTCCCCATTCCTTCCAAACCGCAGTGTGCAAGTGTAGTTAACTGGTTCTGTTGTGTAGTTCCGGAGTAGAGTGTCGTTGGGCTCACATTGAAACAAAGAATATATTCAAACATGTAGCATGTAGAATTATATTAACTTTTATACTATCAGAAATTCTATGTTGTTGTTTTTTACTTGGGTCATATTGTTTTATCATATTTAAAAAAAAAATATCATTAAAATATACATTTTTGAATTTATAATGAAAAGAACTATTTGGGCTCGTCCATTGAATACGTCAACAACCTGGGGGAGTTGGGGGGGTGTCTGAAAACGTTTGACAGTTATTGACAGCTATTGACGTGGGGAAGGGGGTGTGTTTAGATTTTTGACGTCAACAATGCTATTCTTTTGTAAAATGAACTCCGTGATTTGTTTGAATACATACAATTTAAGTTTGACTTAAAAACACAAATTGAACTTCTCCGACCAATGTAATAAATATCAACGAAGCATATTTTATGTGCATAGTGGTACATAGATTAACTCCCTTGGAACTATTCTTAGCCATGAGAATCTTTATTTTTTCAAACACGAACAAAGTAAAATTTAAAATAGCCTAATAAATGTTCCAGTCCGAGTACTCTGTAATTTCTGGTGTCAGAGCGCTCATTTAACAATCTTAAATTGGCACAATGTTTTGAGATGTGAAATACTACAACCTAGCAAAAAAAAAATTCCTTTTGTTAACTCTGGACATTTGTTGGAAATGCGGGTGGGCAGGGAGGGAAGTCTAAAATGTGTTAACGTTTGTTGCCGTATTTAATGGACAAGTCCTTTGTCAGGTTCTTATTACTTGGGTAATACAGCCTAGTGAAGGAAAGTACAGATATATATCTAGATAAATAATAGCAATTTGGGTTCTGCGTTAAATCGAAAGTAAAGAATTAATACAACAGTCTTCTAGTTAGAATTACAAACATGAAAAAATCGGATATGCCCGAAACCACAAATATCCTAACCTACCGATATATATATATATATATATATATATATATATATATATATATATATATTAGGGTGGGTCAAAAAATTTTTTTTTGGAGTTGGGAATTTGAAACATATTCAAAAAGTTGCCTATGGTTCTACTGATTGTAAAAATGTAAAATTTGTAAAAATCAGATAATGTCTTCCACTCCCAACTTTTAGTTCAAGGGGGTACGGGGCGAAAAAAATGCACTATGTCTAAAAAAAAATCAATTTTTTTTTTTTTACATTTTTAGATACTAAAACATGTCAATAATAACTACGAATTAAATATATTGCAGAAAATTTTTTTTTAGATCAATTAAAATGTATTTTCAGAATGTTACTCATTCAGAAACTTCAATAATTTAAAAACTTAAAAGTCATTTTTCTCTGAAAAAATATTTTTGACATTTTGCTTCACTATGGCAAGAAAATCTCAAAAACCACCTGTCAGATTTTGATAAAACTTCTAATTTTTATGTAGAAGAGGTGCATTTATAGAATGTCAGAGGCTTTTCAAGAAATTTTAAGTCCTTTTTTTTTTAAATTTTCAAAATTAGCATTTTTTGCTTATTTTCACCATACAAAATTTTAAAAATTCATACAAAATTTATTTATTACATTATCAAAAAAGTACTTTGACATTCCCTGAAGTAAGCTTTTCTGATTATAAAAATGTACATTGTATATGAAACAGTCACTAAATATTTCAGAAATATTTGCCACAAAAAGGTCATAAATTTCAAGATGGCGGCATGCCGCACCCACAAATATCAATATGTTAATAATTTTTTTTAACAAAATTATTTTTAAATCTACTATATCATTACTAAGATATTAAAATGTCTTAAACTTTAATAATAAAAAAGACTTTGCTTTGACCCGGGTCCCCCCCCCCCAAATGTATGACATTTTACAATATTTAGAATGTTTGGTATATGCAAAATATACAATGTACATATGAATAATACTGTTTATGGATTGTCACAGGAAACTTGCTTTGCTTTCAATTTTCGGAAGAACATCCCTTGATTTCTTTGTTTGCAAAACCATCCCATGTCGAGAGCTATGTCCGTACAGTTTGAACTGTCCGTACACTTTCAAACTAACATCAGTAACTTTTTTAATTGCTCATTCAACAGCTTGAGAGTGACAGGGAATTAGATCCAGTATGATTGGGTTGTTGCGTTTTAGTTCATCATTACAAATATATTCCAGCAGAGGAGGGGATGTCACTGCACAAAGATCCCAGTTAATCATCTGATCATATGATTTAGCTGCAATATTCAGGATTATGTCATTTTTGTTGAAAAATTCTAACTCTGCATGGAGCTGGTTTATGTCGTGCTGTTATGATTTTATTTACTGCATACCTTCCAATTTCTTCATCATTGTCCTAACTGCAGCCAATAGAATGTTTTCTGGATGTGCAAAGTAGTAGTTATTTTCCAATACAGGCAATATAATAGATTGATCAGCAGTATCAAGGTTCTGAAGCAGTTGTATCATATAGAAAAAGTTTCTAGCCCCACTTTGACAAGATGGATCGCAAAAATCCTGTTCGCTTTTGTTAACCATCTTTGCTCTCATCAGTATGTTCATTGGCTGCCCTATCTATGTCGACGCATCTTTGCTGGATCCAGAGCTGTAGATGGTGTTAACATGTTTAAGTCCTTCAACACAGCTTTAACGATAAGACATGTATCCCTATTGCTTAGTTTACATCGATCCATTGCTTCATATTGATATCTGTTTTGTTATTTGGAACATCAAGTAGTTCATCATCTTCAGCATCCTGATCTGGAATATCATTATCTTTCTCATCACCATCATTGACGTTATCATTTGTGGTTCCTATCTGATCGCCACCCTGCATCAATGAATGTTTTCTTTTCTGTCGATTTTGTAATATTTTTGTTGTTTGCTTGTCAACATTGTCTATGAACATATTTCTTGCCATCTTTTGATCCACCCAAAATGCCCACTCAAGCACGTGAATTATTACTGATTGTGGACATTTACAGTCTCCTCTATCCCTAACACCTGTATATTTTTATTTGAACAATTATACTGGTAATGTCATTTGTAGGGATACTAGCCTGGTCATATAATTGTTTAACTTCATGCGCTAATGCGTGCGCTCGTGAATGAAGGTTATGATTGTATTGTTCCATTTTAAGCATCCACCAATAGCCTTGAAAACATCTTCACTGGTTGGAAGTTGTCATTTAGGCTATTCAGCTGCTGATCCAAACACAGAATGTACAGTTGCACTTCTTGTAGAAGAACTCATATTCATAGAAGAACTTAATAAAATAATTGAAAAATTAATCAAAAATGAAATAAAACAACCATGCGTGATCCGATAATGAATACATGGTACACCAGTTATATTGAGAGAAAAATGGATGCAATGCTTATCCCAGTTGTCTGAACTAATTAGTTATTCATAAAAAAGGTTACAAAGATAAAACACAAATTTTATATGCATATCATTTCTTTTTTGAATAACCTAGGTCACAAATTTAACATGTTCAGTCACAAAAAAACTCACAGTAAATATAGTAAAAATTTTGAACAAAAGTTGGGAGTAGTAAAACTATGTAGTTTTCAAATATTTGTACATATTCCATGTACTACCATGATGTAACAACTTTTTAATAATGTTTCAATAAAAAAAAATTTTTTGACCCACCCTAATATATATATATATATATATATATATATATATATATATATATATATATATATATATATAATTAAAGACACATATTTATAAAGAATGAAAGACAAACAGAAAAATAGATTAACAGGACGATTGTCAGACATGTATGTCATTAGCTATACACAGGACGATTGTCAGACATGTATGTCATTAGCTATACACAGAGACTAGAATCTAAACAGATGTATATGGTATGAGGATACATGATAGATAATTTTTTCCTACCCAGGTATTGTTTACAATTGGCTCTAATATCGTTTTTTTCGGCGCGATTTCTTTAACTCTAAACCAGAAGATCTGAAAAAAAAATATGTTAAGAATTATCAAGAAAATACATTAACGTTGACTGGGTTAAAGTAAAAAAAAATAAAATACAAGTAAAAAAGTCGGAAAGAGATGAATCTATAATCTGATGACAAACTTGCACACAATCGCGATACCGATTCTGACTCGATTGCCGATTCTCCATTAATCTGCCGATTCCGATGGGCAAATTTAAACAAATGGACCATATCAGGAGGATATGGAGATCTAGCATGAATTATGGTGCGCTAATGATCCTAGGTTTTCCAGAAGTGAAAGAGATGCTTTATCTTCATTTTACCCGGTGAGAATGACTAGCTATAGGTTGATATTTCCCGGTAATAACGATTAGATGTTTCCGTAAATTTCCCGGTAAAAATGTCTAGCCATATCGTTATATTTCCCGGTGAGAATGACTAGCTATAGGTTGATATTTCCCGGTGAGAATGACTAGCTATAGGTTGATATTTTCCGGTAATAACGATTAGATGTTTCCCGGTAAAAATGTCTAGTCATTATGGTTATATTTCCCGGTGAGAATGGCATGCTTTATCTTGATGACATATCCAGTGCCGTCTTTACTCACGAGTCAGCCTGGGTGCCAAACGAATGCAGGTGGCAGTGGTTAATTAAACCCGGCTGCCAAATATTCCGTTAAAATGGCCCAGCCTGTATCAAATCCGTAGCCAGTATTAGGGCATTCTTACATCGCCCTTTGTACGTTGTACGTTTTATTATGATTTTTTTTAAGCCAACTACGTGTATAAACAATAAATAAATGCAAATCATTACATTGTGCACACATATAGCTCACCTCATAGACGTTTTCCGTCTGATTTGTAGGCTTGGTGCACTGTAAAGAGTTGTCTTGGAGAGTAATGTTACACTTTACTGTGTTATTGATGCTGTTTGACGTGATAGTGACACTATTCTCGATTGTCGTCTTTGAGATATAATTGGTGGTTGTCGTCGTTGACGCATTATTGCTGTTTGTTGTTGAGAAATTTTTGCTGTTTGTCGTCGTTGAGAAATTTTTGCTGTTTGTTGTCGTTGAGGCATTATCGCTGTCTGTGGTCGATGAGGCATTATCGCTGTCTGTGGTCGTTGATGCATTATCGCCAGACATTTGTGACAAAACTACCCCATGGAGAGACAAGATCCAGACAAAAGCTATAATTAGTTTCATCTCTCGAGAAATCTATCAGCGAACAGTCATGAGTACATCAATGTGTACAAGTATTATTTTTTTTTAATAAAACAAAACGCTATTTTGAGAGTATAATGGACAAGTCCAATGGCCAACAAGTGAAACACAATGCAATAATGTTACACAATTACAATGTGGCTCAGAAAATTCAAATTCTTTATCAATGTCTCACTGGGATATTACGAGTTTAACCGTGGTTGACAGTAATTATATAATTTAAGGTTTTTATCTTTTTTTTTTTCAATGGCCAGATAATCGTCGTAAAAGTCAGACCAAATCTGATCAATACATTCAGGACTCCGCAAACTATTAACTTTAACTAGTGCTAAATGTTAGTTTAAACAACAAACACATTGAGTGGTCGCTGTTGAGTGATAATGAAGAATAGACTAATGCATTATTATTGATTGGAGTCACTGAATAACACAGGTGGAAAAAAAAATCAACCTTTGTTGCTCGCAGACCTTTGCCGACCTTGTCACAGGGATGGCATAATGACGTATGAAATATTAAGTATAGCCTCCAAGAAAAACAAAGTTATTTTTTTTTTACATTGCATACAATTTATGTTTTTTGGCGCGAATTATGTTAATTAAAACATACAACAAAGTAACCATGTCTTTGGTCTACCTCTTCACAAATGACAACCTGCTATTCAGTGTTCGGGTTTTTTTTTTTACTGTTCTGACTGGTTTACTGTTCTGACTGGTTTACTGTTTTGACTGTTTTACAGTTCTGACTGTTTTACTGTTCTGACTGTGTTACTGTTCTGACTGTGTTACTGTTCTGACTGTTTTACTGTTCTGACTGTTTTACTGTTCTAACTGTTTTTCTGTTCCGGCAGTTTTACTATTCTGACTAATTTACTGTTCTGACTGTTTTACTGTTCTGGCAGTCTTACTGTTCTGACCGTTTTACTGTTCTGACCAATGAAGTTTTGAAATGTTGATGTCTCACCACAGAATATGTCTGTATGGTAACAGTAGTTAACCTGCAAAATTTCAGCTCATTTGGACAATGTTTAGAGGTCCCCAAAAGGTTTAAAGTTCCAGATTTTGGTGTAAAATTATTCGCGGTCAAATCTAATACAGCGTTAATGTTGCATTATGTGCGAAACTGATATATTAAGTAACAAATTGATGCTTAGTATTGTTTATAATATTAAATGAAACAAAATATATAAATCTTGAATGGTTTATATTTTTAAATTTGAAATTTAAGTAAAAAATTATGAAAAACAAAGTTTTATTCATTTTGTCAAGTTAATTCTTGAATCAATGTCAATCTGCTTGAAAAATAATAATAATAAGCAATGCAAATAAGCATTCCTGTTATTTATTTTGTACTTTGTACTGTAGGGTAGACAAAAATCTAAAAAAGTTCTTCAAATTTAAATTTTAGCCAGCTGTTCACGATTACACTCTGCAAAATTTTTCCGATGTTTTTCAACCACTTGGAGCAAAAATTGTCTTTGTTCTTCATTCTTGGTGATACTGTCATTTAAATCTTGTATCAATGCTACACTTCGCTCTGCAGAGTCATTGATACAAGCCAGATTCTTTACAAAATCTGCTGCAACTTTAAAAGATGGTGTATCTGACCAGGCTTCAACAGGAACATCTAGAAAACTGGCATCAATGTTGGATGTTTAAAATGTGGTAGAAGCACGCAAATCAACAACACTTTTTGATAGTGTTTTTATGAGATGCGGTCCACGTTCTGATTGCATTGTCCGAACAAGGCCAGTTTTTTCTTTGTCCGACAAAAGGGTTTAAATAACGCAAGCGTCGACAGTTCCGACTCAAGTACCACGAGTGACGCACCATCATTTTCAATCCAGTCGATCGAAGAACAGCATCATCATATTCGTATAAACGCTTTATCAACAAGATATCATTCACAGGTGCATCTGCGGTGAGCCTGCATGAAAACCATGATTGAAGATAAACACATATGGTAAACCGATTAAAGCGCTGATTACCTTGTAATTCTCGAGCTGTTAACTGAAAGATGGTTTCATTGCCTGCAAACAATAGATCGATTTTCAATGCATAGATTGCTTTCGCCATCCACCTTGCACCTTGCAAATGCTGACATCAACCTCCAACCCAATCATTTGTGCAGCAAGCAGAAGAAATTCCAAATAATCATCACATGAATGACTGACCTCAAGTTGACATTTAATAAATTCTTTAATCGAATCAGACACGATTATCAAAGGGGCGGATCTGGCTTCGGGTGTGTGGTTTAATTCTGGCCATTTTTCTCGAAACCTCTTAAAAACAAAATCTCTGGTCCAGTGGATGGTCCAAGACAAACATTGAATGCATCGGAAAGGAGTACTTCCAACATGTGATGACGGCATGCCATCCATAATAGATTACGTCCCAGGGCTACTTCTAACAGAGTGCAAGCTCCATTGAGTCTTCCAGTATTGGAAGCCGTAGTGTCGAAGCACATGCCGATGACCATAGATTCGCACTTTGATATGTTCATATACTGCATCAGCAGCTACCCATCCTGACCCGGATGCTAACTTGGGAACACCAAGAAGCTTTGTAGTGCCATCAACAAGTGACGAGAGCAGGACAGGTAATCGATCGCCGTTGTTGGTAACATGTCCGGTAACATCGGGCAATAGCTTACCATCCCAATGTACAATTGATTTTGAGGGCATATAGTCTTCTTTATACATGCTGCAGCTTGTTGACGACAAAGCTTGCGATGACGATGCATTGTGCTCTTGGAAAATACTGTGTCAGATGTCGGAACACCAGCTTGTTGAATGTGATGCAAGTATCATTGTTGATTTTCTAATGCTGGTGTTCGTTCTGTCCAGCACTGCAGCAACTTTGGTGATATGATGCCTGACAATTTAGCATGCTTAGTTTAAAAATTAAATCTTCAAAAAATATGCATTGCTTAAATTTTGCACATTAGGTATTTTATATGTTTTCTAGCATTTATTACATTTTCTAATTAAGAATCACACAATTTCAACTCTAGTTAATGGTAGCAATGAGATAAATATAAGTATATTTAAACTTCATTTTATTCAACTATGGCATGCAAAACTGCAAATTATTTGAGCCATGATTCGTCTGGATTTTTATGTTGGCCTAATACTGGAATTTAAAAAGCTCTTGGGGGACCTCTAAATGTTGTTCAAATGAGCTACAACTTCACCAATTCACTCATTGTACCCAAGAGACACATTTCAGGGGGTGAGACACCAAAGATTTAAAAAAAAATTTTTCGAGCATTTTGGGACACCCTAACGTGTAATTTTAAACACGTTTTTAATAAGCTTAATTTAGTTTCACTTTCTGCTGTTGGGTGTATGGATGTGTTTGGTGTATCAAACATTGTAACTCAAATTTGGACATGTTCTAACTTAGTGTGAGGGCACGCATTTACATTGTACACTATAATACAATACACGATTTACTGTTTATCCATACATTAAAACTTTTAAAATTAGCGAACTAATTACTTTGTTGTAATATTTAAAATGCCAAAATACTCCCTTGACTAATGATGGCAGAATAATTACGGATTTGGGCACTTGGTGCATATGTGGAAAAACGGTGAACTTTTTGTTATAGTCTATGGTCTTTCTTATACACACTAAGTATAAGGCTGAATTGTTAAATAAACAATAGACATTTTAAAAATAAAGAAGTATTAAAAAACAACAAATAAATAAAAATCCTTTTTTAAAATTAAGATTTTATTAAAAATGCACTAAATATTTATTTAATTATCTATGCCAAAATTAAACGAGTGGGTGAATTCAATATACTTGACTAGTTCTGTCTTTACAAGACCACCTTCTTGAATTTGTGTATTGTTAATTATTTCTGTATGATACGAGAAAGCAAGATTTTATAAAACTTTCATTTTTTTTTTACATAAAATGTTTTTTGAGAAAATTGAAAACAATTGTTTAACTGATTAATTATTTTATTGAGTAAATCAGCTATTCTTTTTTTTTGTCAACATTAAGTGGTGCATGGAGTTAAAAATAATGAAACATAACTTTTTTTTCTTTTTTACCTTGTTTATACATTAAACTTCTAACTTTGATGATTTGACTTGCAGTTTTACGAACGTATAAGAAAATTAAAATAACATAAGTCTAATTCAGAGAATTATTTTTATTTGACAGAGAGGACTAGTGGTCAATAATACCAGACGGTATTGCAGTGTTATCATTTCTGTTATCATACGGTATTACTCATGTTATCATCTCTGTCACCTCTTTGATCGTTATAGATTACATACCAGGTAATACACGTAAAGATCTATAATAAAATGGATTGATCCATTCCTGGATCCTCACAGACATTGGACACACCACAGACAGGAATACCCACAGACATCCGACACCCATAGACATCGGACACCCATATACATTGGACACTGGCAGACATTGGACACCCACACATCGGACACCCATAGACATTAACACTGACAGACATTTGACACTGACAGACATTGGACACTCACAGACATTGGACACTGACAGACATTGGACACTGATAGACATTGGACACTCATAGACATTGGACACTGACAGACATTGGACACTAATAGACATTGGACACTGACAGACATTGGATGCTCACAGCATTGGACACCAAGAGACATTGGACACTGACAGACATTGGACACTGACAGACATTGACACTCACAGACATTAGACACTCACAGACATCGGACACCCACAGACATCTGACACCCACAGACATAGGACACCCATAGACATCGGACACCTGTTATACAACTGACACCCACATACATCGGACACCCACATACATCCTGACACTCACATACATCGGACACCCACAGACACGGACACCCACATACATCGGACACCCACATACCTCGGACACCCACATACATCGGACACCCACATACATCGGACACCAACATACATCCTGACACCCAAGATGGTCATTGGACACCACATACATTGAACACCCACATACATCGGACACCTGCATACATTCTGACACCCACATACATCCTGACACCCACATACATCGGACACCTGCACATTGGACAATCTACATACATCTATATGCTGCTGTAGACATTGCACATCTGACATTGACACTCACAGACATAGGACACTCACAGACATTGGACACCCACAGACATCGGACACCCACATACATCCTGACACCCACATACATTGGACACCCACATACATTGGACACCTACACATCGGACACCCACATACATCCTGACACCCACATACATCCTGACACCCACATACATTGGACACCCAAATACATTGGACACCCACATACATCCTGACACACACAGACATTGGACACCCGCAGACATTGGACACTCACAGACATAGAAGCCAAATGTCTTGGAGGTGATACCGAGGAAAGAACATCGTCGTTTTTTACAAACCATCGGGAAGAGGTATGTTTGGCACGGTGGTCAAGGCGGACGTACTCAACATCAACAAAATCAAAGGTGTAGGGTCCAAACGTTGGACAACCGTCGCCATCAAGATGACACTGAGTGAGTTCCATAATTTACATATAATTATATGTATTGTATATTAGGGTTAGTACTTTTTATATTTTTTTTCAGAATCTTATTTTACATGGCATTTTTTAATGAACGATTGTGAACAAAACATGAAAATAATATTAATTTATTTTTCACTCAAAAAAACCTTCCCCACCAACGCCATCTTGTGTTTACAAATAAGAAGCGTTTTTCAATAAACATACTTCTTTATGGATTGCGCATTAACAAATATTTGATTACATTAATTACATCCAGGAACTTTATAGGCTATTTTTTACCTCCATGTCTGAAACAAAATAAATCAAAAAAGTTTATTTTAAATTTTAAGTGCACTGTTTGAATGTATTATGCGTCTACTGCAACTGTACCAAAAATAATCAAATCTTATGATACCTTTGTTTGGTAATTGTCACGGGTGGTCTGCTTGGAATTTGGAAAGTTTGCTTGGTTGATTTGAGAATATTGTATTCTTTTATTTCAATTTCATTCAACTGTAATCGTTTGTTTGTAATTAATTTTGTAGGAAAGCAAATTTGTCAACAAATAAAGCTTGTAAAGTTTTAAAAATAATAAGCGAACACTCTCCCAATATTGAAGCTCCTTCGCAGTCAGGAGTGTATGAGGCAACCTATAAAGAAGCAGATTTGTTGAAGTTTCGAATGGTGCATACATTTTGACAGAAAAAGAATAGAAGGAGAAAAACAAGTTGTTTTACTGAAAAACGTTGAATAAGAAATTCGATTAGCCATATTGTCTCTGACAAATGGAAAAGCAGAACAATATTTACAGCGAATAGGGCTGTTCTAGCTGAATACGAACTCTATTCATGTATTCGAGTAATTATTTGCGATACAAAGAATACAAATTCTGGCAGCAAAAATGGTGTGGTACACAAGCTGCAAAATTACTGTCAACAAATCCCTCAGAACATAGGCTGCCAGCTTCATGTTTTAGGCCTAGTACTCAAGCATGCTATGGATTCTGTTTTCGGCGGGGAAACGTCTAATCCAAACATTTCTTATCCATTTGTTGCTGAAATTAGCGCAAATTACGAGTCACTTAAAGAGTCACTTGATTCTCAAGATAGTAGTTCAGAAATCATGTGAGAAAACAAAGGATGGAAAGACGACATGAAGTTCTTTCATCATTTGACGCAAGTATTTCACTATTACGAATGAAATAAAACCTTTCCAGTAATTCACTTCCAGAGACTGACGGCTTTAAGTAATGCTTGTTGGAATTCAAGTGCAATACTAGCACTTCTGGCATTCCGGAAAATAGAAACGAGAAATTTGAACTTGTGTGTACTTTCATAGCGAGGACATGCATGGTCTAAAGTATGGTTTTCAGATCAAAGGGAGTGGAAAATAGGAAAAGAGATTTTAGCACTTGCTTTGCATAGATACCTGAAGCAGAAAGATGCTTCTTGAGGCACTGGGTCTGTGAAGATTAAGCAATACCTGGTATAGAACGAAGTAACTGCTATGCAGAAAGAGCTATACAAATAATGCAAGATATTGTTCCACGTTGTGAGACTTCAAAGACACTATTAACTGTTTTATTCTCACTAATGATGAAGCATAAAACTTAATTTATGTTTCCTATGCTGTCTTTTATTATCATTTCATATTTTGGACATCTCTATACTCATGCTTACATGCATTGCACTTGTTGTTCTTATGTAACTTTCCATTACAGTGTTGTATTATATATATTAATATATAATGTTCGTTTTATGGTTTGGTGGGGAAGGTTTTTTCAATTATTTTCAGAAAAGGTTATTTGTGTCATAATACACTCATTAAAAGTCACCTTTTCTTGCCATGTAAATATGAGGTTACAAAAAAGTCATAACCCTATTGTATATGTACATATATATATATATATATATATATATATATATATATATATCTGTCTGCTCTCAGCTCATAGCCCCCCCCCCCGGAGTAGCCCTTCCCTAAGTGACCGATGGGAGGTGGTATGCCGCTTAAGCGAGTATATGGCAGCGTGTCTTTGTGTTGTTGTTTGTTTTTGTTGTTTTTATTTTTTTTAAAGGGAAAAAGCCGACTTTTAGTTTTTTTGTATTTGTTTGAACAAGTTCATTAAACCATTACAGTACGTCATTTTGTTTTAACGTTTTATTTTATTTATTTATTTATCTATTTTCAAATTATCACTCAAGTCACCGATCGAGTCCACGAAGACGCTAAAATAGACTTTCTGGCAGAGTTAGCTCTTATGAAGTCCATCCCGGCCCATCCAAACATCATCAAGATATATGGCAGCTGCACGGCACACGGTAAATATGGTGACAGACTTGTTGACTAATGTGGGCGTCATTCCCATGACAAAGACATTTTGATGTCTTGATTGAAAAAAAGCGGGCAGATAGATAGATAGATAGATAGATAGATAGATAGATAGATAGATAGATAGATACATAGATACATAGATAGATAGATACATAGATACATAGATAGATACATAGATAGACAGACAGACAGGCAGATAGACAGGCAGAAAGATAGATAGATAGATAGATAGACAGACAGACAGACAGACAGACAGACAGACAGACAGACAGACAGACAGACAGATAGATAGATAGATAGATAGATAGATAGAGCAATTAGGGCCTTTGCAAAGAGTTGACAACCTAAGCTTTTTTCGCTTTTGAAATATTTTTGTGTGTTTCTTTAACCGCATCGATGTAGGCCCCATGTGTTAATGAAGGAACTAGACCCATAGGTCAGAATTGGTCAGGGGCTCCAGATTTTTTTGGCTGCGGTCCTGCATTATTTCCAATTGTGAAGAAACAGTCAACTAAACCTAATCCTAAGTGGAAGTCTCTACAAGAAGGATACATCATAAACATTTGTTAGTATCTCTACATGACTTAGCTATTGGTGTATTTGTGACCAGAGGGAGTTTTAGGGCTCAAGATTTGCTTTCTGGAAGTCCTGCTAAATGGCTCTATAAGCCATATCAATATCTTTTTTTTTCTCTTTAAATCTAGTTTTACTTTTTCTCTCTTAATAAGAACTGTTTTATCTTTCACTCGTGTGGTTCCACCTGCTCAGACCCTTACCTGATGATTCTGGAGTTCGCGTCTCACGGTGACCTGAAGAAACATCTCCAGGACCAACGGATGGAGAGGAACTACGCCAACGCTGCGTTCAGCGCCTACGGGGTCAAACCTGGGGCTAGCACGTCGTCGTCGTCCACCGCTCCGATGGAGGGAGTCGCCAACCAATCCTACACGTTAGTGTCGTCATTATTGCAGTGCTATCAGAGCTTGACCAAATGTTTGTTTGTTTGTTGGTGTATTTTGTTTCTGTTGTTATTTTGGTTTTTAAAAAGGATGAACAGGTAATATTGCCTGGACATGTACCCGATTCTATGTTTTTAACTGAATAGTTCAATTGTTTTATAAAGTATGTATTTTTTAAGTCTTTTTTTTTTTAATTTATTGATCACCAGAGATGTTCGTAGGCACTTAGGAGAACCCAGGCATAGACATCTAAATATTTGAGGAATATACATATACATACAAAAACACTATGGACCATAATTTTCAAGTATGAAAACATTACGAACATTGTGTATGTAAGAATAAGTTCCCTTAGCCCTATAGTGCCATCGGGACAAATGAAGTGTAGAATTCATCTGTTTCTATAACCCCGGCATGTGAAGGGAATGTGTGGTTAGCCACAAAGCCCAGCCGTCTTTACTTCCCCAAATTAAGTCAGGTACCCATTTAAAGCTGGGGGTGGATTTTTTTGGGACGACTTTGAAACAAATTTCACCTGGAAAAAATTCCCAAGGGGGTTTCACCGAGGATCGAACCCAGGACTCTCAGGTCAACAGTCGAGTATCTACACCACTCGGCAATTCTTCCACATATGTAAGAATGCTTTATAATTATTGTGTCTACTCAACTGCGTAATATTTAGAGTTGGTAGATAGAAGTTAAAATTATATTAACTTGGTATGGCTTTGTGCTCGTTGGTGAGTACCTTGTCCAATGAGAGCCCCCCGGTGTCTCGGTACGGCTCTGTTAGCTCTAATCTGGACGACGTGAGAGGTTAGAGAGTATGCACACGTTTTAACGTCATAGCACAGATGTCCATTCACTGTTTTGTTAAACTTACTATTATATCTTTTAACTGTACTGCCAATGAGGCTTTAGAATGAATGTCTAATGATACAAGATTTTATTCTTCTGGTTAAGGTTGTCTGGCAACGAGAGATATGTTGCCATGACAACAAGTGAGCTTTTGACCTCCAGGACACTGCTGTCTTTCGCTTTACAGATCAGTCGAGGTCTGGAACATCTGGCTGTAAATAAGGTGACTTTAGACAGACAGACGGACGGACGGACAGATAGATAGATAGATAGATAGATATTTAGATATATATAGTTACAAGATATATGTATAGATAGATAAATAGATTTTTAGATATAGATATAGATAGAAGATAGATAGATAGACAGATAGGTAGATAGATAGATAGACAGACAGACAGACAGACAGATAGATAGATAGATAGATAGATAGATAGATAGATAGATAGATAGATAGATAGATAGATAGATAGATAGATAGATAGATAGATAGATAGATAGATAGATAGATAGATAGATAGATAGATAGATAGATAGATAGATAGATAGATAGATAGATAGATAGATAGATAGATTTCCTGTCTACCATCTTCAATGCCATCAAATTAACAAAATAAGAAGTAATTTTTAAAAAATTGAAAAGCAGTTTGAAATTGCTGTCTGATAAATAACAATAGGGGGTGGTGTCAGGCCCGTAGTGTGCGGGGGGGGCGCCTGGGGCCCGCCCCCCCCCCCTGCGTTTTGTCTAGCCCCCTCTGCTTATTTGTTCTACTTAGTAAAATGTATTACCTGCCTTCCCCCCCCCCCCGCTATTGCCTGGCCCCTGCTGTAGAATTTTCACGCTACGGGTGTGGGTTGGGTGGAGAGTGGTACATTTCTCGTTTGTTCCAGATCGTTCATCGAGATGTGGCGGCGAGAAATATTCTTCTCTTTGAACACAATGCAGTCAAGATTTCTGATTTTGGTTTGGCCAGAAGAGTTAGTCAGGCGGATGTATATGAAAGAACAAGAAAGGTCAGTCCGTTTGTTCAACTCATATTGGTGAGCACTTACTTGGTGAGCACTTAATTGGTAAGCACTTACTTGGTGAGAACTTACTTGGTGAGCACTTACTTGGTGAGCACTTACTTGGTGAGCACTTACTTGGTGGGCACTTACTTGGTGAGCACTTACTTGGTGAGCACTTACTTGGTGGGCACTTACTTGGTGGGCACTTACTTGATGGGCACTTACTTGGTGAGCACTTACTTGGTGAGCACTTACTTGGTGGGCACTTACTTGATGGGCACTTACTTGATGGGCACTTACTTGGTGAGCACTTACTTGGTGAGCACTTACTTGGTGGGCACTTACTTGGTGAGCACTTACTTGGTGGGCACTTACTTGGTGAGCACTTACTTGGTGAGCACTTACTTGGTGAGCACTTACTTGATTGGCAACGTCCTTTTTAAAAAAAAAATACAGCTTACACGTGTTTTTGGACAAAAGGCCAAGTGGCCTCGCGAACAACTTCATTGTCTTCCAACAAAAAAATATGCAGATGGATGGGGTAAACTGAAGCCTCTTTAAACTAAATCCTTCTGTCTTTGTCGTCTCTGAAGGATGAAATATTTATCTATTATATCTAAAAAAAAAAAAACGACTGTGTGAATATTATTGTGGTCTCCCCCCCCCCCCTTTATCCTCACCATAACCGATAGTGCAATGGCACAACGGAAGACATGGAGGAAACTACCACCCTGACCTGAAAGTTTCCCAGGTCGACAGTACGAGCACTTTACCATACGTCCCCATCGAATCCCCCTGTCGCGGAGTTCGGAGATCAACCCTCCCACCCTCCCCCCTTCCCCATACCACACCTACTCCTATTCTCTTTGTCTCCCCCTACTCCTATTCTCTTTGTCTCCACCTACTCCTATTCTCTTTGTCTCCCCCTACTCCTATTCTCTTTGTCTCCCCCTACTCTTATTCTCTTTGTCTCCCCCTACTCCTATTCTCTTTGTCTCCCCCTACTCCTATTCTCTTTGTCTCCCCCTACTCCTATTCTCTTTGTCTCCCCCTACTCCTATTCTCTTTGTCTCCCCCTACTCCTATTCTCTTCGTCTGAGCTGGTATATTAGATACACAAAATAAATGCGAATGTAATCAGACAATTCCGCTTCGTACTGTCATTCCATCAGTCACAATACATAATGACTTATATACTTTATGTACTTTTCTTTCTTTCTTTCTTTATCCCTTAACCCGTGGGTGGGTCGTTGAGGCACCGTTGTTGACTGAGAACCAGTTCCCGCCATTTTTTCCGGTCCTGAGCTGCCTTTTTGGGAGTCGACGAACGACAGGCCGGTCCATTCTTTGATGTTGTCTTCCCATCTCTTCTTTTGTCTTCCTCTTTTCCTTCTTCCGTTGGTTGTACTTAAACACGTTAAAATCTTTGTTTCAGAGATTTCAATGTCTGGAGGATTGGGGTGAATCTCCAAAAGTACACTGGTACCTCACACACACACACCACACACACACCACACACACACACACCACACACACACACACACACTCACACACACACACACACCTGTCCATCTTTATGAGCACGCTAGTCTCTACATAAATAGCTTATACCATTTGATACATGTCGATTTTTTTTTTAAAATCGTATGTCTTCGTATGTCTTTCTATATTGAATTAATAAGCTGAAAATTCATGTATTCATTGGTGCAATATGCGATAAGCTATGTCTTAACGGGTGGGGGGCGTGATTTAGGGGGGATCCTGACATGGTCCCCACATTTCATGAAAAAGTCATGGTCATAAAATGTGCGCCCTTGTTAATATTTACATTAAATCTACAGATAAACTTCTTAGATCTTTAAAAAAATGTCATAGTTTTTATTTACGTGTTTGATGATATCTAATTTGCATGTGTATGTTGAACCAATCAAAAGGGTCTTCTGCCAGTGCGATGGATGTCGCCGGAAGCTTTGTTCTATAACCAGTACAGTCAGGCTTCTGACGTCTGGTCATACGGTGTGTTTTTGTGGGAGTTGGTCACTCTAGGTCAGTGAATGCAATTATACAATCAAACTATACAATCAAACTATACGATCAAACTATACGATCAAACTATAAACTATACAATCAAACTATACGATCAAACTATACAATCAAACTATACAATCAAACTATAAATCAAACTATACGATCAAACTATACAATCAAACTAAACAATCAAACTATACAATCAAACTATAAGATCAAACTATACGATCAAACTAAACAATCAAACTATACAATCAAACTATACGATCAAACTATACAATCAAGCTATACAATCAAACTATACAATCAAAGTATACAATCAAACTATACAATCAAACTATACAATTAAACTATACTATTAAATGATTCCAATAAATGATACAATTAATTAATAATTCAAATTTACGCATGCTATTAAAAAAAAAATCGGGGGATAAATAAATCAAAAATAATTTTAAAAAGCAATGGCGCCTCCAGGATTGGATCGGTCGTCTGCTGACAAGTGTTCGGGTTGTCACAACCTCCCGGCCCTGACCACCGATATGGTTGTTATTATAAAATGTGATATCTTTAAATTGAATCACACCAGTAGTGTGTTAGTAAAGTTAGGGTGTTATAAAACCGTATCGCCCAAAAGGTTATATACGAAGTGGCTACGGCACCATCAAGCGCCATTATATTAGGGTTAGGAATATGGCTGGTGCCCGTATTTTTTTTTCGGGTACCAGCAATTACATTAGGGTTAGGAATAGGGTTAGGGTTAGGGATATGGTTAGGGATAGGGTTAGGGATAGGGTTAGGGATAGGGTTAGGGTGTGGAGCAATATCTATTGCTAGTACCTGGGGAAAAAAATACGGAGTTCCGCTTGATGGTACCGTAGCCACTGCGGGTTATATATGTAAAAAAAAAACCCGTCGTATCGGCGATATGATTTTAGAATTATTGTTACAAAAGGATTTGTACTTTAAAACAGAAAGGTTCCCTTAGAGAGATGCAGTGGCGTAGTGTGGGAGGGGGCAAGAGGGGCATTATGCCCCGGGCGCTACTCACAAAGGGGCGCCAAATAGTATATTTTAAATATAATATTATATGGTTTTCGAATGGGGGGGGGCGGTAAAAAGGTATTGTGCCCTGGGCGCAAGTTAAACTCGCTACGCCACTGCACAGGTGTATTCTGTAAAACTGACCATCAAAACCAGCTTTTTTCTGTAGCCACGGCTATAGTCTCCTGTAATATATGGCTGGCACAATGCCCAGTCAACTTAATTCTCCCCAACCAGTGCTACGTATATATTTGTAAGCAGGGCTGACTGGGATGGGGGGGGTCATCCATTGGGCTCGAGAAAGGACCTGGCACTTACTGGGCCCCCGTGAATTGCAGTAAGCCGTCTAGCTCTCTATCAAGTTTTAATTCAACTGTTCAAACTTTTGAAAAAAAAATGCTACATTTAATGGATTATTAAAACACGAGTAAATTTAAGGCAATAAAAAATGTAATAAATATATCGATCTTTTTAATTTTTGGTATTTTATTTTAGGTTTTTTTTTATTAATTATTATTATTATTGATTTGCTCATAAAGCAATTTCATCAATGAATTTTTTTTAACCTGTAATAAATTCATTTACTGGTAAATTAATATCCAATTGTTGTCTACAAGGATCAACTCCCTATCCTGGTCTTGACACCAATCATGTGCTGGACAAAATAAAAACTGGAGAGCTACTCACCTGTCCGCCGCATACATCGGATGTAATGTAAGTGATTATATTTGTACGATTTATTATTATTTTACATGCCGTTATATTTTTTTTTAGAGAGAGCAGAGTAGGTGAGCAAATAGACCCGAGTGTCAAATGCGAGCTCACATCATGTCCTGATTCATATCAAATATCATGTTCTCGGGGTCTTCGGAAGCTACTTTTGCATGGGGGTCTTAAATATTGGTGAAAGTCTCTGCCTAGTGCACCGAAATGTCTATAGTTGTCTCTGCCTGGTGCACCGAAACACTATGACAGTCTCTACCTAGTGCACCGAAATATTTAAGATAGTTTCTGTCTAGTGCACCAAAATGTCTATGAGTCTGCCTAGTGCACCTAAATTGTCTATGATAGACTGTTTAATGCACCAAAATGTCTATGATAGTCTCTGTCTAGTGCACATAAATTGTCTAGATATTCTCTGCCTAGTGTACCGAAATGTCTATTATAGACTCTGCCTACTGCACCGAAATGCCTTTGATAGTCTCTGCCTAGTGCACCGAAAATCCTATGATAGTCTCTGCCTAGTGCACCGAAATGCCTATGATAGTCTCTGCCTAGTGCACCGAAATGTCTATGATAGTATCTGCATAGTGCACCGAAATGCCTATGGACAGACTGCCTAGGTATTCTAAATATTTATTTAAGTCTCTGATAGATGTCTAAATTTCCTGTAAATTCAAGTTATTTTGATGATTATAACCAAGTGTCATCAATTATTTAGTTCATTCTTTTAATTTTTCTGTACACTGCATGCCATAGAATAGACCCGCGAATACGGCAAATTTTATGCAGGGGTACGTAGCAACATTTTAACTTTCGTTTGAAAACAAACCAAGAGTTTGAAGAATTTACGTGTGAGGGGCACCGGCGGACATACTTTAGCACCCTTTGGGGTACAGTCGCGATAAAAGTTTAAGGACCACCGGGAACAGACAACTCACTTTTATCCATTATCATTTTTTTAATTTATTCTATCCATCTCATTAACATTTATTCATAATAAAAAAATAATAATAATAAATTCAAATTGTATGATTTTTTTCTTTCCCCTGTATCAGAAATGAGCTCATGTTATCTTGCTGGATAAGTGAATTCTCCAAACGCCCAACATTTCAAGACATGTGTGCTAAACTGGAGAAACTTCTAGAAGCACAGGTGGAATATGTAGACCTGGATCAAATGGATGACCATGAATACAGCACACTTGATGACTGACCAGGAATACAGCACACTGGATGATTGACCATGAATACAGTACACTTGATGACTGACCATGAATACAGCACACTTGATGACTGGCTTGACAAACTACTTTAAGAATTAAATTCTTTGGTTATTTTTCTTTTCCCATGTTATTTTAATTTGAACTTGCAGCCTACCATGGACTACTTGGGTTGACAGTCAAGCGCTCAATACAACTCAGCCACCCATTCCTCTATCTACTCTGTATTTTGAAATTATTCTAATGAATTTATGTAAAAATTAAGTCTGATCAGCAGCTTCAGAAGCTTAAATATAAAACAGTTGTTTTTTTGGTGGGGGGGGGGGGATTTTTTTTTTGATAAATGAGATCTAATTCTTTGCATGTAAATAATTAATTATTCTAAAGGACAATTTTTAAATGAAAAAGCAAGTCAAGTCACAATTCAGTCCATATGAAAATGATTTAATTGTTCACAAATGAAAAATGACTAGAAATTAAAAATATAAAAATGCGGATATAAATATACATACACAAAAAAAATGTTTTTCTTTTATTACATTTAAACAATAGCATTTGGTATACAAGATACAAAAAATTAAAATATACAACATTGTAAACAATGGTTTATAATTTGCAACAAAATTTTGTATACATAAATGGTATTTGGTTTGCCAAAAAAAAAAAAAATGCCTTTGTAATTTTTAAAACTAATTAGCCTGATAAAATTAAATATGATGGTAGAGCTAAGGGCAAGATTGGATAAACTTTTCACGATGCTGGTGTGCAGTTGACAGTAAAATTCTACAGGAGGGCCCATCAAAGAGAAAACTGAGGAATGCTTTATAAGCTTATATAAATTTAATGTAATCTCATAACATAAAAGTTTCTGAAGTGCAGACCGGAACAAACAGGCAATGTGGTCGTGCCAAAGTCTGGTATTTTGACCCCTGCATTAGGGTCACATCAATTTTATGCACTTAATATTGCATAATTTATGTAAATTTCCGGTTAATCTTTCGCTAAAAATATTTCTTTATCTCCTGTTTATGTGTTAAGCTTTTGAACAAATAAAAAAAAAAATTTAAATAACAACACAAGGAGGTACATACCTATGAGCGGTTATAATTACGGCTTGACCAATAGACATGGCTAACTTTATGAAATTGTCATTAAAACACTGTGTTATTAAAATCAATTCTTTTTTTCGTTTACTCACTTATTAGGACTAAGTTTTAACTAACAACATTTCGTGCATATTTTTTTTTTTTTGAAGATTAATTTCAATTCATAGTTATTAGCATTTTTTTCTGAGTAAATATTTTGTACTTTGTTTATTGCTGTCAATTAAAAAAAAAATTATGATTTGAATGGTGAACAAGACTACGAGAACATATGACTATTGAATGTTTCCATCTAGTTAACCACTAGAATATGAATCTTAAAGACTAGGATTTTTTTATAAATCACAAATTCCTTTCACAACACTCAACACACAAATTTATTAGTTTCTGTAAAAAGTTTCAAGGATCAAATTTTCTTTTTTTTTTTTTAAACTTTCACAACAACATTGTCAGTTACGATGAGTTCAATATGATTAGTTGTTGAACTCAATAACAGAATCAAGCATTAAAAAAAAAACATCGTTGCACAAAGCACATAACATTCCGACTTAACTCTTAAAAAAAAAATTCACACAATATTGCTGCAAAAATGTAGACTACACCAGATTAGCTTCCTTCGCCATGGAGTAAAAGATGGACCTGGGATTAGCCAGAAGGTTGCTAGGGGAATCAAGTTCCTTCACAAGGCCAGCATCAAGCACCATTATCCTGTTGTCAGTGAAGATGAAAAAATATTTAACACCAAAAATTATCAATTTTGTGAGATTTTTATTTTAGAAAAAAGCTTTCTAAGTTTTTAAATTATTTAAAAAAAGAAAAGCCTTTGAATGCTCAGCCTGCCTGTCATAATCCATGATGGTGTTGAGTCTGTGAGCGATGGTGATGATGGTGCAGTCGCTGAACTCTGTGCGAATGGTGTTTTGGATCAATGTGTCTGTCTCCATATCCACGGCAGCAGTTGCCTCGTCCAGGATAAGAATTTTGGTTTTCTTCAGCAGGGCCCTAGCCAGACAGACTAGCTGACGCTGGCCAACACTGGAAAAATAGAAGAACATTTTTTTATTAAATCAAGACACATTTTTCTACAATTGTGAAATGTATTGACAAAATACTATATGAAAGGAAAATCAAGTTTCCATACTTTATAGGCCACCTGTTGTAACAACAAACTGATTGGACAGTTTTAGTGGAGCCCTTCTTTCATCCCCACCATAGCCATAAGAGATACATACATAGGTGTCTGGCAGAACACATGTGCTTCAACGAATATCAGATGCCCATTTAAGCTGGATGGATTTGGGGGGAATTTTCACATTATCTTTCAGTAATGATTGAACGTGGAACCTTGAGGTCAACAGTCGAGGATCTACGATTCACGACCATTCAGTGCCTGCAAATTGTAGTTGTAACTTACTCCCTATCCCTATGGCTCAGCGAACCTTTTGGGTGTGAGAAGTTATCTATCAGGTATAATTTTCTGCTCAAATTCTATTAGCTTATATCAAATACGTTAGAAGAATCTATATATAAATTTAGTATTTCTCATTAAAAAATCTAACCTAGAAAATGAAATGTTTAGTCTTTAGGAAATGAAATGCTTTAGTCTTTAGGAAATGAAATGCTTTAGTCTTTAGGAAATGAAATGTTTAGTCTTTAGGAAATGAAATGTTTTAGTCTTTAGGAAATGAAATGTTTAGTCTTTAGGAAATGAAATGCTTAAGTCTTTAGGAAATGAAATGTTTTAGTCTTTAGGAAATGAAATGTTTAGTCTTTAGGAAATGAAATGCTTAAGTCTTTAGGAAATGAAATGTTTTAGTCTTTAGGAAATGAAATGTTTAGTCTTTAGGAAATTAAATGTTTAGTCTTTAGGAAATGAAATGTTTAGTCTTTAGGAAATGAAATGCTTAAGTCTTTAGGAAATAAAATGTTTTAGTCTTTAGGAAATTAAATGTTTAGTCTTTAGGAAATGAAATGCTTAAGTCTTTAGGAAATGAAATGTTTAGTCTTTAGGAAATGAAATGCTTTAGTCTTTAGGAAATGAAATGTTTAGTCTTTAGGAAATGAAATGCTTTAGTCTTTAGGAAATGAAATGTTTAGTCTTTAGGAAATGAAATGTTTAGTCTTTAGGAAATGAAAAGTTTAGTTTTTAGGAAATGAAATGCTTTAGTCTTTAGGAAATGAAATGTTTAGTCTTTAGAAGTGTGCTGAATTAGCATTGAATTTAAATCTTAAAGAATGTATTAAATGTACACCCTCACAGTATTATACCATATGCAACATCATTTTTATTCAATGTTTTATAGCTTGTGAATAATATCAAGAAAAAACATTCTACTTGACACCATCACAATTAACTGTCACACCACTATAAATGTAACAAATTCAAACCTCAAGCTCTGGCCTTCTTCTCCTACTTCGTAAGCCAGCCCTTCAGAAATATTTTCCACAAAGTCTTTAAGGTGAGCGCTGGTCAGTGCATTCCAGATCTGACTGTCATCATATTCATCGATGGGATCCAAATTCATGCGGAGAGTTCCAAAAAACAACACAGGGTCCTGATAAATTGGTAATAATTTTTTTTTTAATTAAAATGTGTTGGCAAAGAAAATAGTACTGCTAATTGAGTACTTAGATTACAGCATTCGTTCTCTCAAAATAAATATCACGACAATTAATATGATTATTTCCCATTGCAACACATTCCCAAATGCCATTTAACTTGTGCAAGAAAGATCACCTGTGGTAAGATGGTCAGGCGAGATCTGACATCATGAAGGCCGATGTCAGAGATTCTGATGCCATCCACACTGATGCTACCTTCAACGGCTTCAATCAGGCGAAACAAGGCTAAGGCCAAAGATGACTTACCGGCACCTGTTCTTCCAACTATCCCAATCTGTTCCCCCAAAAAGAGAATGGCAATGTGTACACTTAAAAATATTACTTTTACAAATGAATAAACTAAAATTCATTTCTTTTATTATAAATGCATTTACAAAAAGTTCTACAAAATTACAATAATGATCTTAAACGCATGCTGCTCAAAGTGCTGGGTGACCATGTAATGACATTCACCAAACAATGCCTCAATAAAACAGACTGGACTTCGTGCTTGTTACTAAAGCATGAGGTATATAAATCATACATCACTGTAGCTAATGTACAAGAAAATGAAAGGAGAAATATAGTAAATGCAATTATACTTAAAGATCATCATTATATAAAAAAAAATATTAAATGAATAATAACCTTTTCTCCAGGCTTGAATTCACAGGTAATACCTTTCAGAACCAAATCAAGTCCTTCTCTGTACCTTGTTTGGTAATTTGAAAATTTGACCCGTCCTTCCAGTGGCCAGCCAGGAACAGGTCGTCGCTGGGGTATAATCCAATCAGCCTAAATATTCAAATATAAATATTTAATAATATGCTGATCCTTTCTGCTATTTATTATAATTTGTTTTGAAACGATCAGAGAAATAATTACACAAAAATTTATTTGTTTTAAATTCTTTTCTTGTTTATACCAACAATATTTATGAATTAAGGCTGAAAGTCTAAAGTCTGTGTGAGGAACTAATTAAAACAATTTATCTTATTAAAAAAAAAAAAGGGGGGGCCCAACCTCGGAAGGTAACTCTGAATATTCCTTCAATCTCTCCACAGACACAATGTTTGTTTCCAGGTCACTCATTTTGTCTCACCATCCAAACCAAGTTGCTTGACACCTGATAACAGTCACATCAATAAATAAAAAAATATAAAAAAAAAAAAAAAAGTTTTCAATCTACTTAAAATGATAATTAGAAGACAGCATAAATTCACAAGTGGGACGAATGGCCGAGTGGTGTAGATACTCGACTGTCGACCTGAGAGTCCTGGGTTTGATCCTCGGTGGGGCCCATGGAATTTTTCCAGGTGAAATTTGGTGCAAAGTCGTTCCACAAGTCCACCCAGCTTTAAATGGGTACCAGACTTTAAGTTGGGGAAGTAAAGGCGGCTGGGCGTTGTGCTAACCACACAATCCCTTCATATGTCGAGGTTATAGAAACAGATAAATTCTACACTTCATCTGCCCTGAAGGCCCGTTAGGGCTAAGAAGGGAACTTTTT